>CM021101.1:27559205-28140192 GCA_007115665.2 Sequoiadendron giganteum
GAGGGTGTAGGGTTGAGTTTTTAAGGGTTTATAGGGTAGAGGGTAGAGGGTAGAGGGTAGAGGGTTTAAGGTTGAGGGTAGAGGATTGAGGGTATAGGGTTAGGGGATTAGGGTTGAGGGTCGAATGTATAGGGTAGAGGGTATAGGGGTTGAGGGAATATGGTTTAAGGGTTTAGGGATTAAGATGGTATAGGGGTTGAGGGATTAGGGTTTAAGGTTTGTGGGTTGAGGGTTGGGGGATTAAGAGGGTATAGGGGTTGAGAGATTATGGTTTAAGGGTTTAGGGTTGAGGGTTGAGGGATTAAGAGGGTATAGGGGTTGAGGGATTATGGTTTAAGGGTTGAGGGTTGAGGGTTGAGGGATTAAGAAGATATAGGGGTTGAGGGATTAGGGTTGAGGGTTAAGGGTTAAGGGTTGAGGGTAGAGGGTAGAGGGTAGAGGATTTAAGGTAGAGGGTAGAGGGTTTATGGGCTTAGGGTTTAGGGTTTAGGGTTGAGTGTTTAAGGGTTTATCAGGTAGAGGGTAGAGGGTTTGAGGGTTGAGAGATTAAGAGGGTATAGGGGTTGAGGGATTAGGATTTAGGGTAGAGGATTGAGAGTAGAGGGTAGAGTGTTTAAGGTTCTATGGTTTAATGGTTGAGGGTTTAGGGTTTAGGGTTGAGTGTTTAAGGGTTTATAGGGTAGAGGGTAGAGGGTTTTAGGGTTGAGGGTTTAAGGTTGAGGGTAGAGGCTTGAGGGTATAGGTTTAGGGTATTAGGGTTGAGGGTCTAATGTATAGGTTTGAGGGTATAGGGGTTGAGGGAATAGGGTTTAAGGTTTGAGGGATTAAGAGGGTATAGGGGTTGAGGGATTAGGGTTTAAGGTTTGAGGGTTGAGGGTTGAGGGATGAAGAGGGTATAGGGTTTGAGGGATTAGGGTTTAAGGGTTGAGGGTTGAGGGTTGAGGTATTAAGAGGGTATAGTGGTTGAGTTATTATGGTTTAATGGTTGAGGAATTAAAAGGGTATAGGGGTTGAGGGATTAGGGTTTAGGGTAGAAGGTAGAGGGTAGAGGGTAGAGGATTGAGGGTAGAGGGTAGAGGGTTTAAGGGTTTAGGGTTCAAGGGTTCAGGGTTTCGGGTTTAGGGTTGAGTTTTTAAGGGTTTATAGGGTAGAGGGTAGAGGGTTTGAGGATTGAGGGTTTAAGGTTGATGGTAGAGGATTGAGGGTATAGGGTTAGGGGATTAGGGTTGAGGGTCCAATGTATAGGTTAGAGGGAATAGGGTTTAAGGGTCAAGGGATTAAGAGGGTATAGGGTTTGAGGGATTAGGATTTAAGGATTGAGGGTTGAGGGATTAAGAGGGTATAGGAGTTTAGGGGTTAGGGTTTAAGGGTTGAGGGTTGATGGTTGATGGATTAAGAGGGTATAAGGGTTGAGGGATTGGGTTTAAGGGTTGAGGTTTGAGGGATTAAGAGGGTATAGGGGTTGAGGGTTGAGGGTTGAGGGATTAAGAGGGTATATGGGTTGAGGGATTGAGGGTTGAGGGTTGAGGGTTGAGGGTTGAGGGATTAAGAGGGTATAGGGGTTGAGGGATTAGGGTTGAAGGTAGAGGGTAGAGGATTGAGGGTAGAGGGTAGAGGGTAGAGGGTTTAAGGTTTTAAGGGTTTAAGGGTTTAAGGGTCTCTCTCTCTTTTCTCAATCACTCCCACTCTTTTTTTGTCCCACTCTCCATCAAAATCCCTCTCTCCCTCTCTCTCCCTCTTTCTCTCCCACTCTCCCACTCTCTCTTGATCTCTCTTTCTCCCACTCTCCCCCTCTCTCCCTCCCTCTCTATCTCCATCTCTCCCACACTCTCTCTCTCCCTCTCTCCCACTCTCTTTCTCCCGCTCTATCTCTCTTTCAACCCTACACCCTCTACCCTTAAACCATAAAACCTTAACCCTCTACCCTTAATTCTAAGCCCTTAAACCCTAAAACCCTCAACCCCCCTCCCTCTCTACTATATATCTCTCCTCTCCCTCCCTCTACCTCTCTCTCTCTCTCACACACACACACAAATTCACCTCTATCTCCTCTACTATAAGGGTACAAGGGAGAGATATAGAATTAGGGTAGAGGGTATAGACAAAGAGAAAATAAATCTATTAAAAAAAAACATCTTTCAAATAACACAAGAGCATTTTGAAGAAGTAGAGATATGTTCGTTATAGCAAGAAATAACACGCTTGCATTATAACGCAAGCGTGTTTTTTCTTGCACTTAAAACGGTAAAAAAACTCAATATACCCGTGCTCTCAAGGCCCACATTCTGCATATTCTCTTGGTTCTGTGCGTGCAACAACAAAAAGATGCTTTGTGATGATGTTGTGAAGTGTGCATGCATGTTTTTCACATTCCACAACATTTTTCATGATCTTTCCACCACCTTTGCATTAAGTATAATATTTTTCACATTGAAAGGCATATAATATCAATTCAAGTGTGAATTCCATTCAAAAGTGATATACAATTGAAATTTGGAGGGGAACAAGCTTTTGAAAAAGTCAAATTGTTGAGGAGTTTGAAGAAAGAAGAATCAAAGGCTACATAATTGGGTTGAAATACTCCATTTGAAGCTCTTATTTTTTAGGTATGTGAATTCTTTACACATTTTCTTTCATTTTATTATGGCTTACTTTCATTTTTGTTATTTTGCATATTCCATGTTGATCATTGTTTGTTTGTCATTATAACCTTAGGTTGTCAATGCACATTTTAAATGACACAATTATATACACTTTCCAATTACATTTTTAAACCTGATGCAAAGCATCTAATAGGATCCAAAAATCATCAAGGGTACTTATGATGCTAACTTAAATTAGAGAAGATCAACCAACAAACTCAATCATCTTTTCATCAAAATCCTTCAATTTCACTTGATTTCATATTTCCACAAAACATTAGAACTTGACTCCAACTCTTTGTCAAACTAAAAAATATATTAACCATCATAAAATTGATTGTAACATAGCATAAACCTGATTAGAAACTCAAAACCATTCAATTCCTTCATGATTCACTAATTCACTCTTCAATGCAACTTACATAGAAACATAACAACAAATCATGGATTCTTGCTACCAACCTTTATCCAGACATCCAAGACACTGTAATCAACATGTTATTGATTGAAATAAACCAAATACACATTCACAAACCACTAATCCATCTGGCTCTTTAATTCTTGCAGTCATAACATCATTTTGCACAAGGAGTCAACTTTGCTCAAAACAAAAAAATTCACAAGTTAGCCTTTCTAACTTCTACCAAGAATTGAGACATATTTTCCAACATCTTTTAAACAATTTCCAAATATAAACGATCAACATTTACACTGTTTTATCATATTCACTCCTAGCAAACTATCCACCATATTCCAAGAAGGTCACCAAACCCTTAAATCAGGTGATCCATCTTTAGTCATTTTGTATCTTTAAAACCTAAAGGCACAATCTAAATCCCATTTTGACATACATTCACATACCTTAATGCTAGTTAAACTTGTTTTGAAACAAACATCAAAAAACTTGACTAAACGCTGGAATAAGCCTTAAATCAGGTCAAATTTACAAATGAAGTATCCTAAAATCACCACCAAAACACCTAATAACTCCAAAAAATATTTATCCAGATTAGAAAACACCAGATTCAACCAATTTTAGGAATGAAAAGGCTCAAACAAACGTTGTTCAACAAAACCCTTACTTTATGCTCCCAAACAAGCTTTCCAAATGAGGGTTTATTAGAAAAGCATACTCCAAACTTTTTCATGCTCTACCACTACTTGAAACACGTTTATAAATGTTTACCCATGCTTTAGGAACAAACATACAGTCTCATTGAATGCTCTTTCCTCAATCACCAACTTGTAACCATCCATTTTCATTAGAAAATTTTGTATTACTTGAGAGGACAACAACCAAACAATGGATTCTTGTTTTCCCCTACACAAAACAACATGCACACACCTTACATAGCCTAAAACTAACCTACTCCACTGAACTACAAAGCCTAGATCATGGAGTAGTCATAATGAACCTTCTTAGACTCTCAAAACCCCCTAGTGCACCAAAACCACATCTCTTTGAGGCATTTTGTTATTTAACAATTGACTTACCTTGTGTATTGATGCAATCAAGGGAGGTACTGTAACACAACTCAACACAAAATCAACCAACAACTATAATTCAAAATTAACAATTCATAAAATTCTTCACTTTCACCAATTCAACAATCATCTTTGTGGCATAGCTAACTCACTCAACCAAGTATATATTTTAGAGAAGGTCTTATCAGACCAAGACCTAACCCTTCTCAAAGTCCCAACAAGGAACACAATAACATATCAACAAGCCACAATAGGATTCTTTGTTACAACTTCATCAAAACCAGATTTCTACACCAACTACGCCTCAAATTAGGCCTCTTTTACAAGGGACCTTATCTTAAATCCTTTTCCAAAACACCAAAATCAATTGGGAAGTAGTCTATATGTTATCAAACCAAGGATTCCACCATTTTTTTCAAAAAATCACTCACCAAAGTGCCAAATCACAAAACCCTCCTTTTTACCCAAGAAACTAGGGGTTTATTGAAAAACACACATCCAACCCTCACACAATCTTATGAATACTTAAAAAAGGTCTAAAATGGCCCGAAAAAACTCAATTCAACAAGAAACCATGCTGCCCCAACACAAAACATACTTTAGCATATCAAAACCACTCAAAATCTCATGGAAAACTCAAAATTTCACTCTAGGGCTTCATGCCTAACACCCTTTTAGACCTCTCCTGCACACAAACAACATTTATTCACCTATTTATTTATGATGCAGACCCATTCCACCAATTATAGTAATCACATTGAGTGGAATGGGCCAATTTATGTAATTGAGACCTTCAAAACCCTTTAATCAGGGCACACAGACCTGCAACAAGAGATTCAATCCAAACTACCACTAGAATTGGAGTTACAGTCTGAAATCAAATGAAAAACATTTTTAACACATTCCCCAAAGTGATTCAAGATGATTTATATTCAAAACCTCTTTGTACAGTTTGTACGAAGGCCTCAAAAGACAAAGAAATACATAAAATCTGAAGAAAAAAAAATAGTGATTTTTCAATTCAATCTTCCTTCAAATCTTCAAAATCAATCATTGCATTGATGTTCTCCCAAATATATATGATTTTTCCCACAAAAATAACTGTTCTAATTCCTTCAACTAACATTTAAAATGGTATGACCGTTTGCCTTCCTCAAAATCTGCTTTTGACAGCTTTACAATTTTGTCCTTTTGCACAATTGGCAACTTACCAATGTTTTTTGCAATTTTGAAATCTAAATCATCTAAAAACATAGGAAACATTAAAAATGACTCATTAAAATGGAAAATGATCTTATTGACCTTATTTAATACAAAAATCCCAAAATCCTAAAGCCTAGACAACAACTTCTTGAATTGACAATTTTCATTCAATTGTGCTCTTGCACCATGTATGCTTCCACATTTTATATACACATATATATGACATAATTTTTAAGGAATTAAAATAAAGCATCATTTCTCAATCCTTTATTATGGATGTGCATACCACATGGCTTGTCCATGCTTCCATTTTGAGCCTATCTTGCAATCATGACATGCCACATTACCACGTTTCTTTAAGGCATTCCATTGAATAAAATCATGTGACCTTTGTCTATGCTATAAATAATTTTGTATAGAATGATTGTAAGTATTATTTATGAAGTCTTGAATGACATATATTTTGATTTATTTGAATGGATACATTTTTGAGGAACTAATATTTGTCTCATTACTTGATGCTATAGGTAAAATTATCCACCATGCCGAAGAAATGAACAAGGAAGAAACTAACAGATGAAGAGTATGAAACATTAAAACAAAAGGAGAGAGATTAGGTGGTGACATATCATGAAAAGAAGAAATTGGAAATGATTGAAGAAAACAAGCCAATTAAATAGGAACCTCAATCGTCAAAAAGAGAAAAGGAATTGGCAGCACAAAAGGCATGAATGTGAAAGCATCATGGTAAGATAGATTAAGATACCGTAGTTGGATACACACCCTCTATGAAAAGTGAATATTAAGGGACACCATTAAGCACAAGCGAATATGGAGGGACACCATCTATCGCAAGTGAATATTGTTGGACACCAACCAATGCATCTCAAGTTGAGAGTACATCATCACTCGGATTTGATGAAGAAGGTATGCCATCATCCCCACGTGAACCTCAAGGTATGTCTTCTACTCCACCCTTGATCAAAGGTACGCAATCTAGCCCGCCTCAATTAAATATTGATGAAATTCCTGATGTTGAGATGTATGTACCTAGGAGAACACCACCTAGAATTTTGCGGAGAAAGCCAAAGTATTTGATTAATATTGATGAGGATATTTTGTAGCAAATGGAAGGTAAGATTTCAACACGCACTTGTAGAAGATGTGCTGATAAGATTTGGAAATTCTTCTTTGAAAGGCTAAATGAGACTGCAAGTTGTCAACTATTTGTTGAAATGATGCGGGGTATAAAGTATAGAAACATCATGAAGACTCTTGGGTTGAGAACATCGAATGCATCAAGTGAAAACACTATTGTGAAGAATCTAATGGATGCTTATGAGAGTGTGGGTAAGACCTCACGCTCAAAGGATAGTAATGTTACCCGGCATGTCATTACATAAACTTTGGCAAGCTATCAAACAAAGAGAGATCGTCTCATTAAAAAGATGAGTGAACAAATGAGAATTAGTAGAAAAACTTTATCAAGAGTCGTTCAAAGGTGGCAAAGAATTGAGGGCACCGATTCAAATGAATTATGGGCATTCTCAGGGAGACTGTTACAAAAAGATAAAGAAGTTTTTGAAGCATTGAGAACACTAATTGAAGAGTATTGGAATAATAACACAAGGCGGTCTCTAAATCAAAGGCATGTGGTAAGAAGGAGAATCGGTAGTCAGGACCGTGAGCTACATCCAAAGCATTTTTTGGATATGACAAACCCAATTTTTTCATAAATTTCAAAATGATTATCCTCAAATTAGTATTTCTCAAATATTTTTTGAAATTCTTAAACCTTTTTATGTCAAGATAAATCACACATGCACTACTTGTTGCTATAGACTACATATTGAATTCTCTAACCATTATGATGTTTATCATTCTATATGTTTAGATTTTCATACTAATGATGTTTTGTATGATTGTGGCATAGAAGCCACACCAAAATCTTCAAGAGAGTTCTTATTAAAAAATTTATGTGAAATAGAGGATGGCCAGATATTCTACAGGACAACATGCTTGGATGGTTCATGTGAGCATTGTGGTGGCTTGCATCATATGCCAGTATGTCAACATATGGAAAGCACAGATGAGGTGTGACATAAACTAGTAGAGTTCAAGAAGTATAAACAGTGGCATATGCTACAAAATATGGGTCTCAAGAAAAAAGGTGTGATTTGGTTATTCAAAAAATTCTAGTGTATCAATTTATGTCCATGTTTCGTGACAATATATTGTCTGAGTATGCAATGCATACCCATAGAGCTTGATGGTTGGACACACAATTCAAGCTATGCAAGGAAACCTTTCCACTTGGTAGCATAGTATCAGTGGTTGAATTTGTGGAGAACTACACTCTACAGCCACAGTGTGAGGTGCAGTCATAGTATTACAACTCCACACAGGTTTTGATAATTGTGCATATAGCATTCATTCATGCATCTGATGGTATAGAGGACCAAAGGAATGTATTGAAGGAGTACCACTTTTACATTAGTAATGATCACACAAATTCTCTAGATTTTGTGCAAGGTTGCTTCCAGATGTTCTATAATGGTTTGGATCAGAGGGTCATAGAATACGGTTGGCATATAATATGGTCAGATAAATGTGCAGCACAATTCAAGAACTCAGACATGTTCTACTGGTTGTGTGGGATGCATGTCATTACAGGTGTTCAGTATATGTCGAACTTTTTTGAGGTCATGCATGGAAAGGGGGAGCATAATGGTGTAGGAGCATGCATGAAAAGAGCATTAGCACAAGAAGATTTAAAGTATAAAGACAGTGCAAAGTTGACAGATGCAAGATCAATTGTCGAGTGGTGTAATGGTTTGATGGGTCCAGGTAATGAAGGTACATCTTCAGTTCATAGATTTTTTTGGTTGATGGATGATACTAACATTGCACCATATGAGGATTGTTGTACACTAACAGGATCGAGTGAGCTGCACTGTTTCCTTAGCTCAAATGTAGGTTCATGGAGTATTGATACATGAAAAATGGCATTCTTTTGTTCTTCATGTACAATGCAAGCCTGTAATGATTGTGAGTCAGGGGAGTGGGTTGACAAATGGTTGACAAGTTATCTTAGCCCACTTCACACGTATCACCCTCTAACGACATTAGAATAGATAGATGGAATCATTGGTCGACTTTGACCACGTATCAGATCTAGTTCAACCAAGTAATATATCTACTTGTTTAGTTGTTGAAATTCCATATTGTTATCTTACTTTGTAATGTATTTGTAATGTTGACTAATTTCAAGAGATTTGTTGCACATATCAATGCAGGGCATGTTTACATAGTTATTGCAGATGAAGACAATGAAGAGGGAACATAATATTACTTGTGTCATTGTGTTGAGTCCAAAAATAAATTGGAGGCCCCATTTATAGATGGAGAAAACATCGAATACCCTATAGGCTCAGTTGTGGTTACTAGAACGTGGCTTAGAAGGTACCCACATAAGAGTGTTAAACATTGGTTGTTTTAGGACTTTGACACGCATCATAAGATTCTTCATTACTTGAACCTTGTCATGGCATCCAATATTCGTTTGAGAAAATATGGGGGTAGACCTTTGAACAAGACCTTGTGGAAGGTTTGTGAGTTTGACCATGAGGCAATACTTGACACAATAAAGAATAGAGCAGACCCAGATGGTTCGTTGGATTAATTTTTAAGTATATGCACATTGGTTCTTATTAATTTTATACTTGTATGCACATTAATTTTTTTTATGCCAATGCTATCATCTTCTTTTACTTTTCCTATTTGTAAGTAACTTGCTAAACATTGATTGGTGTCCCCTTGCAGAAAATGCAAATTTATGAGCCATCCAAGAGAATCTCATCCAGAAAAATAATGCAACATCCTTATTTTGATGATCTTGAAAAATCACAATTATGATTTTAAGCCATTACAAAAGTGTGTGCAAAGCTTGGTGAGGGAATTTAAAATTTGTTTGAAGTTAACCTTATCGTGAGCACCTATGATGTAGACATTATAAGAGCATCTTGAATTTCAAGATATTCTATTCATGAGAGGTGTTGTGTGCAATAGGTATCTTGGAACTCCCAGTGAAGATGTATGACTAGGAGTGACTAAGTTGAGAGACTTCCATGCCTATCTGTAAGTTCCTTCCATCTATTTTCATTTCATTTCCATTTTGGATGTTGTTTCTTTTTCTTCTTTTACTTTGTGTATCTATAAGTAAACTACTAAAAATTGATTGGTCTCTCCTTGTAGAAAATGTTGATTTATGATCCATCGAAGTGAATCTCATCCAAAAAAGAAATGCAACATCCTTATTTTGATGATCTTGAGAAATCTCAATTCTGATTTGAAGCCATTATAAAAGAGCATGTGAAGCTTTGTGAGGGAATCTCAAGTTACTCATTTGAAGTTAACCTCATAATGAGCACCTATGATGTAGACATTATAAGAGAATCTCGAATGTATGAGTGAAATTGTAAAATATCCATGAGAATAGAATACTTAAGGCATTGTAATGAGATTTACTTGTAATGAGATTTACTGAAATAATATAATCTGGTGTAGGGGCACCAAAGTTATTGAGCAAATTTGGTTCATGGAAGTCTCAAGTTAGTTTTGTGTTTTGAGTTTTTTTAATTGAATAAGGTCATACTAGACCAATTTATAATGTAATAAGTCATGCTATTTGGTTTTGGGGTCATTTTGGATTTCATGTTGCATATTTGTCAAAATGATGTAAAATTGCAAAAAATGAAAAGTTGTCAATGTGAAAAAAGTGCAAAAAAATGTAAACTTGAAGTGATTCCGATAGCAATACAAGGAGGAAATCAACTCAATTCCATAATAGAAAAGGATTCTAACCTCCTTCCTTCCCTCAAAACTCAATCTTGGATTATTTTCAAATTTGCACCTAGTCACTCTTGTAGTTCTGCAGATCTATTTTCCCACCTTAACTCTCAAAATTCCTTAACAACCTCTGCAATAAACCACCATTTTAGGCACCCATTTAAGCCTTCTTCAACATAAATCAAACCCTCATAAGACTCTTTTAGATCAACTTTCACAAAACAAGCAACCCCCCTTTATTCTTCCTATCGCATGCAAACCACCAATGGGTAGCATTAACCAGTTTGCCAAACCATCAATTCCTCCACTTTTAGGGCGTGATAAGCCCTCTAACATAACAAACCCAAAAAACCTCTTCATTCACAAGTTAGGAAAATTTTTATTGAAAATCCATATTCCAAAGCTTGAAACACCTTCAAAAAGGTCTACACAAGCTTAAAAGTTCAAGAGATATCGCTGCCCCCAAAGCTTTCTTCAAACCCTAGCACTAAACCACCATTTGACATCTAGGGCATCACCTAAAAACCCTCTATTTTCCTCC
Source organism: Sequoiadendron giganteum (assembly GCA_007115665.2). Taxonomy (NCBI): domain Eukaryota; kingdom Viridiplantae; phylum Streptophyta; class Pinopsida; order Cupressales; family Cupressaceae; genus Sequoiadendron; species Sequoiadendron giganteum. The sequence continues at coordinate 27,569,925 of CM021101.1, forward strand.
CTTGCACACAAAACTTTGCACACATGTTTTATAACCATAACTAAGCATTTCCATTGAGTTACAAAAGCATATAGTGGGTGGAAGGCTTAATATGACATTTTAATGCACTCAAAACCCTTAAAACATGGTATACAGACTGACCCTCAGTAATTGACTTCTAAAATGCACAAAATCACTTAAAATCCAACCAAACCAAAGCTAAAATTGAGTTAAGTCTGCTGCCCACCTAGTTCCATCGAAAAGAGAGCAAAGTCACTTCGAGCTACGTTCAACCGGCTCGATCCCTTAAGGGTCCAAAGTGCAAAAGGGAAACAATCTTTGACGAGGTATTAATCAAAAACCAAGGTTCTTAAAAAATATTTGTTTGAACCTATGAGATCACATTGGGCCCCTCTACAATAACCTCTCTTGGTTTTTGTTATCTAAGAGTGGTTTTCCCGTGGTGTCCAATTTTCACTTGATGGAAAAAGTGTCAAATGCAAGCAATGCAAAGTTGCAAAGTGGTGCAAATTTTATTTAGCAGCTCGTGTGACCAAATAGACTATTCCAATGCATTTGAATATGTATTTTTACGCTATACATGATCCTCTTTTGCACCCAAACACGCGGAATCGCTTCAAGCTACGTTCAACCGGATCGATCCCTTCAGGGTCCAAAGTGCAAAATGGATACAAACTTTAGTATGTTGTTACTCGAATACCGTGATGCTTAAAAAATTATCATCTAATCCTACGAGATCATGTTGGGACCCTATAAAATAACCTCTCTTATTTTTATTTTTATCTCAGAGGCATTTTCTTGTGGTGCCAAATTTTCACTTGGGGAAAAAATTGTCAAATGCAAGTAGTTGAAAGTTGCAAAGTGGTGCAACTTTCATTCTACAGCTCGTGTGACCAAACGGAATGTTCCAACACATCCGAATAAGTATTTTTACACTAGGTATGGTCCTCTTTCACACCCAAACATGCGGAATCGCTCTGAGCTACATTCAATTAGATCGATCCCTTAAGGGTCTATAGTGCAAAATGGCTACAAACTTCAACATGTTGTTACTCAGATACAGTGATGCTTAGAAAACTTCTTGTATGATCCTATGGGATTGCGTTGGGCCCCTCTACAATAAAATCTCTCAATTTTTTCTATCTTGGAGGCATTTTCCCGTGGTCTCACATTTTCATTTAGGGAAAAAGTTGTCAAATGCAACTATTTGAAAGTTGCAAAGTGGTGCAACTTTCGTTCTGCAGCTCGTGTGACCAGACAAACTATTTCAACATGTCTAAATAGATATGTTTACACTAGGAATGGTCATTTTTTGCAGCCAAACACGCGGAATTTCTTTGAGCTACGTTCAACCGGATCGATCCCTTAAGGGTCCAAAGTGCAAAATGGCTGCAAACTTCAACATGTTGTTACTCGGATACCGCAATTCTTAGAAACTTCTCGTCTGATCCTATGGAATCACATTAGGCCCCTCTATAATAATATCTCTCAATTTTTTTAATCTTGGAGGCATTTTCCCGTGGTGGTGAATTTTCACTTGGGGATGTAGATACCATAAATTGGTCTAGGCCTGCGAGTACACATTCGATATAATTTTATATAGTCCGTGGCCTTGATTAAATAATGTTTATTATTTAATTAACCTTTCTAACACATATTTCCTCTATTTATTAAATACCCCTTTTTAATTAATTCATTAATTCATAAATAACCTTTATTCAACTTGATTAATCAAATAAATCATATTTATTTAATTATGTTGCGAACTAATTAATTCTTCCCCCTTTATCTATCAATTAAATAATTTATTATTTAATTACCCCTTTATCATACTTTTCCAACTATAATTAAATATGTATTATTTAATTATTCATTTAACCCCCTTTATCTATAATTAAATATTTATTATTTAATTATTTATATTATTCCTTTTCAAACAATCAAATTAAATAAATTATCTTTATTTATTTAATCAAAAGTTTCTTATTTTCAAATGTTGAATTAAATTAATATTTAATTCATATTTTAATTATTTATGCCACATTCTTCTGTCAATCAGTTATCTAAGTCATTCACTCACCTTCTGACTCGAGATCTATTTTTAGTTCTCCAGTTATCTCTGGATTCAACACCTGTTTATCTCTGCAAGAAGACTATCTATCACAACTAGTCGATTAACTAGTTCTAACTCCTTTTTGCATTCGAATGCATTATTCTTCGAATTCTAACTTTGTCTTTTACATACAAAGTCTATTTCTTCTATTTTTGAAGATTAAGATCTTGAACTCATGTTCTAACTCACGTTCTAACTTAATCTTTATCTTGCAGTATTTTCTGACTCATGTTCTAACTCACATTCTATCTGAGACATAAATCACATCGCATGGAATTGATCAATCTCATCCGTTGATCTCTCTTCCAATCTGAGCCGATTGTTTGAAAACCCAAAATCTATAAAATGGCCTATCATTATCATTATTCCTCCTCCCAAAATCATACACTTTTGAGAAGAAACTTATCTTCGATATTTTTCTTAGACATTCGATGAAGTTATGCTTGCATTCAAACACAGAAATCTGAGGGAAAGAATACTGAAAAGGCAAAATGGAGAAGAGCAATCAAGATAATTCGAAGCAGTGAACGCATATTCGGTGAGAGCTTTCCATTAATTTGTTTAGTTTGTTATGTTTATTTCCTCGTTCTTTGTTGTTTGATTTTAGATTATTATTTAGATTAGGATTAACATCATTTATTCTAGTTGCAGATCATCTCATTCATTCGCAGGATCTTTGAATCTATACTTACATTTGGTGAACCCGACGTGAACACGCTTCAAAATTCGCACATCTTTTCATCTTTTTGTTTTTCTATTTTTTGAATTTTTGCAGGTTTTCGTACGACACACCACATCTATTTAGAAAAATGACGCATCTGTATCCATGAACCACATTTGCTAAAAATAGAGACGCATCTCTCAGTCTGAACCGCATCCTTGAAACTATGAATCGCATTCGTCTGTCAACAAATTCCCAAACCGCGTCCGCTTGTCAACATCGAACTGTATCTGTGGCTCCAAAAGCCGTATCTGGCTGGTAAATCTTTTTCACTTTTTTATTGATTTTCGTACATTCATATTTTCATTTTCGTTGTTTAGGTTGTTTTGATTTTCACTAATGTTTGTTTAGAGTTGTGTTAAGGTGGAATAACGTAGTTTTTGCAGGATGAAGCATAGAAGACAATAACAAAACCAAAGACAATATTTTTTGCAGGACGAAATCCAAAGACAAGAACAATGAACTACTGATCAATTTTCATGCAGGACCTAATGCCTTTGTCTTTATTTATTTAGCAAGCTTTTTGTTTGGTAGATAGATAATTGTTGTGTGGATTAAAAATAACTTTTTGTTTGGTAGATAGATAACTATCGCTTGGAATAAAAAGAATCACTGTCTACTTTGTTTGGTGCGTTGCACATATTTGTCACCCTTACGATTCAGTATATCGGAGTATCCTCTCCCCTTGCGCAATCATGCGATCTTGGGTGTAAGAGAAATGGTTATTGACTCTAGAACTTGGGCTTGTCTTAGTGGGAAAAAGTACTCACCCCAAGATGACTTGGACCGGTAACACGCTAAAGCCAAGCGACTTCCACCCAGTATATAAAAATGGATTTCTGGAGAAAGCCCAAAAATAACGCACACTATTTCGATGAGATGGACAAAAATGGACTCTCGCCGATGTTGGATAGTGCCCCACGAATGAAATGCCCTTATTAAACACCTTGTCATAGATTTATCAAAATCCTACCTACTTGTTGGCGTAGCAGGGCCAGCCCTGTGAAGCCGTCTTACATTCTTACGGTTTATGTGTTGAAATGAGATGTATGCCATGAGAGTTTCATGGGTACAGTAGCTTGGCTGCCTCATATAAGTGAGTGCCATGGAGGGGAGCCAGTGGGGTCAAGATAATAATCATTCACCATAAATATGCGTAGCTGGAGAAATCCAAGTAAGAACTCAACAAGTATTGTTCAAAAAGCCTAGGTTGTAAATGTTTTTCGAGTCTTAACAGTTCTATCATCACAAACTAAAAATACATTGATTGTTATGTTTGTTTTTTGCTGTATTCACCAAAATCTTGATCAACAAAAGAAGTCATCGAAACAAATTTCAGGAAAATTTTCAACTGTCAAAAATTAAGTCGCAACTGTCAGTTTAAAGCTGCATCTTTCTTAGCAAGTCGCATTTGTTAGGGGAAAAGCCACATGTGTCTGTCAAAAAACTTCACCATTCATAGTCTACATATTATGAGTTGCAACTGTCATATTTTGAGTCACATGTGTGCATGCAAACTGCATCTGTCAATTTTCAAGCCGCATTTGTCTATCAGAAAATTTAGGTTTTAAGGGTCCATATATAGAACCGCATGCGTATTGCTAAACTGTATTTGTCATAGGAAAAACTGCAACTGTCAGAAACACCACATGCACAGTTGTAAACCGCATCTGTCAACATTTGAACCGCAATTGTTAGGAAAACCGCATTTGACTGTCAACACAAAACTTCAAAAACCACAAACTGAGTCTGAAACATAACTATCACTATTTGCTTATGGTTCTTAAGATCAACCTTGGACAAAAAATGTTAAATTTTGCTCAAAAAACCTTGCATCATTAGGTGTCATATATGTCTTAGTCACAGTAAATGTCTTAGTCATAGTCATCCTAAGTTGCATGCATATAGATACTTCCTAGGAAACTGCATATCACAGAATAGAAAACTTTCCTCGTCATTGGAAACGTTCATGTTTCAGTTTGTAACAATCATTGAACCTAGTCACTTTAGTCCCATTTAGTGGATCTTTTTAGCTCAACAGTTTAGTTTGGAAAATTCACCTTGTCAACTGTCCTTGTCCTATAATCAGGTTCCTTGGTCAAATACAAATCATTGCATGCATTTATTCCATAGGTGGTAGGTTATACCCATCTTAGACTCATTTATCGTCATAGTCTACTTGATATTTTGCATATTGTCCATCCTATCATACATCATCTTAGTATACATCTTTTTAGAAATCATTTTAGTGCCATTTATTGTCAAAAAAAAATCTAAAAACATAGACATAGGTCATATCAGTTTTTAGACGTAGTTGGCATTACCCCATTTTGAGCAACTTTTTCATGGTCGAAACAAGGTCTAAAAAGAAACATAAAGCAATGATAGACCCCAATGAATTCATCAATCCATTCAGAAATCAACCATCAGGAAGTAAAAAACCACATAAACCTTTGCTTGAAAAACACGTCACTAGAGACACACATGGACAAATTTACATTGAAGACATAGACACAGCAGTACAAGATCCTGAATTTGCATCCTTTATGGATGCATGTTTTGCAAATGATCCCAAATGATATCTAGTTGCTAGCAGAAGGTGCCAAACTACCAATAGGATTTGACATTCGTACTTTGCAAACACCGCTCATTCAACCAATGTAAACTATCACGTCAAGTGTTTCTATTCCCAAAATTATCGCAGCGATACCAACTAGCGTATCTACTCAAACATCATCAATTGTAAGCACGATCCCTTTCAACGTAACACAAGGTTTATAATTTACTGCGGGGGCAACTTCCTCCAACCCCTTTGGCACCAACACGACGGGTAAGAGATCCAAAGTTGGCAGGAATATACCTATACCAAATCAGATCATACAGATAGGAAGCATTCCTATACCAGATCAAACCATTCAGACAGGGAATATTCCTACATGAAATTAGAACATTCTAACAAGATATATTCCCTCGCCAAATCACAACCCGTCACAGAATATGGCATATCAGAACACCTACATTGATCCAAACAACGCAAACACCATGTCCTTGACACAATTAGATGTCCTTCAAAACCAAATACAAAATCTTCAACAACAGATGGACAACATGTCTATGTCAGGCAAATTAACTATCTCAGTGCAAGACCTATGTCCATGTCCATTTGACAAAGCGCTTTATATGACACCTTTCCCCCATGGATACATTATACCGATTTTGCCTAAGTATAATGGGAGAAAGAATCCTTTAGAACACATTAGAGAATTCTCAATGGCATGCATGGACATATCGTATGACCCCACATACTTGATGAGACTATTTCCACGAACCCTTATTGGGGTAGGACTGGAATGGTTTTCTAAATTACCATATGGCATACAATCTTGGGGTGAATTAGCTGAGAAGTTTGTTGAACATTTTTCCTTTAACATAGATAATGAAGTAATAATAGCAACCTTGTGCCACACAACACAAGAAGACGATGAAACTTTTACCACCTTCTTCCAGAGATGGAGAAGTCTAGCTAGCAGATGTCCAGTTGAAATACCAAAAAAGCAAAAAGTCACGATATTCTTAGAAAACATCAACCCAAAACTACGAAGTGATTTAAGGGTACACTGTTGTACTTCATTCCTAGACTTGGTACAAAAGGGCATCATCCTTGAGAAAGGCCTTATAGACAAAGGATAAATTAAGGTACTAGGCAGAAATCCGATTGTCCAACATCAGAATGCACCAAACAATAGAAACAAATTCTGGTCTAGAAACAAAAATGTTACAAATGACGGCATTGTTGATGCTAAAAACATACATACGGTACCAGTTATCACACTTAGAGGTTACATTTCCAATCAAGACATGATGAATAGTCCAGATGAAATAGCCAACTATGTCCAAAATTCACAACAACAAAGACCACAAAGGAGATTTCCTACACGTGAATTTACAACTTTAGGACAACCAATCGAGACTATTTTCAAAGAGTTGATTAAACATAATCTCATCAAACCTTTGGAACCAAGAGAGTATGACCCTGGATAGTTCAAACCTTCATGGTGGGATGATAACTCTTTTTGTGACTATCATCAAACAAAAGGACACAACCTACAACAATGTCATCAACTGAAGAATATTATACAAGACTTTGTTGAAAACGGAACCATAGAGGTCGGTGGGTAGAAAAATACCAAGAACAGTGATTATAAGGTCTTCACGGACCCGTTACATGACCACACGAAAGGAAAAGGCTCTAGTTTGGGACCCAAGAATAATCCATCAGCCAATTATACCAATACCAAGTATGACTATGGTAAAGGAACGATCATAAATCACCTATGAGCCGTAAATGAGAATGTCAATACCATCATCATTAAGAAGCATCCAGAATGTAATGTGAACACACGCAGAACTAAGATTACTATTCCAAGTCCTTCTTCTGAGCCACCTACACAAACTTCCAAGTTTAAGTATAACCTTCTTGATCAATTGAGTAAAACCCCTGCGCAAATATCTATCTTGGAATTGTTGACTTTATCACCTGAGCATTGAACCATTCTTGACAAAGCTCTATAGAACACAACTATTCCTACAGACTTAGATGTCAATCGTTTCAAAGAAATGGTGGGATATTTGACCAAATCGCATCATGCCACATTTTTCCAACAAGATTATTCCACTGAAAAGTCTGATCATAATGACCCCTTACATCTTGAAGTCCTAGTCCATCAAACCAAAGTCTAACGAGTCTTGGTAAATGGAGGAGCAGGTTTGAACCTGTGTACCCTAAAATTGGTTAAGGCATTAGGATTCTTAGAAGACTGTGTAGACACCTCTATGAGTATAGTCATCAAGGCTTACAATGATGAGGAAAGATCATCCAAAGGAGTTGTCACACTCCCTATCAGAATTGGCCCAACAATCATGAACATCAGTTTCCAAGTCTTGGATCTCACCCTTCCATACAACTTGTTGTTAGGTAGACCCTAGATACACAGAATGAAAGTTGTACCTTCTACATATCACCAATATCTTAAGTTCCCATATAATGGCATAGAGATCACGATTGATGGTGATCCAGATCCTTTTCACTATTGTACAAGCCTAAGGGAAATTCCACAATGACAAGTACCAGTTAACCAAGAAGCTTCCTCACCCACTTTATCCGTATATGTTGACCCATCTCATCTTACTAATTCCATTTCATTCAAACCACCTTCATCCACTCCTAAGCTCAAGACCCAAGACAAGGGTTGTGGCGAATATCATATAAAGGCATCATACTGTGTCAGTCAACTAATTCCACCTAAGGCATATGGCTTACCCATGACAAATAGAAGATAGTCAGTAGTCACATTTCATGTTCCCCCTACAATGACATTGACAAAATGGGGAGAGTTAAGTGAAGAAATTGTGGATCAAGGTGATATTAATTCCTGGTTGTATCAAGAAGACAATGAATACCCCTCCCCGTCTATTCAAATAGCTAAGGACCAGTATGGAAAAGGCTTTAAGATAATACAAAATGAAGGCTATGACGGGCACAGTGGGTTAGGACTACATCAAAATGGAAGGACATAATTGATCACTGTCTCACCACAACCGAAATATCTAGGGCTAGGGTTTCAACCGCTTAGAATTGGGTTTCCTAGTACTTCGTCACCATTTCAAGAGGAACTGAGTGCTTGTGTAGACATTGAGATATCTCATGAACCACTTCCCCCATTTTACGGCAAACCTCCAATTTATGATGAATCCCCTTACTCAAGCGATTGTGAATGGGATTCCCTTTCATCTACCAGTACCATTAACATAGATGCCCTATTTGGAAAATTGGACCTAAAGATAAAACCTGTACCAAAACCATCTAGTCCCCATCCTAGGAAACACTTGTCTAAAGAAGAATGGAAAAAGAACTATTATTAGGAAACCCTTGATCATGCATCTTGGGCACCTGACAAACCATCTTCTGATGATTCAACCCTTACAATAGTCCCACATCAGAGTTTACCTACCTCTAGGAAGAAGAACAAGAAGGAGTTAGTCCAAAAATTTTGTGACCATGTCAACCATTCTATACTTAACTTGTCAGCAGCTGCCTTTAAAAACTCTGATGATGACATGCCCCTTATATATCCCGACCTTATCGACTGGGATCAACAAGGTACACCTATCATAGATACATTCGAGAATGGTGAAGCAATTGCTGAGTTCATGGGACTTAGAGAAGGCATACCAAGAGGGGATCATAAAGCTGGTTTTACCATAGACTTGGACGATAAAGCATATTTTGGGGAGTCTATTTACACCTCTAGTCACAAAAATGAGAAAAAAAAGAAAAAAAACAATGAAAAGAAAAATGATGAGTCCTTAGGTGAAAACCGAAAAGTGCCTATGGACGAAGAAAAAGTCAAAATAAAGGACGTATTTGAGGGTGAAAACCTCTCAGAGGAACCCAAGGATAGAGGTTTAAATATTCTCCCCATTGAATAGGAAAAGTCACCAATGCTAGTAGAAGAGTCTGTTGAAGTCAACATAGGTACAAAAGAGAATCCTCAAAAGGTATATTTTGCAGCTTCTTTAACAAAGACAGAAAAACCTGAGTTTAAGGACTTCTTCACAAAGAGATAGATAAACTTTGCATGGTCGTATGCTGACATGCCTGGGCTGGATCCAGACCTAATATTGCACCATTTACTACTATAGCCAAGTATTAAGCCAGTCAAACAGAAGTTAAGGAAAATGCATCTGCAAATTGCTCTATTGGTCAAGGCAGAGCTTAAGAAACTCTTGGATGTAGGATTCATAAGGATGATAGACCTAGATATCAAATCTAGTACCAATGACTAAACCAACTGGGGGAATTCGCATTTGCACAAACTTTAGAGACATCAATAAGGCATTCCTAAGGATGACTTCCCTTTTTCGAACATTGACATGATAGTAGATCTTACAACAGGATACGAGATGCTATCCCTCATGGATGGTTTCTTTGGATATAACCAAATTAAAATAGCAGCTAAAGACCAACACAAGACAACTTTCACGTGTCCATGGGGCACATACGACTGGAATGTTATGCCTTTTGGCCTTAAGAATGCAGGATTTACCTATCAACGAGAAATGACTACGATTTTCCATGACTTTATACACACTCTCATGGAAGATTATGTAGATGACATTATAGCTAAATTAGAAACAAGGGAAGATCATTTGAAGGTTTTAGACAAGATATTCCAAAGGCTAGAGAATTACAACATCAGGCTAAATTCGAAGAAGTGTGTCTTTAGAGTGAAATCAGGGAAACTGTTAGGGTATATCATTTCCAAAAGAGGCATTGAAGTAGATCCAGAGAAGGTAAGAGCTATCATAGAAATGCCTCCTCCAGTTAGCATTGGTCAACTCATAACCCTATAGGGAAGATTATAGTCCATTAGGCATTTCATAGTACAACTGGTAGATAAAATACACCCATTTCAACTGGTAGATAAAATACACCCATTTCAACATCTACTCAAGAAAGGAGTACCATTTGTGTGGACACCTAAATGTCAAGAAGCCTTCCAAAAAATCAAGGAATATTTGCTCACTCCACCAGTCTTAATCCCACCTACAGAGGGAAAACCATTGATACTATACATTTCAGCAACTCAGTCAGCATTAGGGGCTCTTCTCGCACAAAATGATGATCAAGGTCATGAGAGAGCAGTATATTATATCAGTCATACCTTAGTGGGCTATGAATTGAATTACAACAACATAGAATGTGCCTATCTTGCGGTAGTCTTTGCTATCCAAAAACTTTGGCACTATATGCTCAATCGCCAAACAATGTTGGTTGCAAAGATTGATCCACTCAAATACCTCCTAAGTAAGGCAGCATTAACAAGCCGATTGGCTAAATGGGTTATGATACTTAGCGAGTATGACATCCAATATGTCGAGAGGAAGGCTATAAAAGGGTAGGTGATTGTAGATCAGTTAGCCGATGCACCTATGAAGGCAGACCATCCTTTAGTGGCAGATTTTCCTGATGAATTTCTCTTCAACATTGACATTACCGAATGGAATCTATACTTTGATGGGTCACATACAAATCATGGTTTAGGAGTAGGTATCCTATTTGTTACACCTCAAGGTGATACCATTCCTAAATCATTCAGGATTGCTTTCCCTTGTACCAACAACATAGCAGAGTATGAAGCTTTAGTGATAGAGTTAAAAATGGCAGCTCAATGGAAGATTAAGAGTCTACATGTTTTTGGTGATTCTCAGCTAGTAATCCGGCAAGTAAATGATGATTATGAGATCAATGGCTTTCCCTCTATAAGTGGAATTAAGACTAGTGGAAACTGTACTTTGATGGGTCACATACAAATCGTGGTTCAAGAGCCAGTATCCTATTTGTTACACCTCAAGGTGATACCATTCCTAAATCATTCAGGATTGCTTTCCCTTGTACCAACAACATAGCAGAGTATGAAGCCTTAGTGACAGGGTTAAAAATGGGAGCTCAGTGGGAAATTAAGAGTCTACAGGTTTTTTGGCAATTCTTAGCTAGTAATCTGGCAAGTAAATGATGATTACGAGACTAAGGATGAGAAGCTTGCCCCTTACAAGCTATGGTTGATAGTTTCAAGCAATATTTCAATGACATTACAAATACCATGTATCCAGAATAGAGCTGCAGATGCTATGGCAACTGTGGGTTCCTTGTTGGATATTTTGAGTAACATGCCTAAGTTTGAGTTTCTGGTTGAACAGCTATTGATCCCCGCCTATGATGTCCCTGATACTATGATGGTGTGTACCATTGTTGGTCCTACGTCCCCTTGGTATAAAGACATATTCGACTATCTAACTGGCCAAACCTTACCTCTAGACTTGTCCAATAACCAACGTCGAACCTTCATCCGAAAGTCAGCTAAGTACACCATCATTGGAGAAACCCTATATAGACGTACCTTAGATAACGCCCTAATGAGATGTCTCGATGAGGAAGCACAAACAAATTTGTGAGCGATGCACGAGGGTATATACGGATCTCATTCGAGTGGTCCTACTTTAGCCCATAAGATTATGAGACTAGGTTATTATTGGCCTACAATGGAGAAAGACTCATATATCTTTGTAAAGAAATGTAGACAATGTCAAATACATGGAGATTTGATAAGAGCACCAGCATAGGAGCTTCGTCCAATTACATCACCATGGCCCTTTTCCCAATGGAGACTTGACCTCATAGGTAAGATACACCCTCCATCATTCAACGGCCATGAATTCATCATAACCGCCACCGAATACTTCACCAAATGGATTGAAGCTATTCCCATGACCTACATCACCGACACGCAAATATCTAAGCTTATCCTAAACTATATCATTTGTCAGTATGGTGTACCCCAATCCATAATCACAGACAATGGCCGCCCATTCAAGAACCAATAAGTACGCCATTTATGTGAAGAGTTCCATATCAAACATCATTTCTCCACCCCATATTACCCACAAGGTAATGGCCAAGCCGATGCATCTAATAAAACCATTGTTAGAATCCTAAAGAAGATTTTCAATGACACTGGTCATGACTGGTACCTACAACTTAATCCTGCCTTATGGGCTTACCACACAAGCATCCGTACTCCCACTGGCACCACTCCATATTCCCTCGTATTCAGGTCCGAAGCTATCTTACCTATTGAGGTTGAAATACCTTCCCTGAGGGTATCCTTGAAGGGTCACATTGACAATGAAGAATACCGTGTATCTAGGTTACAAGAGCTAGAATTACTGGATGAACGAAAACATAAAGCATTAGATCATTTACAAGCATATCAAAATCATCTTCGTCGTAGCTACAATAGGAAAGTTCTCAATAGACACTTTGACATTGGTGACCTAGTTTTAATGGAGAATCCTAAGAATCAAGTTGAACAAGAAAAACCAAGTAATTTTGAACCTAACTGGTTAGGGCCTTATATTGTCACAGAAGATTTTGGATTAGGAGTGTACCAACTCTCTACTCCTGAAGGAGAGTCGCTTTTGTCACCTATCAACAGTCTACATCTAAAGAGGTTCTATGCTTAGCTTCTGAGAATCCGTGTCTTGATATAGAAAATACAAATGGAAAAAACAATAAAAATGATTACCTTGATGAAAACTTGGCTAACAGGTGTCTTTGTAACACCAAAAAAATTAAGAAAATCAAAAAAGTAAAGAGAAATAAATCCGTCCAATAGTGAAAATCACTTCGGTGGTGCTATGGATAAGTACCATGGTGAAAACTTGGCAAATAGGTGCCATGTGTAGTCAAGCTCGCTCTTCCGTCTATCATCATTCTATTCAGACTTTTTCATTATCACTCATAATAAATGGTTGTCTTATACATTGCTTGGAACGATTGACATCTAACGTCCATTCCGTCACATTCACCACTCCATCTTCCAAGTCTTATTCCTGATTGGGGGAAAATCCTTGTTATGTGCCCTGACACCTTGTACATAATGTCACACCATCAAAAATGTCTTGAAAAAATACCAAAAACATTAGAAAACTTCAAAAATCCAAAAAAATCAAAACATGTCAGAAAATACCAAAAATAGAGTCAAGTCAGTCATGTTCAATCAATCATAGTCAAACTACGTTGCCTCTACGACTGGGACGTAGGCAAGGCCATCAATCGATGTGCCTCTGAGGCATTAGGTCTATCAGTCTAGGTTTGTCATGTATCGCCACATTTAAATCATGACTCTTTGTACATTCAAAGTCATTGGTCGTGTCGAATTACGAGGTCTCTACATGTACAACGTAGGCAAGGCTAATCAATTGATGAGCTCTCGAGACCACACTAGGTCAGTCCAATAGGATTCATTCACAATCATTATCACACAAGTTGCATATCATAGTTTAGGGTATCATCTCATGTCATACACTGTCTACACACACACTTTTAATCAGTCAAGGAATCAAAACAAGTCATGCAACAACAAGGTGAAACATCTCAAACTGTCATCAAGTCAATATCAAATCTATTGTCAAAGCGATCAACCTATGTCTTAAGCAAGATATGTCTTTCTTGTCAACAGACGTCATCAAATTGTCATAGTCTCATGTAGTTTGTCACTTCAACATCATCAGGCTCCAACGTCTTATACGACACATGTCTTTCTGAAACCAGGCTTTGTCATGCCTTATACAGATAGTCACCAGGTCGAAACCAGACTCAACGTCCTATGCGGTATGTGTCATTCTCTCACATTATGCTATGTCAAACATCAACAATCAAACAATCCTACAAGATCAAGTTTTGGAAAATACGTTTATTTGGCTTTATGACTTTATATCTTATTTTGTCTATCTTTCTATCGATTTGTGAATTAGTCCAGTTACTAGCTTTCTCAAGGATGTCCCTTAAAGGATTTAGAGAAGCAAGGATGTCTCAGGACTCTTTTTCTTTGGCAGCTATCTATCAACTGTCTTTTTAAAACATTGGTTTTTGATTCATGTTACTAGTTTCCTCAAGGATGTCCTATCAAGGATTTAGAGGAGCAATGACATCTCGTGACCTATCTTTTATTTGTCTGCTATCTGTGGTTTGTCTCGAAAAAATGACTGGGGCAATTTTGTCCTTAGTATGAGTTGAGACATTCCTTATCTGTGACTGTCTATTCTTCGCAAATGGATAAATTTATACACTATGGTCTATCTCATATCATAGTGTGTACTATCCATTTGTGTCATGTCTCGTCCAATGATGATAACAAGCAGCATAGCATATTTGGCACTATATTGAAGATTATATCTTTTTCTCAATCAATCAACTTTCGTTACTTCTTATTAATATTTTGAATTCATTCGTGCTAACATTTCTCTTCTTTGACATAATGATAAAGTCCTATGACACAATAAAAAAATTAGATCATTTGCATTCACATACATTCTATCAGCATTTCACATAGGCATTTCATCATCAAAGCATAAATAATGTAAACATTGCATGTACATATCACCATCACATATGAACAAACATCATATAGAACATTTGCATTCATTATCATAAGTAAATTAAGACATCCATAACATCATAAAATGCATAACTCATAACATGTAGAAACATTCATTCATAACATATATACATACATCATCTAGGAAACATAATCATGTAGAAATAATGCATCATCCATGACATTGAATTGCATATCATATAGAAGCCACCAAAATAATATATATATATCGCTCAAAATAGTGTGTCACAGTACAATGTCAAAATGTATCCATAAATAAAAACGAGTTCGTAGGCTCTTTGATCAAAATACAATGTCTACATATATAACTGTCATCATGTCCCACTACCACTATTGTCACGTGGTGAAGGTGGTGGGAAAAGCCTCGAAGGTGCTCTCTGTGAGGTGGAAGGCCTCTCATACGGACCTGCCCTTGGTGGTCCTACCACACCCTCTATACTCTATGTCCTTGTGTGACTCCTGCTCTGTGACCTCTGACTGTGCACCTCTAAAAATCTAGGAGCTTGTCTCTTTGCTGGCACCACTGCCTCATATAAGTCCCTGTAGTAGGTAGCTCTCTCAACTGATCTGACTAACTCCTGTAGCATGCCATCAGATGAGGACCCACTGCAAAGGAATCTGATCTCTATGAACTACTGCTCTATCTCCTATCTCTGAGCTATGGCCTGATCCCTCTCCATGAGTGCACTATCCCTCTCTATATGAGCACTATCTCTCTCTGCATGTGCACTGTCTCTCTCTGCGTAGGCACTGTCTCTCTATCCTCATAGCATCAAACTCTATTGTCATGATTCTGAGTCTCTCCTCCAAAGCCTCCCTATCACCATCCCTAGGAGCGTCCTCCTCCCGTCTCCCCTCCACAATCTGATACCTGAGCTCTCTCTCCTACTCCTCCATCGGTGCCTCCTCCTCAACATCATCCTCCCCATATCTTGCCAAAATACCCAGAGGGTCTATAGCGATATGCATATCTACATTCTCTACAACATCCTCTACTCCAATACTTACCTCTACACGCTCCTCTACAACTGCCTCCTTGATAGCATGCTCATCCCCAGCCTATACATCCACTCCACCTCTAATGTCTAACATCGGTACATCTTCTGCTATTGCCTCACGAATAGGTGAAATTCCACCTACCCGACCCCCTCTCTGTCCTCTCCATCCTCGCCTAACACCTATGCCATCATCACCTCTCCCTCCAACTCTACCAACTCTGGCCCCTCTACCTCTCCGCCGTCCTCTAGGTCCCGTGCCTTGTCTCTCAATAGGTGTCGGCTGATCCAAATCTGTGTAAGGAAAAGGTCGATGCTCTACCCACCATGCGTCATATGTAGCTGTCGTCCCTAGGTCTACTACTCCATCTCTCCATCCCCACTAAACTAGTTGTAATGCCTGTATCTTTGCCTCTGCGGTAGTGATAGGAATCATGGGCCCCCAATATGGAACCTCTTTGGATGAACGAGCAAACTCTGCTCTACTCCGATGTTCATCTTGAACCTCATTGAATTGTCTCATAACTCTGTCTGGCAAGTGTCTCTCAATGATATGCACACTAGAAACAATCCTCCCAATAAGTTACTGTGTCTGTCTGCAGAATACCAAATGTATATCCTCATTCGACCACTCCTCACAATCCATGTATGGTCTCCATGTGAACTGGTCCAAAATGTCCAGTGCGTGTCTCCAAAATCCAGTGTCTCCCACATGAGTTTGAGTGATGTGTCTTGTATACCGAAACACATATGGGAATCTCTCCCATCGCTCTACAGTAACAGGAGGATGAAAAACAGCTATCCTCTCCCAAGCCCATACCATCAGCAGAGTAGTTCCATAGCTCAGTGACTGTGTGTCTCTATAAGCAATATCATGTAAGTGGAAATATAACATCCCTAGTAAACAAGGACCCCAAGCATACCTAGTCTCACTCTCGAGCATACCAACCAACATCACACCCCATCCAACTAGAAAACCATGACCCCGTTGGTCTGGAAGAACTATCCCCCTATCAATGTACACAATATGCAGTCAATCCTATTGTATCTATCTGCTAACACTGGCCATATGATCTCATAATGCTCGATGTCAAGCCTACTGATATCATCCACCTGACAGAATCTCGCTAACTCGGTCAATCCGTGTTGGGTATCATACATAATCCACTCTCCTCTAATCGGCAGTCTCAATATCCTATACACATCCTCCAATGTGATAGTGGCCTCCCCAATTGGAAAATGAAAGGACGATGTCTCAGAGTTCCATCTCTCGCATAATGCCATAAGCATCCCCCTGTTCGCCTGAATAGTGGGCATCGATAGACAGTGACGTAGACCAAGTCTCCATAGAAGTCATATCTCTGCACTAGTCAACTGATATCTCAGATCGAATGTGTCAGGATGTGTCTCTCGCATATATATAGGGTCTAGTACAACCTGCATTTAAACCATGATCTCAAGAATTTTCAAGTTTTTCTTAGAATTTTTTTTGAAAATTTTACCAGCCAAATGCGGCTCACTTTCACAGATGCGGTGCATTTTTACAAATGCATTGCATAACACCTCGTTTGTGGTGTTTATTACATATGCATCGCATATTTCCCACACCTACTTTCAACCTACTGCAAATGCGGTGCAATAAACCACATGTGATGCATTTTAACAAATGTGGTTCATTTTCTACAGCCTACCCAACTACTACATATGCGTTTCACTAATTCATATGCGGTTCACTACCCTACATGCAACTATTCCTAATGCATATGTGTTTCATAACTACAGATGCAGTGCATTATGAATCAAATGCAATCAATCCCTAAAATGCCTAATCTAGCTTAGGCATCTTTTAGCACATGCGTCATTTTTTAGTCAAATGCAGTGAATACGACGGCATATGCGTCGTTCATGATGAACTGCATTTGCTAATTGACTTTTCAACGCCTAGAAACATGTGAAAAACTAAATTTTAAAGGTTTGTTTTCGGGTACATACTACTGGTCTTGCGTCGGCTGGCCGCCTAAATGTTCGAATCCGATATCCTCGATGCGCAACATAGGGAATGGGTGCCATTTTCATCTGCTGGTCAGAGCAAATTCTTAGTTTTCCTAACTCCTCTCGGTGCAAATGAATTAGATTTCAACCTAATTCCTATTTATAGGTAGGGTTTGAATGGCATTTCTTCAGACCTAGTCTATTGGCCGCTTAACTTTTCAACTTCAAATGACCTGTACATGTCCGTATCAACTCCAAATTCAATTCCATCAACTCCATAGCATTTCTGACTATCAAATTGACTTATCGGGAACATTTCCTGATTTTTTTGAAATTTTTCAAAAATTGTCAATTTTCCCGAGGGGGCATACCTTAACCGGTTTCATGTTGGGCACGATTAGGGCATATTTTCTTTGACACAATGTTGTACCAACATTGTATCAAAGAGGGGAAAACTGTAGATACCGTAAATTGGTCTAGGCCTGTGAGTACACATTCGATATAATTTTCTATAGTTTGTGGCCTTGATTAAATAATGTTTATTATTTAATTAACCTTTCTAACACATATTTCCTCTATTAATTAAATACCCCTTTTTAATTAATTCATTAATTCATAAATAACCTTTATTCAACTTGATTAATCAAATAAATCATATTTATTTAATTATGTTGCGAACTAATTAATTCTTCCCCCTTTATCTATCAATTAAATAATTTATTATTTAATTACCCCTTTATCATACTTTTCCAACTATAATTAAATATGTATTATTTAATTATTCATTTAACCCCCTTTATCTATAATTAAATATTTATTATTTAATTATTTATATTATTCCTTTTCAAACAGTCAAATTAAATAAATTATTTTTATTTATTTAATCAAAGTCTCTTATTTTCGAATGTTGAATTAAATTAACATTGAATTCATATTTTAATTATTTATGTCACATTCTTCTATCAATCAGTTATCTAAGTCATTCACTCACCTTCTAACTCGAGATCTATTTTTAGTTCTCCAGTTATCTCTGGATTCAACACTTATTTATCTCTGCGAGAAGACTCTCCGTCACAACTAGTCGATTAACTAGTTCTAACTCCTGTTTGCATTTGAATGCATTATTCTTCGAATTCTAACTTTGTCTTTTACATACAAAGTCTATTTCTTCTATTTTTGAAGATTAAGATCTTGAACTCGTGTTCTAACTCACGTTCTAACTTAATCTTTGTCCTACAGTCTTTTCTGACTCATGTTCTAACTCACGTTCTATCTGAGACATAACTCACATCACATGGCATTGATCAATCTCATCCATTGATCTCTCTTTCAATATGAGCCGATCGTTCAAAAACCCAAAATCTATAAAATGGCTTGTCATTGTCATTATTCCTCCTCCCGAAATTAGACACTTTTGAGAAGCAACTTATCTTCGATATTTTGCTTAGACATTCGATGAAGTTGTGCTTGCATTCAAACACAAAAATCTGAGGGCAAGAATACTGAAAAGGCAAAATGGAGAAGAGCAATCAAGAAAATTTGAAGGAGTGAACACATATTTAGTGAGAGCTTTCCATTAATTTGTTTAGTTTGTTATGTTTATTTCCTCATTCTTTGTTGTTTGATTTTATATTATTATTTAGATTAGGATTAACATCGTTTATTCTAGTTGCAGATCATCTCATTCATTCGCAAGATCTTTAATCTATTGTTACAGTGGAAAAAGTTGTCAAATGCAAGTAGTTGAAAGTTGCAAAGTGGTGCAACTTTTGTTCTGCAGATTGTGTGACCAAACAAACTATTCCAACGTGTCTGAATAGGTATTTTTACATTAGGTATGGTCCTCTTTCGCACCCAAACATGCAAAATCACTCTGAGCTACATTCAACCGAATCGATCCCTTAAGGGTCCAAAGTGCAAAATGGCTGAAAACTTCAGCATGTTTTTACTTGAATACTGTGATGCTTAGAAACTTCTCGTTTGATCCTATGGGATCATGTTGGGCTCCTCTACAATAACCTCTCTCAGTTTTTGTTATCTTGGAGTCATTTTTTTATGGTGTCCAGTTTTCACTTGATGGAAAAAGTGTCAACTGCAAGCAGTGTAAAGTTGTAAAGTAGTGCAACTTTCATTTTGCAATTTGTGTGACCAAAAAAATTGGTCCAATCTATCTCAATAGGTACTTTTACACTAGGCATGGTCCTCTTTTGCACCCAAACACATGAAATTTCTTCGAGCTACGTTCAACCAGCTTGATCCCTTATGATGGCATGGAAAACAATCGAAAAGAGAAACATACACATGACAGTTGAGAAGTCTGATTTTTCCACAAAAAAGGTGTATGATCATTGGAAACTCAAAGTTAGTGGTTGTTGAAGATTTTGAAGGAGAATATCAATCAAATATCTCTATTTTTTTGTTAATTTTTGTGTATTTTCTTCATTTCCAGCCTGTGTATGGGTTCCTATAGCAATATTTTTCTCTAAGATGATCTGAATCTGTTCTAGAATGGTTTTAACTTTGATTAGAATCCATTCTTGTGGGATTCTATTAAGTTCCAAGCAACTTAGAAGTAGATTTTTGAAATAGGTCTGAACTTGCTCATACAAGGGTTTGAGTGTAATATGTTGAAATAGGCCATTCCACTTATTGTTCAAGCTGTGTCTCGGTGGAATGGGCTTGATGTAAGTAGGATAGGGAGTAGGAATAAGAAAATAGCATTGGTAAAGGCATTGGAAGAGATTACTAATGTTGACCCTATTGAAAATTCAAAATTTAGGCCTTAAAAGCAAGGCTAGAAGAGGTGAAAAGAAGAAATTGCTTGAGAATAAGCTAGAATAGGTTGGAAATAGAGTGAGGTTGTTGATATTTATGTGTTCAAAATGTCTGCAAGCATAGGGGAGGTCAAAATTATGTTATGGCATGATGCCCTAGTTGGGAAAAGAGGGGTTTTCAATGAAAAAGAGAGGTTTGAGGGAGCAAAAGTGGGTAAACTCAGAGGGAAGCATAATTTAGTGGTCAATTAAGTTTTTGCGGGTAGAATGAAGAGTGTTGGAAGAGGTTATGAGGTTGTATGAGGTTTGGGTTTGAGTTTGGGGGTTCAGTTCGCCGGTTCGGCCAAAATTTTTTGGAGGGAGGTTCAGTTCGTTTTGGGTTAGTTAGTACAAAAAACATGTAAAAACAAATATATATATGCGCCTAGAAGCATGAATTATATATATATATATATATAATTATGCAGCCTAGAAGCATGAATTAGGATTAGAATATCACATAACATCATATAAACAACAAAACCACCATAAACTTGAATGTCATTTAAAACATGCATGATAAATATTCATCATTGAAACTTGAATTGTGGTAGCTTGATATACACAGTCTATTGATGCCAGGGTTCAATTTGTATGATTTTGAAAAAATAAGCCAACTAAGTAGAGTTATTAGCATTCTTCAGAAATCATAAGAATTTGTTTAGTACACTAGCCATTTTGATGTCTTCTTGCAGTATCAAACATTATTTTGTATCATTGTTACATTGGTCTTGAGAGTGGTAGCTTAATATAGCTCCACAATACAAAATCTAGTTTACCTGTGCAGTCTAATAGTGGCATAGGCAGATTTTTTTTTGAAAGAACCAAGGGTGACTGCACAATTGAAGTGTATAAACACATATATTTTTGTAATATCAAGGATACTTTTTGAAATCTTTTTATGAATCATTTCATGCAATACCAATTGAAAACATGTTTTTTCCTTTTACATAAAGTTTTTTAGCATCAATCAATTAATATTCAAGACAAACCATGAAGGACAACAATGATCAATGCTAGGGCTAACCAATTTATAAGTATACATGTGAATAAGTCAAGCATGTACATGTGAATAAGAGAAGCACAAGTACTCAAAAACATGTAAGCATCGAAGTATACACACGAATACACAGTATACACAAATTAACACAAAGTATATGCATGAATACAAGGTACGCGCATGAAAACATGTAAGTCACAAAGTATACATGTAAGTTGTAAAGTATACACTTGAATACACATAACTCATATCTATTGAACCATGAATTTAGAATGCAAATATGGACACAATCAATAAAAAATATTTGTATTAACCAAATAGCCATGTAGGCATACATCAATATATGTCGATATAAGTATGAAATATAGGTACAAAATAGCCATACAGGCTTACGAGAATGCCATATAGGCATACAATGTCAAATATATCCAATACAATATAAAACTACCATGTGGGCATACAACAAAGGGCTCTGGAATCAAAAGTCATTACTCTCCATGCTCTTGAAATAAACTCTTTCCCTTTTCTTGTTGATCAGATGATGATACATCTGTCGCTCGTTTATGTTGTGCTTGAGAAGTGCTCCTGCTCCTCCTCCTAGTGTTTAGTTCTTCATGAAGTTTTATCTGTTACAATAAGAAGTAAAGACATTAATATATAGAAATTACATTATAAAAGATGATATATTGAACAAAATAATCACTTACCGCCATTTGATGGTCACTCTCCATGAGGGAAATATTTGCACGCCCAGGTTGAGGCGTGTTGAAGCCCTATATAAATCATCCAAATTGAAATTAAACCACAAATCAATAATTCTTTTCTTTTTCACTAGAACTAACATCTATAACAACGAATGTAAATTGAAATTTAGTAATCTGCCTCATACCTCCCTTGTCAGAGCCATCGAGGATTCTATAGAAGATGAAACATCGATCTCCATTGCCCTCGTCACATTCGAAGGTGTTTCTGCTTGCAACAACTGAAAATAAAACAACAAATTATTCAATCACGAAAACTACAATAGTGATCCACGTCATGACTTATAATGTATGAGATAATAAACAAAATTTTGAGTACTTATTAAATTATATATTTTTGACTATCATGCTTACTATTTTCCCTATCCATATCTTGATCGAAAGAATATGTTTTTAGGCTTTTACCCATAGCAGCAAGGCAATGAACCATTTGATAAAATACTTTCATAGACATGTACGATAACTGTGGTGGCATAGAGAAGGAAGTGAACTGTTTGAAAAAATGCCTCAAAGAAATGGGGTCTCGTGGTGATGGAATGTCATTACAAACAAATACACATCATGGAATTTCATCACCATAAGACCACATTTCTTTCAAGAATTTTTTCAGACACTTTATTGCCTTCTCCATGGTATTATTGCTTACTATTATGCTTTGATATAAATTTTTCCAAGCATCCATAGTTTACTGGAAAGCACCTATTTTAGGCTTTTATCCATAGCAGCAAGGAAGTGAGTAGTTTGATAAAATGCTTTGGTACACATGTATGGAAAATGTGGTATCCTAGAAAAGGTGGTGAGCTGTTTGAAGAAATGCCTCAAAGAAATGTGGTCTCATGGTGATGGAATGCATGAGACCACATTTCTTTGAGGCATTTTTTCAACCTACTAACTGCCTTGTCTATGTTATTGCTTACTATTATGCTTTGATAGATTTTTTCCAAGCATCCATAGTTTGTTGGAAAGCGCCTTTTTAAGCTTTTAGCCATAGCAGTGTGGAAATGAACTATTTGATAAAATGCTTTGGTAGACATGTATGGAAAATGTGGTAGCATAGAAAAGGCGGTGAGCTATTTGAAAAAGTGGTGCAGGTGCACCTTTACAAGAGCATGTCTCCATGAGGAAAATTTAGGATTTTGAGGTTGTATAGGTATTTTCATGATGTAATAAGGCTTAAATAGCCATTTTTGAGTTTTTAATGGTCTTTGGTAGTCATTTTAGGCATAAATTGTAAAGTTGTAGAATCTTAACAAAAGTTGTCAATGAATGTTGTAAAAATGGTAAAAGGTGTCAAGTGGAGGAATATGAAGAGTCAAGGTAGTTGTAGAGGAAATATTAGGTGATTAGGAAGTTGAAATGGTTGGGAAATTTTTTAAAAGATGTGATTCATCATTGTTAGCTGTTGTTGAAGCATTTTGAAGGAGAAAACTAATAAAATATCACTTTTATACTGTTATTTTCTATGTTTTCCTCCATCATCTGACAGTGTACGATTTTGTGTAGGTGGTAGTGCATTTTTAATGTGTGTGAATTGAAGGAGTTAGGTGTTGACATCAATTTAAAACTAATTTTATCATTTGATATTGAGTTTCAAGTTTTTTGTGGCCTGATTTCTCTAGGCGGTCAGAAAACAGGGGCTAAGGGTTTGTTTGCCCAAATGAACTAAAACGTCCATTCCACCTTTCTGTAGCAATTTTTTCTTGGTGGAATGGACCAATATAAAGTAGGAGTAGGTTTAGAAGGTAATGAATTGGTTTGGTGAAGTTTTTGTGTGAGTTCTCCTCGCTGCCCTAGTGAAAAACCAGTTTTGGTGCCTTTTAAACAAGGCTAGAGTGAGTGAAAAGAGGACAAAGGTTTAGAAGTGGATAGAATCCCCTAAAAACTATAAGATCAGGTGAATTGGAGGGTTTTTAGAAGATTTGAGAGGTTTTAATTGGTTAGAGAAGTGAATAAGTGAGAAACCCTAGGTGAAAGAAGGTGAAAACTAGTGAAAAAGAGTGATTTTGTGAAGGAAGTGTATGTAGATATTTGGGGCAGCACTATTTGAGGATGGAATGAGAATCTATAGGCATAAATAAACTTGATTGAAGTGATTATAAGCTTGTGAGAGGTTAGGACATAATATTTTCAATAAGCCCTAATTGATTGCAAGGAAAGTGAGGGTTTTATGAAAAAGGGGTCTAAATGAGCGAGAGGAGACCTGAAAGTTGAATAATATAACATTTTCTTGGTTGTATTTTGATTGTTTGGAGGTTTCAAGTGTTGGTTGTGTGTTTGGAGAGCTGTCTCTTTGAAAAAGAGGCCTAATTGTGGCCTAATTCAGCATGAAAATCCAAATTTAGGATAGTTGCTCCAAAAGAGTTGCAAGTTAGTTTTAGATATGTGTGAGCAGGCCATAATGGGTGCCTAGTTTGGAGCATAGACAAGGCAATGAACTATTTGAATAGATGCCTCAATAAAATGTGGTCTCATGGAATGTCATGACAAGAAAATGCAATTGGAAGCTACTCCTAGACTTATTACTTATGTTATCTGAAGTAATTGCATCACTACTTATGTTGACTTTTTAAACAACTATATTGTAGTTGAAATTTTCTCATCTATCAACATCTAGGTTTTAGTTATGGAATGTGAAGTAATGATTTGAGTTTGAATGATTTGCAATGCAACGTAATCAATGATATGAATATAAACTACACAAATTTATTAAGTACAATTCATATAAACTACACAAATTTATTAAGTACAATTCAACATTCAAAATCACATATTAAAATACCATTCATAAAACAATGCTATTAACATGTAATAAATTTATAATTTTTTACTAGTTACATACCCCACCAATAGGTGTACTACAGAAATAAGTAGGTGTAGGGCCAGTGTATCCAGTATCAACACTGTGACCCTGCAAGTTTATTAAAATCATAAAACTAAATTAATTAATCTTGCATTTCAAAATAAAAATTTAATAAATTAAATTCAATGAACATACTAACTTTTACCTGAGTATCAATGCCATACACGTCATACAAAATGTCAACTGCCCTCTCCATCTCCATAGTTGCAGACAGATCCTACATAGTAGCCTCCTGAGTTTCGGTGGGGTCATATGAACAAGTCACCCCACAAGATTGACACACATGGGATCAAAGCCCACTTGTCGAAGACTCCCTTGGATGGTGTTGTACAAGAGGGCTAGCATGTTGGATGACACTTTGCGTCAAAGAGTTGATGTCCTGCAGAGTCTCTACATCGACACTCTCCTTCGCGATGGAAGGGATGACGATGTGCTCATGAGGCGACCTAGTGAGAGGTCATCTCGATTTCTGCGTAGGATCTGACTATGCATTGGGTCTATCTTGTGCCGACCCCCCATCTCTCCCCTGGAAGTCCCTCATATAAAAATAATTTGGGATTTTGTTCAAGATGAACTTAGTGTATAGTCTCCTAAGGAAATACTGTAGGACTTCACAATTGTTGCATGGTGGGTCATCAAAAACCATGTACCACCTATCCCAAAAATATTTTGTAATCTCTTGGTGGTGGCACCAATGAATAGGAAACCTCTTCGCATTGAGGGAGAGATTTCCATTTGACCATGGGTCAGTGAATAATGCACACAAATCTAATTTTGTAATTTTTAAATCTTTTACTTCTTTATATGATAATTTATCTTGGTAAAAAGCCCTAGTCGACTACCTCCTATCCTACCAACCAGATAATTGTTTGCTGATTGAATCTACATTTTTTAACATATCTTGCAATGAAGTTTCCAGGGTCATTCTTTCCACAATTGAACCGTTTGGATTGTTCAACCTCCCGATTAAATCCTCAATTTGTTTTTTATTGTTTTCAATTTCACCCATTAAATTTTGTTGAGTGTCAGGAGGGTATTGAGGGATTGGTGGAGGAGGTTGTTGTTGTGGTTGAGGATTTTGTTCTTGATGTGGATTTTGAGGAGGGTTTCCAGGTTGATTGACATCTCCTACAAATTCAAAAAATAAATATCAAATACAACCTAAAACTAACAAAATTAAAAAAAAAAACAATCCTTACCTCTTTGACCTCCTCGTCGACGTGGCGACATCCTGGCAATGAATCAACAACCATTGATGAATATTCTTGCAACAAAGATCCTCCTAGAACGCGAGCACAAAATTTTGGGGGTTTTGGTTGTGGGAAACAAGAAAAAAATATTCACAAATGAAAATGAATTTGCACATCCTTTTTTTTGCTTTGAACATGTCACAACGTGAGCACATTATAACATGCTCACATTATAATGTGCTTGCGTTATGGGCTTGTGGTGGCCAGGCCTTAGGCTCGGCATGCCAAGCCATAACGCGAGCACATTATGAGTTTTCAAAAATAAAATAAAATGTGGCCACAAAATTGCTACCCATCTTCATGCACCTTCCCTCATGTATTGTAAGATATTATGGGATGGTTGAGGATAATATGCTTCATAGCAACTAATCTTAGATTATGAGGACCTTCAATGATCACTACATGTTACTCTTCATAGAACCCTCCATGAATGATCCCCTTATTCATGTATTGTAAGATATTATAGGTGAATATATCATAAAGATAAGTGACATGAAGTGGGAACGCCTAAGTGGATATACATAACACAACATATGAAAGAAATAAACCAAGATAAAAGACATAATATAGAAGTTGAAATAAGAATGAAAGAACAAGAAAAAGCACAAAAAACAATGTGTACTTAATTCCAAGTTTATTATTATTGTATTAATTATGTTATTATCAATGAAAAGTCTATAATTAGTGCAATCCCTCTTTCCCTCCTTCAAAGGATTGGCTATGATGAATCCCACATTAGTCAAACTAATGATGCCCTCCTTTTTATTTTCATTATTTCTTAGCACATGTGTCATACTTTTCTCATAATGATCTTTTGAAGGCATAAAAATATCCAATCCAGTACAAATATCTAATTCACTACATACATGCACCATACTTTGTTCATAAGGATCTTTTGATCAAATAATGTACAATCTTTAGGTGTTTGTGGATATCATTGGTTTGTGTGAACCTCAATCCTAGACCTACACAAACATGAGAAACAAACACATAATTAGATTCATATGAAAGTTAGAACTAAGATTCTCCATGAAATTCATTAACGATGCTCAAAATAGGAATATGAAGAACAAGACAAGAAAGTAATTAAATCCTAATTAAGCATGAAAATCCTCAATCCCATGGGGGAATCGGTGCCAATTATGTGTAGAAATTGGCCATTTCCCAACTCCTATGATGCAATGTTGATGATTGATGCACTTTGATGAAGATTCAATGGAGCTCCATGATGAAAAACCTCCATAACCTAGCTAAAATCTTGATAAAATGGATGAAAGTAGATATGCTTGAAGATGAAATTGAGTATAGTGAGTTTACTCAAATTGTGGATGAAGAATGAGAAGAAAAGCCTCTTATTTATAGATGTGATTGAAAGAAGAAGAGGCAAAATGGATGAATGTGAGACTATTCAACATCCAATGGCCAAGTGCCACTTGTCAAGATGTGAATGGAGGAAGGTTGTGCACATTTTGATGAATGAGCCAATAAATGATATTAGGTGGAATTTCAAATTTATGAAATGACATGTAAGAGGGAAAAAATAATGAAATAAATGCCACTTGGCTCAATGCACAAGGACATGTAAGAGGAATGAATGTCTTGTTGGATGTACAAATCCACTTGGCGAGATTTCAAATTTGGAGGAATATTCCCTAAATATGCCATGTTGAGAGAAAATGTGAATTTAATAAATCAATTAAATATATTTTCATGTGCAAGTGGAAAAATCTAGAGAAATTTAGTGATTGAGATTAAATTAATCAAGATTTGATCAATTTAATGAGAGATTAGGTGATTTGACACTTTTGACTTAGATTTTGTGATTTTATTTAAATCAAAGTTGAGAAGAAAATGATTTCGAGTTTAATTAAATAAAAAAATTGATTTATTTAACTAAAAGAGGATAATGTTAGATTAAATTAAATAAGGTTTAATTTATTCAATTTAATAGGATGAATTTAGAGATTTAATTAAATAAAATGAATTATTTAATTAAGTGGAGATATAGGGTTAATTATGTTTCAAAAAAGTACGAAGCTAAGATCATCAAGCAAGCTTGGCTTGTTGTGTATATGATTATATGTTATGAAGAAGTACACTCTAAATATTTGCTGACAAGCATTGATAAAGTTTGTATTTCGTGGTTTCTCCAAATCATTCGAGAAGGTGCAGGTATTTATAATTTTAACATATTCTTAAGGATGGCACGATGAGTGTGTCAAGCAGTTTCATGTTAAAATCACATGGAATTTTTTTTTGGTTTTCTTCCATACCAAGTGGAGAGGAATTGTTGGTTCGAGGTCTATCACTTGCTGTCAAAATAAATATGATAAGTTAATTTAACACATTCGGTACTTTGTCCTTTCAAGGTACTTTGTCATGATAAGTTGGTAAGCTTACAAGGTTCAAGGCAGTTCCATGCTTATTTATATGGAGTGAATAAATTTTTCATCTCATTCAAACAAGTAATGTTGGCTTCAATATCTCCCGTAGAATTGTTTAGTTTAGCTAGCAACTCAAAGTCTATTGTAGGTAAACTAATGGATTATCTCCCGCAAAATTTAAGAATGTGGCTCCTAGTTCAAACCTGGGAGAGCCCAATTACTGGTAAGCTTGATATGTGACATCTTCAAATTGTTTTCAAATTCTGCTACTCTTGTGATTATAAATGTTTCAAATGCATAATTGGGAGCGAGGTTCTACATCGTAAATCAAGAAGGCTGATCTTTCCATCAAATATTTTGTCCATATTTTTATCTAATATTATGGATATTTTACAGTGCTTGGATTCAGTTAATACCATAGCTGATACAATGGTTAATGCCATATTTATGGAAAATGAGGCAATTCTTTCCAGTGCTCAAAAATATGTTTTCTCACGTGGTCAAGGTTATGTGGGTGGTCCTCATTGGTCATAATCAATTTTTGCAGGTGTTGCAGATTTTGTAATAACTTTTAGGCCACCAGCCTTTGAATTGTTATGTAAATCGGGTATTATCTACACAATTTAATCTTGGATAAATAGTTCCTGATATGACTGTAAATAGTCAACTCTTTGTAATTTGATTAATTAAGTATTTTTCTTTTCTTATTTGGGCTACAACCGGAGGTTTTCTCACTGGCTCTTTCCTCCCGGTATGCCCCTTGAGCTAGCAAATGTATATCTTATTATTCTCTAATATATAAATATATAGTGGCTAGCCACTTTTATTTAAAAATAAAAATAAAAAATTAAATTGATTAATTTAATCAATGGGGAAGAATAAATTAATCAGATAAATAATTATTTATTCAATTAAGGGATGAAAGGTGATGACAAGCTAAGAAGATGATTCAGGATGAAACGACGTTAGTAATTAGGATCAAGTGTGTAGGATCTTTCTGGTACATTTTTTGTGTCTACATTTTGCCCCTCTTTGAAGTAATGCACTTGTTGCGTTGTTCAAAGAATAAACCGTTGTGATCAAAATTCAAAAAAATCAATTTTTTTGGATGCCCCACTACTACCCCAGTGAGAAGGATTATGTTGGTATATTTCCCCTTCGAGAGATCAAGCAGAAATGTTCAATTTTCTTATTGAGATTAAAATGTGAGAGGAGTGGTTCTATTGATCAAAGGATGAAAGATAATTCTTTAGAAAGATCAGATATTTGACATAGACAATTTTGATGATGTATAGACAATCATCAGCCATGATTCGCCTTGTGTATATTTTGATACAAAACACCAATTTTGGATAGAAATATTAGTAAATATAGAAGAATAAGAAGAAAATAATGATGACAAGAGGGTCCAACAAGCCTACCTTATTAATGTTGATGATGATGATTTTTTGCATACCAAGAGTTGGGTTTTTAAAAGGGCCAATTACTTTATGTTTGATAATACACATAGGTACGATGCATCAAGGTATAAAGAACTAGGATGGCATTGTACCTAGTGCGATGGACTTTGACTCAAAAAACAAATAGGAGTATTCTTGTTTAGACTTGACATATGGAAACCTTGCTAGGATGCACCTAACAAAGCAAGTATTCGCCAAGTTATATTACAAGAACGCCCAACAAGCATAGAAGACAAAAAGATAATGATTGTTTCCCCATTCCTTTCTCTCTAAACCATTATGATAATTAGGCATCATTGAGAGGTCCTTGGAATGAACACAAAATAAGATAAGTCAAAAAGACAAAGATAAAGTAAATAGACAAGCTAATGTTCTTCGTACCGCTAGCCAAGACTAAACTATGGTGATGCCTGATGTTGATGTCCATTGTAGGAAGGATGCATCCCAGGACATGTTGTGATCAGGTGATGATGTGATTGATTGGGTAAAAGCTATTGATACTCTGAGTTGACCAACTTGCTGACTTACTGACCTAGACTTGAGACTTTGATGATTAGGTGTTAACTTTTGAACCTGCTAGACTTGCTTTCGATTGACTTATCAAAGGATGAAGATGACGATTGATTTATTATAAGAGAATATTATTGCGGGTGAAAGCAAGATGAGACAAATGCACCATTTTGGGTTTTTTCAGATATTTGGATGTTTATGGTGTTTTTTGAATGTTTTGAGGTTGTTTAGATTTTTGGGTTTTTCAATTTTTTTGGATTTTCAAGATTTATGACCAAGAGACTAACTTAAAGAACTATCCTAGGGGTCTCGAGAGATGATCCATATATTATCCTTGGCTACATTATACATGCAGAGACCACGTAGTTCGACTAACGCAGGCCTAATTACCGATGAGATAGCTGGGCAAGCAAATTGCCATTTTGTTGCAATGGACGCCTAAAGGACTGACCTAAAATGTCTCGAGGGATGATCAAAGATCAAACTTGCCTATGTTCAAGCTCAGAGATGATGTAGTTCGGTTTTCATGTTTTTGACTTTTTTGGATTTTTTGAATGATTTGGATTTTTTATTTTTGAATGTTTTTGGATTTTTGATGTTTAAAGAAGATCACAAGAATATACACGAATCCAAGTCGATGTAGGTATAGGAACATGCCCCCAACATGATGTGATAGACTACTTCGATACAAGCAGGAAAAAATGACCTTAGGAATATGTCAAGTAGTACTAGGGTGGATCATGATACGAACGCAAGATCAAGCTATGATACAGACACAGATGGATGATGAAAGGAAGATTAACAATGGATGAATAGTAAGATGTAATGTATAAGTGAGTGTGAAAATTAAGCTGCAAAGATCTTGGTGGATGGAGAGTGTTTTATTTACACTTGGCACCTGTTTGCCAGGTATTCACCAAGGTACTTGTCCAAAGTGCCACCGAACTGGTTTTCACTAGAGGACAATTTTTTTCTTTACTATTTTCAATCCTTTTTTCCGATTTTTTTTGGATTTTTGTATTTTTTTAATTTTTATTTTTTGTTATCACCAAGACGCCTGTTTACCAGGTTTTCATCAGGGTGACCATTTTTCAGGACATTTTTTGATTTTTTTGTATTTTTTTGTTCTATACCTTGAAAGATTTTAGGCATAAAACTTTTTGAGATGAGAGCTATTCATGGGCTCCTACAGAGGCTCACCTTCCGGTGTTGATAATTGATATGCCCCTGAC
Source organism: Sequoiadendron giganteum (assembly GCA_007115665.2). NCBI lineage: Eukaryota > Viridiplantae > Streptophyta > Pinopsida > Cupressales > Cupressaceae > Sequoiadendron > Sequoiadendron giganteum. The sequence goes on from CM021101.1 coordinate 27,602,036, forward strand.
TTGTAGCTCATTGTGATGATGAAAGGTCCCAAACTAGTTGGGCTCAAATTTGCCTTTGCTTTTTGGGTTTGGCACATTCTTTTGGTTCTCCTTTAGCACAAGTTCTCTAACTTGGAAGGTCTGCCTCCTGATCTTCTTGTTATAACTCCACTTAAGTTGGTTTTGATATACCTGTAGATGGTTTAGGGCATCCATACATCGCTCATCCAGTAGCTCTAGCTCATTTAGTTGTGAGACCCAGTATTCTTCATATGTAATGATATTTTGCAATGATATCCTCAGGGATGAGAGCTCGATCTCAACGGGGAGAATGGTTTTTGATTCGTAGACCAGGGAGAAGGGGGTGGCACCTATTGGTGTGTGAATTCTGGTACGATAGGCCCATAAGGTAGGATTTAGCTGCAGATGCCAGTCATGACCAACATCATTGACTGTTTTCTTAAGGATTTTTAGAATGGTTTTGTTGGTGGATTTTGATTGGTCGTTGCCTTGGGGGTAATACAGAGTGGAAAAGCAATGTTGGATATTGAATTTTTTACATAAGTCATGAACATCCTAATTTTTGAAAGGTTTCCCATTATCTGAGATAATATCTTGGGGGACATCATACCGGAAAATGAGGTAGTTCAAGATGAACTTAGATATTTACTTTCTAGTTATTTAGGTCATGGGAATGGCTTCAACCCACTTTGTAAAGTAATCGGTGGTGGTGATGATGAATTTGTGGCCATTGGATGAGGTGGGGGTGATTTTTCTAATGAGATCGAGCCCCCATTGTGAAAAGGGCCAAAGTGTAATAATGGGATGAAGCTCATGAGCTGGTGCATGGATGAGGTCCCCGTGTTGTTGACACTACAAACATCTTCTGATGAAGTCATATGTGTGTCTCTCCATTGTGGGCCAGTAGTATCCAGTCCTCAGCAACTTCTTAGCCAAAGTTATATTGCTTGAGTGTGATCCACAAATATCGTTGTGTACCTCGCTTAAAGCAATTAGGGCTTCCTTAGTATTTAGGCAACACAACAAGGTTCCTTCAATGCTCCTACGATAAAGGGTTTCTCCTAGGATGACAAAGCGGGTTGACTTCTTGATGAAGGATTGTTTAAGATTTGGGGTTATATCAGCAGGCAAGACTCCTATTCTTAAGTATGTGTAAATTTCATGATACCAGGGATCACCGAGAACAACAAGTTCACACATAAATTTAGACTCTTGTACCTCAAATGCTGGTTTGAGAAGCTGCTCTACAAGGAATTCTCGCATTGGGACATTGTGAAAGATTTCCAAGAGTGATCCAATTATAGTGATTGTGTCTGCTGCTTTGTTGTTTGCACTAGGTAGTTGTTCAAATATGATATCAATGAATGACTCTTTGAGGCTCTTGACCAACTTCTTGTATGGAGTCAGTTTGTTATCCTTTATCTGATATTCATTGTTTACTTGATTGATTATGAGCTGAGAGTCCCCATATACCTATAGAGCCATAATCTATTGTTGTATTACAATCCTTAAGCCTATGACAAGAGCCTCATATTCTGTAATATTATTCGTGCATGGGAATGACAACTTGTAGGATTTGGGTATGCAGTCTCCTTGGAGAGTGATAAAGAAAATTCCTACTCATGATCCATGTTGCGTGTAAGATCCATCAAAATAAATCTTCCAGTGGTCTACTACACTTAGGCTAAAAATTGATTCATCAGGGAACTCTGAGATAAGTGGATTTTCTACATATATAGGTGCCTCTGCTAGTTGATCTACAATTACTTGTCCCTTGATGGACTTGTGATCCACATATTCAATGGCATGTTCTTTCAATATCATGACCCACTTGGTTGTCTATCTTGTGAGAGTGGCTTTAGAAAGTAGGTATTTGAGAGGATCTATCTTTGTGATTAGCTTGATCTAATGACCCAACATGTAGTGTCTGAACTTCTGAGTTACAAATACAATGACTAGACAAGATTTTTCAATAGGAGTATAGTTTATCTTGTGCCCTACCATGGTCTTGCTGATATAGTATATTTCTCTCTCTCTTCCATTTTCATCATGCTGAGCTAAGAGAGCATCAAGAGTTGTCATTGTTGCTGAAATGTATAGTATCAGTGTTTTTCCTAGAATTGGCGGCATCAGAACTAGTGGCATGAGTAAGTATTCTTTGATTTTGTTAAATTATTGGTCTCATTTTTCATCCCATTTGTATGCTACCTCCTTGTGGAGTAGATGAGAATATGGGATATGTTTTCTAGCCAGCTATGCTATGAATATGTGGATGGAGTGAAACCCGCCTTATAGACCTTTGAGTTGCTTTAGTGTCATGGGTGCTTCCATTTCAAGGATTTCCTTGACTTTAGTAGGATCAACCTTGATTCCTCTCATTGAAACAATATATCCCAGGAGCTTTCCTGATTGTACTCTAAAGACACACTTCTTTGGGTTGAGGTGGACCTTATATTTTTCCAATCTATCAAAAATGGAACTCAAAGCTGTTATGTGGTCCTGTCTTTTCCTTGATTAAGCCAATATGTCATCCACATAATCTTCCACCATTTTATGAATCATGTCATGAAAAATCAATGTCATGGCTCTCTGATAAGTTGCTCCTGTATTCTTTAGCCCAATGGCATCATGTTCCAACAGTAGGTCCCCCATGGACATGTGAATGTTATCTTGTGTTGGTCCTCCTTTGCTACCATGATCTGATTATATCCAAAAAACCCATCCATTAATGATAGCATCTTGTGTCTGACCGTCATATCCACTATCATGTTGATTTTGGGTAGTGGAAAGTCATCCTTAGGGCACACTTTGTTTAAGTCTCTAAAATCGATGCAAATGCAGATGCCCCCAGTTGGTTTTGAAATAGGTACTAGGTTGGACACCCATTCTAGATAGTCAATCGGGTGTATGATCCTTGCATCCAAGAGTTTTTGCAATTCCATTTTGACTAGCAAGGCTATTTGGGGATGCATCTTTCTAAGCTTTTATCTGATAGGTTTTTCCTCAAGATATACAACCAAATGATGGACTACCACTTCCAAGTCAATCCCAAGAATATCAGCATAAGTCCATGCGAATTTCACCTTTCTTTCTTTTAGGAATGCTACTAAGAGTTCCTATTCTTCCATGAGAAGTGATTCAATGTAGAAGGTTATGTGCGATAGCTCCTTTGTTCCTAGGTTGACATGATTACATTGTTCTGCTAAGACTGTTGATTTTTCTTGATGAATTGTAGTGAGGGGAAGATTGAATCCTTCATCCTACGGAACCTTACTGGAGGTTTTCACCATTGGATGCATCCTTTATTTTTACTATTTTATGGTCAGAGAGTGCCATAGTGTGGTTTTCACTCAAGGACCTTGAGATTATTCTCAATTTCTCACTTTTGTGATTGAAGGATTCAATCGTCTCCCCATAATAGGCATGAGTGTCCAGTGTGATGTCAAATCCAACCTTATGATCTCCACATGGTACCGTATCCCTTAGTCCCATGAATTATGATAGCGACTCATCATTTTTGAACATTTCCAAAATCGGTGGTCCTCGTTGGTCATAATCGATGAGTTGGGGGTAGACCAGGTTTATCTTGTGGGTTTGTTGGTTTAACTCAAAGGATAGGGTACTAATCATGATGAGGGAGGAATATTCAAAAATCATGGGTAAGTTGGTTATGGTATCCTCATCATCGCTACTACTACATACATCGGTGATATCAAAGGTGAAGTTATCTAAGGGCAGACCTGTAGATACAGGTAGCTGAAGGGTGGTTGTTGTTAACTGAGGGGGGTCCTGACTACTCTAACTGGGGGACTTCAGCCACATATGGTTACACTCAGAGGGGTACACCCAAGACCAAGATTTTTCATTCACCTCTCAACAATGATGGGTTCTAGTTGGCCTTTGTTGTTCCTTCCAAGGCTTTCATTTCTATTGTAGCCCATACCAAGCATCATTTTTAGCCCCTTGCTTCTCTCGTCCATGGGAAGATTGGGCGTGGGCCTTTCATCTTGGTATAGTGAGCTTGAAATGTATCTCTCTTCCACAGTTTCCTGACTTAGATCCCCCCAACATTGAAATCTAGAAGGGTTCACCTTGAAATTTTGTGAGGGTGTTTCAACTGGTTGAGGTTGTCCATGTGTCCTAGGAGATTGAGGTAACTCTCCTATGAAAAAATCATTTTTCTTCATTCTATACTCTCCACACCCATTATCTTGGATCATGAGCTTGATGTCAGATATGTCGGGGATGGAGGGTGTCTTTATCCCAGAAGTGGAGGCGATGTTGGATGGGTCTATATATGAAGTTGAGGGGCCTTCATCATTCTTCAAGACTTGGGGGACTTTATAGAACTTGGCTTCTAGATTCTTGTAGTAGGAAAAAGGTTCAAGATCACCATGAATTGTGACCTCTTCATTTTGGTATGAAAACTTGACACATTGATGGAATGTCGATGCAACTTCTTACATCCCATGGATCCATGTGCGCCCCAAGAGGATATTGTAAGGAAGGTCAAGGTCAAGCACTTGACAGGTAGTTTTCACAATAGCTAGCCCTATTTGGATAGGGAGTTGAATAATGCCATGTGACACTCTTTCTTGATCATCATAAGCCCTAATTGTGATACTTTTACAATTTTCAATGGAGTCTTCAAAGATTCCTAGATTATTTATGAGCTTTAGTGAACAAATTTTGAGGCCTGCACCTCCATCCACTAAGACCCTTTTGACCTTTCTTTTGTGAACCAAGACTTCAAGGTGCAATGCACATTTGTGAGATGGTTGGGCGGGGAAGTCCTAATTGGAAAAGGTAAGGAGATTCAGAGTGGTGATGTTACCGACCATAGCTTGGAATTGCTCCATATCAAGGCTAACATAGATAGTGGATGAAGCCAATGCTTCCTCAAGTATTTCCCTATGGGCAGCTGAAATATTCAGTTGTAACCATTAGGGATGGACTTTTTTATTTTAGATGGGGGTCCTAGATGGTTATGATTCCACGATAATGGTGACCTTTCCACCATGTGTGGTGACTCCACAGTCAGCGTTGGCTCCTTTGATACTGACAATAGTGACCAATTCATCGAGGGACGTGACAACTCCTTCGTATACATGGTCCACTTTGCCAATTTTCTGGTTACCTTTGTCATTTCCCTAACTGTGATTGGGCATCGGATTCATGTATATTTTCAAATATTTGTTACGATTCGATTGCTCAACATTTATGATTTTTTCATCGATTAGATCCTGGATGAAATTCTTCAATTTCATGTAGTTTGCAGTCGTATGCCCCTTGAGCTTATGATAATTGCAAAGGATATTTTCATTGTACCAGGGTGGCTTCACCTGGGGTTCTTGGTAATTATCATGAGTGGGGATCTTGATGAGGTTTTCATTAACCAACTTTTTCATGATGGATTCAATTGACTCCCCAAGGGTTGTGAATTTCCGATTGGGGGGATACTTGTTTTGCGAAGGGGGTCCTCCTTGATTACTGAGATTATTGATTTGATTATGGGGTGGTTATTGGTTTACCACATTTTCTTGCATGTTATTGTGATTATTGTTCTGCAGTTGATGATGATGCATTTGATTATTTTAGTTTGGAGCACTGATGATGACCTTAGCATCGACCACTCCATCGTTGGTGATATTCCTATTCTTTTACCACATGCGAGGTTTATCATTGTATTTGGTGGATGGGCAACTATCTTGATGTTCAGGATAGGTAGGCATGTCCCCTTTTGTTATAAGGGCCCTTTCGATGTTGACTACCTTGGGGATCAATTAGTTGTATGTGGTGATGCATTGCATCTTTAGATAAAATGCCAAGGTCTTATCCAAATTAGCAATGATGGTGCAAACTAGTTGTTCCTCTGGCATGGCCCATTTGCTCTGATTGGCCTTGGATTTCCATCATTGGAGGAAGGAGGTGAATGATCCCCCCTTTCCTTGTTTGAGTTTCGATAATTCCTCTAAACTAAAATCCACAAAAATGTTTAATGCGTAGTTATAGAGGAATGCATCTTTGATTTCTTGGAATGTTTCGATGCCAATAGGAAAATGAGAGAACCACTCCATGGCAGCACCAACCAGGCTCTGAGGAAACAACTGCATCAGATATGCATTGTTGTATGCGACTTCCATACAATGTACTTGGAACTCCCTAATGTGATCTTCAGGTTTTCCTATCCCACGATATTTGTCAAATTTTGGGATTTTGAATCCCTTCGGGAATTGTACCATTGCTAAGCTCCTATCGAACGTATAGGGACACAAATTGTTGGGTGTCCTTGTTGTTTTTCCTGATTGAAGATGAAGCACTTGCTATGAGAGCAGTCTGATTTGTGTTGTCACATCATCTTGCAGATCAAGAGGTGGGGTAAACATGTTTTAAGGTGTTGGGTTGATGGGTGGGATGTTGGTGGGAGTTTTTTGCAAGCTTTACTGAGTGAGTAATACCTTTGTTGTTGTTGAGCCAACAACGCTTATTGTTGGTTGTGCTGCTACTGTGCCAAAAATGTTTGGGCTTGTTGTTGTTTTTCCAAAAATGCTTGTTGTTGGGCTTGTTGTTGGGCCACTTCTTGTTGTACCTGATAATCTTGCAAGGCTTGTTGATATGCTTCTTATTGGGTTGCTTGCAATTTTGCTTCATATTGTGCTTGTGCTTGCGCTTGTTGGGCTTGATATTGGGCTTGGGCTTGAGCATGCGCTTGTTGAATTGCTTGTGCGATTTGAGAAGCTTGTGTGGCTTATGTGGCTTGAGTTGCTTGTGTAGCTTGAGCAACTCGATGTTGCTATAGTAAGGCTTGGGCTTGAGCAGCCTGTTGTGCCTATTGTGCTTGCTAAGCAACTAGCTAAGTAGCTTGTTGGTTTTGGAGTGCCTTTTGATGGGCGGCTTGTCAAGCAGCTTGTAATGCGATGGTGAATGAATTTTCCATGTTGTGTTTTGGCAATGGTGGTGGTGGATTGGGAAGGATGTGGACCATTGTGATGAGCGGAACAGTCGTGTTAATGATTGGGGTTTGAGTTTTGGATGGTGTGATCGAGACGCTTGGTCCTTAGGAAACCATGATTTGGGGGATTTGAGTAATGGTGTATGTGTTAGTTTTTGGGGTCACTTGGATGGTTGCCATTTGTGGTTGTGATATCAATGGCAAGACAAGAGGATTTGATAGGGTGTTCTGATTTGATGATGGCGGGTAGAGGAGGAAGACCCAACCCAAGGGGTGATGTGGATGTAAGTGGTAAAGGTGGAAATGGAAAAAAGATAGGCAGTGCATTCCCTTGAAGTGATGACGATGGATCAAAGATTCCTCCAGCTCCAAACATATCACCTTCTCCTTGTGAGGTAGGGAGAGAGGATTGTGTGTCCAGAGGATAATTTGGTGTTGCATGATAAGAGGTTGGATTGGTGGAATCATAGAATGTAAGTGGAACATAAGGGTGTAATGGATTTACCGGAACAGATTGATCCAGTGTGGTGTTTGTATTCAATTCTTGATTTCTCACAAGGGGATGCTTTTGGAGTTCTTGAAGCATTGCACTTCCCTTGTTCACAATTGGTGGGGTTGAAGCAATGGATGATATGATTTGTGGGATGTCTTGAGTGACGCTTTCAAGTAGAAGCATGAATGAGGTTGAGGGCATGATCCCAAGAGGTATTTCCACAATAGTGCTTACGTCAAAGTTGGAAGGGAGTTTAGCCCCTTCTTTTGCTAACTCAAGCATGTATTGGGAGGGATATAGCCTCATCATAACATTGACAATTCGATGATTTTCAAGATTTCACACCATGTCTAGGATTTCATCTTGTGTCATCCTGTTGTCGATGATGTCCTCTACATGGCCATCTTCCTAAGGATTTTGCAATGATAGAGGGAAATTGCTTGGAGGATTGCTTGATCCAACGAGATTTATTTCAGGAGCAGTTTGACTTAGATCACTTGAATTTGATGTTTCCTTGGTGATTTCCATATTCTTCTTGTGTTGAGATCTTATTTGCACCATAAAATAGAGATCAATTGATCTAACTTTAGGTATAAAAAGAGAAGAACTAGGATAGATTAAGGATCAAAGTGATGAGGAAAATGAAGGATGGATGATACAGATGATAAAAACTTTTAAAGAACCTTCAGGGGATACTAAAATTTAGGGCTTGATTTAATTTGATTTGAGTGATTTGGATTATGAACTTGTAAACTCTAGGAAGTTGTGTTATCCTAGGGTAAACTTGTACACAAGAAGATAATTTGACTAAGTGTGTTAAGTCAAACAAAGTGATTTTGGATAACGAACTCCTAGACCCCAAGATGTTGGATTTTATCAAGAGGTAAATTCATTCACAAGGATTGATAATTTGGTCAAAGTATGTGGAGAAGGATTCATCTACACATATCTAACCAAACAAAATGATTTTGATTTTTCCTAGAAGTTTAGCATGATGTTTCCAAGAGTTTGTTGGTGAAATTATTTTTGATTTTTGATGGTTGAGAGATGGGTGACAGTGATGATTTTGATCCTAGACTTGACCTAGATAAAAATTCTTCTTACAAGACCTCAGTTTTGAAGAACATGCCATACTTCCTATGTGAGAAAAGCAAACCTTTGAAAGAGATTATGATTTTTCTGATAATAAAACTCATACAAGTTAGGATTGTTTCTTGAATATTTCTTGTATAAGTTGTAAACCAACCTTTCTCTTACCTCATGAAGCCTTGAAATACGTTATTTACAGTCCTTTGGACTACGATTTTTGAATTTGGGCTTGTGGATTTTGTTTTTACGGGAAATCATTTGAAAGAACACATGTGTGGGGTCCAATTGTCCTCATATTTGTTAATGAATTCTTTTCACCACAAATAATTTCTTGATTAAAATTTCAAACTAAATGTATATGCCTCAATTCCTTTTCATTCCACAAGGTCCATTATGTGAAAATCAAGGTTTCAAGAGCATAGTTTCCTAGGTTGACTTTAGAGAGAGAAAACTGTGATTAAGTCCAAATAATTAGAAGCCTCCAAGGATGAAATCCCTAGGGCAAGCAAGAGCACTTGAATTCGTCAAAGGTATTTGCTTCTTCCAAAAGGTTTGAAATTTTGAAGATCTTGTGAATGTTTTGTTTTCAAATGTTTTAAGACCCAAGCAAGGTGTTTTCGATTCCAAGAACATGTGCAATCCTAGGATGAAGAGACAATATTTGTTGGGTTCCCACTTGGATAAATCCAGCTGTGCATATTCAATGCAGATGATTAGATGCTTGACCACACAGGCTCCCCCTTACAGTGCATTTGCTTCTTGGGTCAGCCAAGCATCAGTACCCATGAATCTCCCATGGCATACTTCTCATCTCTACAATAGAACCTCATGTTACGTGGGGAGGATTCAAAGGACATGACCTTTTGCACCAACAAATAGTTAAGGATTTTGACTTTTGCTAAACAAGGGTTTTAATGTGAGCATTCCATTTGTGGGGGACCATCCATGCGGTGAGAGACCATTGTTTACCTTCTCGTCAGAATAATCCTCGTGATTCTTGAACTCTCCTCGAGAATCCACACTTATATACTGGTTGGAAATTGCCTGGCTTTAGCATGTTCTCAGTTAGGTTGTTCCCTGGGGTGATTACTTTTTCCCACCAGGCAGGCCCTCTAAGATAAACAAAAGTGAGAAAGCATATCCCATAGTTCGATCAACCTTCATTGAAAAAAAAAGGGAGAACACTCGCAATATGTCACACTCACACTCGCAAGATTGGTTCAATTTCTTTAATCCCAAATGAAATGTGAAGGCAATCACTTACACAATTTAAGATCACCAAAAATACTTTTGATTCTCAAGATCGCTATAAAGCGTGAGAGAAGTGCATATGTCCTTTTAGTGATATTACTTTGGGTAAGTAATTACAAAACAAAGAAGCACTTGTTCATTTTAAGTCCACAAAGCAATGATTTGATTCTTTTTAGTGCACCAACATGAAATATGGAATTTTCCTTATTCAATTGTTAATCCTCAAACCAAATCTAGTGAGTTAGTTCTAAAGTTCATTTTAACCCTTTTTTGCAAAATTGAAAGATTTTGTAATGTTCTTTTTAGAGCCCAAAAGAAACTTTAGTGAACCTAAGAGTGTAAAGGCAATCAAATCCTTAGGAAGGGACCATAAGTTCTCCCAAAGTGTGTAAAAACACTTAATAGAACAAGACAATAAATTTCATAGTGAAATATTCTTCTTTATTCCCTCCTTGCCTCAACCTGCAAAATTGATTAGAACTAAGAAATATAGAGACAACAAAAAAAGTTAGGAGTCAAAAAGTCAGAAACAAAAAGCACATGTCAGAAAAAGTAAATCAAATTTGACCCTTTTACTCCACCCCAGTGGTGCAGTTCATGGGTTTGGTGGAGTTTAGAAACTCCAGTGGCACAATATAGCACCACTAATTATTGAGAGCGACGCTTTGTAGTGAAACAAAGACCGCGATTATGGCTTTGTTTGGCTAGTGGCGTCGTTTGTATTTTGGAAAGTTAGCGGCTGAGTTTGAAATTTGAATTTTTAGGCGGGAAGAGATGCAGTGATAGAGTTTAGAAATTTAAGTGGTGCAATATAGTGTCGCTTGATATTCAATGACTGAGTTTCGTGGAACTTGCAAAAAAGCACAAAAAAGCACATAATTTTCTAGAAAAATGTGATTAGAACTTGAGATTTTCCCTCCTTCTAGCGCCAAAATGTGAACCCCAATCCTAGACCTGCACAAACATGAGAAACAAACACATAATTAGATTCGTATGCAAGTTAGAACTAAGATTCCTCATGAAATTCATTAGCAATGCTCAAAATAGGAAAATATGAAGAATAAGACAAGAAAGTAAATAAATCCTAATTAAGCATGCAAATCCTCAATCCCATGGGGGAATTGGTGCCAATTATGCGTAGAAATTGGCCCTTTCCCAACTCCTATGATGCAATGTTGATGAGTGATGCACTTTGATGAAGATTCAATGGAGCTCCAGGATGAAAAACATCCATAACCTAGCTAAGATCTTGATAAAATGGATGAAAGTAGATATGCTTGAAGATGAAATTGAGTATAGTGACTTTATTCAAATTGTGGATGAAGAATAAGAAGGAAATCCTCTTATTTATAGATGTGATTGAAAGAAGAAGAGGCAAAATGGATGAATGTGGGATTATTCAACATCCAATGGCCAAGTGCCACTTGTATAGATGTGAATGGATGAAGTTTGTGCACATTTTGATGAATGAGCCAATAAATGATATTAGGTGGAATTTCAAATTTAAGAAATGACATGTAAGAGGGAAAAAATAATAAAATAAATGCCACTTGGCTCAATGCACAAGGACATGTAAGAGGAATGAATATTTTGTCAAATGTACAAATCCACTTGGAGAGATTTCAAATTTGGAGGAATATTCCCTAAATATGCCATGTTGAGAGAAAATATGAATTTAATAAATCAATTAAATGTATTTTCATGTGCAAGTGGCAAAATCTAGAGAAATTTAGTGATTGCGATTAAATTAATCAAGATTTGATCAATTTAATGAGATTAGGTGATTTGACACTTTGAATTAGATTTTGTGATTTTATTTAAATCAAAGTTGAGAATAAAATGATTTAGAGTTTAATTAAATATTTTTTTTGATTTATTTAACTAAAAGAGGATGATGTTAGATTAAATTAAATAAGATTTAATTTATTCAATTTAATAGGATGACTTTAGAGATTTAATTAAATAAAATAAATTATTTAATTAAGTGGAGATATAGGGTTAATTAAATTAAATTGATTAATTTAATCAATGGGGAAGAATGACTTAATCAGATAAAAAATGATTTATTCAATTAAGGGATGAAAGGTGATGACAAGCTAAGAAGATGATCCAGGATGAAACAACATTAGTAATCAGGATCAAGTGTGTAGGATCAATCTGGTACATTTTTCGTGTCTATAGTTTGTTCTAATTATGCATCACATTTTTGTTTGGTTGTGGTTTGATGCTCTATCATACCATGACTCAACTAATCTTCATGTCTTATTCATGATAGATATAGAATTCATCATTATACCAAGGAAATGACCAAAGACTAAAACACCAAAGGGGTATGAAGCTAAGAGTACGAAGAAAAGGGAATGAATGAGGATACTTCATGAAATTAAGAAATTGAACACCATAGAAGAATATATATCATCATTTCCAATTGAATATGAACATGAAGCATCCATTCAAGATATGAAAGATAAAACTTTAGAGAAACAAAGGTAATGAATGCAAAATCTTCATGTAATGAGAAAATTGAATCCTGAAGTTGAAGAAATGTCATCATTCCCATATCAAGATGAAGATACGTCATATTTCCCATCTCAAGTTGAAGGTACGCCATTTTTCCAATCTCAAGATGATATTGAAGAAATTTTGAATATTGAGTCTATTTTATCATTGAGAACATCTCCTAGAATTTTGCATAGAAAGCATAGTTTTAAATTAAAATTGATGAGAAATTGATGGTTGGTAAGATTTACAAGCGTACTTATCTAAGAAATGTGAATAAAATATGGAAATTATTTTTAAAAAGTTCAATTGAAACCAAAATATCTCAATTATTTGTTGAAATGATGAGAAATCTTAAATTTAGACCCATAATGAAGATTCTAGGTCTAAGAACATCGAAAACTTCAAGTGAAAAATCTATTGTAAAAAATCTAATCAATGCATATGAAAGTGTGGGTTCCACATCATGCACCAAAGATATTAATGTCACACAATGTGTAATTACATCAACTATAGTAAGTAATCAAACAAAGAAAGCACACCTAATAAGAAAAATAAGTCTAGCATTAAAAATAAATAGAAAAACACTAGTGAAAGCCATTGGGAGGCATAAAAGAGTTGAGGAACCAAATAGTAATAAATTATGATAATTCTCTAGTAGACTCCCATGAAAATACAAAATTATAGTTCTAGCCTTGAAATCTGTAATTGAAGAATTTTGGAAAAAAACACAAGAGTATCACCTCATCAAAGAGTCTTTCTAAAAAGGAGAGTTGGTTGTTGAAACAATGAGCCACATCCAAATAATTTTTTGGATATGACTCAAACACAAATTTTCTCCAAATTTTTAGAGATGTGTGAGATCAAAATTATTCGAATGTATTTTGAAATAAAAAATCCTTTTTATTTAAAAATAAATCACACTTGCACAACTTGTTGTTGTAGAGTACATATTGAATTTTCTAATCATTAAGATTTTTACTAGCACATATATGTAGGTTTACATACTAATGAGGTTTTGCAGGAGTGTATGATAAAGGCTCCACCTATATCTTCAAGAGATTTTATTTCAAGAAATGTATGTGAAAAAGTGGATGTTCAATTATCCTACAATAAATCATGCTTGGATGGAACATGTGATAGTTGTAGCGGCTTGAAACATTTGAAAAATTATCTACATATGGAGAATACACATACAATTGGAAACAAACAAGTAAGTTTTAGAAAATATAAGTCAATGGTATATAATCTAAAAGATGGTAAAGAAGCAAAAAGGTATGAATTGGTGAATGAAAATATAACAGTATAATAGTTTATGTCTATTTTTCAAAATAATATAGTGTATGAGTATGAAAGGCATGCCCATAGAGCTCAATGGATGGACTTGAAATTCAAGTTATACAAGGATACATTTCTTCTTTGTACCATCATTTCATTTATAGACTTTGCAAACAACTATACACTACAACCACAAAATTAAGTTCAATCATAATATTATAAGTACACACAAGTTGCTATATTTGTGAATATAGATCTCATTCATGCACTTGATAGTACAAATGAAAATAGGAAGATCTTAAAGGAGTATCCTTTTTATATCGATGATGATCACACACATTCTACAAAATTTGTGAAAAGTTTATTTCAAATATTCTACTATGATTTTGCTACTAGGAAAATCACAATTGGTTAGCATAGCATATGGTTAGATAATTGTGCAGCACAATTTAAGCACTTGTGAGCTTTATATTAGTTGAGTAGGATGCATAAGATGAGTGGTGTTCAAAATATATGGAATTTTTCTAATGTCGAGCATGGAAAGAGGGAGCATGATGGTGTAGCAACATGTATTAAAATAGCCTTAGTACAAGAAGAGTTGAAATACAAAGAGCATAAATTTGACAGACGTAGTATCTATCATTGAATGGTGTAACACTACAATGGGTCTAGGTAACGAAGGTAAGTCTACAGTTTGTATATTTTTTTGGTTGGTAGATGAAGCTAACATTATAAAATATGAGGATTTTTGTACATTGCAAGATCAAGTGGGCTCCACTCTTTTAGAAGCTCAAGCAAGTTCAGGGACTATTCATATGAGTTGGATGGTGTGCTTTTGTTCTTAATGTATAAACCTTACTTGGGATGAGTGCAATTCAAAAGAATTGGTTAATGAATGGTGTACAAGAACTCTAAGCCCACTTGAGATGTATCAATTATTGGGAGCACTACAAATCATGGGGATGGAATCATTAGTTTAATTTGACCACATATTAGATCTAGTTCAACGAGGTACATTATAGATGCATAATTTAATAAAATTCAATATTTTATCTATTTTATATATTTTTTGTATTTTTTACTAAATTCATCTAATTAAACACACAAATCAATGTAGGGCATGTTTATGCAGCTATTGAAAATAAAAATAATGAATAAGTAAAAAAATATTATTTGTTTCATGTTGAGGAAAAAAATAAATTGGAGGCTCCTATCATAAGTGGATGATACATTGAGTATCCTAAAGAATTATTGGTTGTTACTACAATATGACTTAGAAGGTACCTAATGAAGAAGTGTGATGTGTGGTTGTTCCAAGATATTGACACACATAGGAAGATTATTTATTATTCTAACCTTGTTGTGGCATCAAACATTTAATTGTTTAAATATGGGGTAGACCATTGAATAAGATTTTGTGGAAATTTTGTGAGTCTAACCATGAGGCAATACTTGACACAATTTTGAGTAGAGAAAATATGCATGGTTTATTGGATTGAATCAATTGAATTACTCTCTAGTTGTACATAGTTTTTAAGTGAGCTTTGTACTTTTTAATTTATTTTATTTTAGGTTTCTATGTGCTTCATAATCTAGTACTTTAAATTGATCATGTTATTGAATTCTTAAAATATAGGGTCTTATATTCACTATTTGACAGTCCTATTCTTTTGATTCTAGATGACAAGAGGGTAAATTTTTGTGTTCGTAATGGTTTTTATAATAGTTTATACCTAAACACAACAATCTTTCTTGAATTGTGTAGCAATCCATTAACAATTTCAACTATATACGTACTTCTTAAGACATTATTTCTACCCTACCACAACATTGAAATGGTTAGGTTATCCTCTCTAACTCATTTATAATATCCCCTAACTTGTGACAACACTTAAGTGGCTATGCCATTTCTCAAAATTTGATAGTTTCTAAATGTTATCTTAGGGTTTGATGACTTGTACTTATGGATTGTAAACATTTTTGATATCTGTTAACACCTCCACATCAAATTTTTAATGAAACTCTTGATTAATTTGATGAGTGACCATTGGCCATCAAATATTAGAAACCTTAATTTAGAATGAAAACATTCAAACATGATAATCTAACCTTATGAGAATAAATAATGACCCCAAATTTACACAAGATTGCATCATTTGTCAATAAGTACATGTAACAATATATTTCCTTAAAATATGCATAAAACTAAATGGAAAATAACATGAATGAAAATGAGGTAAAAAAATGTAAATATTTTATCATTTAAAATGAAAAAATGTGTGTGACCTATTTCAAACCTAACTCATAGTACTAGTGTGTACTCTAGTTTGATATCTAAGTTAGTGTTTCCCTTTATTTTTCATTGTAGTCACTTTTTTTATCTTTATATTTTTTTTCCTTTTTCATTTTAGTATTAGAAAATCCTAATATTTTCATAAAATGGTTTGATTGTGTTGGGTAGATCTGTAAAAATACTTGAGTGTTACAATTCTACCTTCAATAACGAGAAGTCTCAACCCCTAAATTCTAGAAAAAAACTAAGGTAGGTTGATTCCTTTTATTCTAACATTGATAATTAAAAATTTATTTAGTTGAAAAGAGGTGGGAGAAAACAAGCACAAGAGTAGATAGACCATATGATCTAGTAGTTATAGTTTCTTTATGCATTAAGTTGATTTGAATTCAATATTTATTGAAGAACAAATAATGAAATGCAAGAGATAATAACATTAACACTAATAATAGGTAAAATAATCAATATTTAACGTAGACATAGAGAAAAAATCATACACACACATATGTACGTATGTATGTTGTAAAATCATAAGGAAATACTAGAATACATGCAAAAATCAAATAGTAATGGAATTATTATGAAAATATAGGATTTCAAAACCTTTACAATGAACTTTGAGGTTTTATTATAGATAAAAATTAAACATTCAACCTTTATCACTTTAAAATAAAACTCTTTAAAAGTATCAAAATAACATTTCAAGGTATGCTTGAATTCAATCTTTAGCACATTTAGTGAAGTTTGGCATGAAAACCAAGGGAGTTATAATATAATTTAATGCCTTGAATCCATAATTTTTTTAGGGAAAAAGATGAATAAGGTCTCAAACAAATGGAGAAATATTTCATGTCAAAAGGATCCTCAAAACATGAGAAATAAGGAAAATCAAGGAAAAGGAGGGTTATAATACATAAGGAAAGCATAAAAATCAAATGCTAGGTGGTTAGGATAAGGATCCCATAGCAAAGGTTAAATGTCATGTTATTGATCTTCACTTATCTTCAAGACCTTGGTTCCACTACATGCTTTAGCAATTTTGTAACCTCCTAGACTTGAAATAATAATAAGAAGCACCAAAATCTTCATTTTTTGTGCATTGTACGGCCAAACCGATTGTGCCAACATATATAGGTGGGTTATTAAATGCTATGATGGTGTAGTTCTAGGAGCTTGTCACACCAATTAATTTTTCATCTAGACCTACAGGTGGATATGGGTTCCTTCCATATTAACATCTCTCAATTTTTTTCAACTCCCTACCATTTTACCATACCAACAACGAATGCATTCTTGTATAAAGTGTTGGTTGTGAGCAATACAAATGTGGAAACATGCATATCTTATGTTCATTGTATTATGATGCCAAAAAAACTACACAAACACATTTGAGTGGGTAGGTGAATGTTATGGGAGGCATTTGTTCATTCCCTAGCTCACCCAATCATTCTTGCCTACACAATCCTGATCTAGTGTCTTATGATTCCTAATAATTTTCTTTTACCAAACTATGATGAAGTAGTTCTCAAAACTTGTGGCACCTAATAATGTTTTTTCCAGACCTATAAGTGGATATCGAGTCCCTCCATATTAGCCTCTCATTTTTTGTCAACTTCACACTATTTGACCATGCCAACAACGAATGGACTCTTGCAAAAAGTGTTAGTTTAGAGCAATATAAACATGAAAATAGGAATATATTGTGTTCAATGTGTCATGGGGCCAAACCAACTATTCCAATAAATTTTATTAGGTGGGTGAATGCTATGGAGGCCTTTGTTCATTCCCTAGACCACCTGATCCTTCTAGCCTACACTATTCCAATGTAGTATCTTAAGAGTCCTAAGAGAAAAAAAATGTTAAACTATGATAAAGCAGTTCTCAAAGCTCATGAAACCTAGGAATGTTTCTTATATACCTACAATTCAATATTGGGTCCCTCCATATTAACCTCTCTCGATTTTTGTCAACACCACACTTTTTAACCATGATAGGAATGAATCCCTTCTTGTAAAAAGCGTTAGTTGAGAGAAATACAAATATGGAAATAGAAATATCTTGTATTCAATGCATAATGGGTCCAAACCAACTATTCCAACATGTTTGAGTGGGTAGTTGAATGCTACGTGAACCCTATTTTATTTCTCTAAATCACCCAAATTTTCCAACCTAATTTATTATGAGGCAACCTCTTAAGAGCCCTAAAAGCAAAAAAAAATAAAAAATATGACATAGTAGTTCTCAAAGATAATGACATATAAGAATGTTCCTTATAAACCTATAGGTGGATATGGGGTCCATCCACATTAACCTCTCTCAGTTTTGGTCAACTCCACACTATTTGACCATACCAATAATGGATACATTCTTGTGAAAAACATCATTTAAGAGCAATCCAAATGTGGAAACATGCATATATTATATTTCATGTGTGGTGGGGCCAAGCCAATTACACCAACATGTCCAGGTGGGAGGTTGAATCCTAATTGACTCATTCATTTGTTCTCTAGGTCACACGATCCTTGCAAGCTATGTTATTTCGGTGTAGTCTCTTAAGAGTCCTAAGAGAAAAAAATGATAAAATATGATGGAGTATTTCTTGGAGCTCATTATTTGAACTCATCCTTTGTTCTTAAAACTTAAAATGCCCATAACTTTTGTACATAAATTCCTTTTTACAATTGTTTAAAAAACTTATCAAAAAGTTGTAAGCAATCTAATGGTGCTATCTATTTTTTATTTTGGACTCTATTATTATTAATTTTTTTAATAATCCTTTGAATGCAATATCACTTATTGGAAAAAGAATAAAATTTTGAAAACAATATCTTTCATGAGATAAAGAACAACAAAATTTCAAAATGCTAATTTTTGGTTTTGCAAGATGATTTGAAGAAGATGGTTAGTATAAACATTGTTCAATTTTTGTTTGCCTTATCTTTTTTGTGTTTGATAACTATTGAAACTAGGGTTAAAATTCACTTTCATATTTCAATTTAGTTTGTCATTATCTTTTAATCCTGAAGAAATGGGGTATGTTTTATACTCTCTTGCATTCTTGCATGATCTTGAGAATTAGAATCACATAATTCTTCCCAAATTTATTTTTGGGGGACCTACCTAGGTTTTCATCACTAACAAGATGAACTCAACCACAACATTCTAGTGGAGTATAAATAGAAAGGGATGAATCAAAAGACACACATCTTGGAAGTTAAAATTTTATCATTTGAGATAATCCCCCAAGAACTTTATACCTTGGAGAAGTGAACGAGAAGGGTGAGTCACCATCTTCTCCTAAGTGCTCAAAAAAATTTCACTATCGTCTTCATAGATTAAGCCTATTTGTCCTTGTGATATATTGAGGATAAACTTAGAGGCTTTTATATCCTAGATTAAAACCATTGATCCTCCTTTCTTATAGTGTATTGAATATTAATTAGGCATGAGAAGCTACTCACATAATAATTCTAGAGTGGGTAGAAAGAGCTAACTTTGGGTAAGGCTTTGGCCTCTAAGGTAAGGGGTGTATAGGTGGTACATGACCTTGCATTTTGTAGTTATCCATCACTTGATAAATAATATTTTTCTCGGCCCACAAATATTGACACACCTAACTAAATGATTCTAAAATTTTTATTTACTTTCATGTTTATTAATATTAGATCAACCCTCGCTAATTTAAGTAAAAAAGGGGAATATTTTTTTTAATAAAAGAGAGGTAAAAATTTATTCAATAAAGAAGAAATATATTACAATAAATGCATGTCCCTGTAATGAGGACCACTGGGAAAACCCTCGATATAAGAACAACCCCAACATAAGCCAAATCACATGCCCCAAACCCAACCTAAACACCTTGAATATCATGTGGAATAAAAAAATTCAAACTCTGAGAATAGTCCAAGGGAAGTTGATCCCAATAATAAATCTACCAAGTACCCCTATGCTTTGAAGCCCATTTTTCCAAACAAGCAACAAACTTGTTCCATTCCCTAGGGATATGGACAAAGGCAACCAAATCCAAAGATGAACTAATTTGGTTAATCTGACAAGCTATTGGATGCAATAGCCAATTCTCCTCATCCCAAGAACCCTTATTCAACATAGTCACCATAATCTACGAATCAGACTCACAAATGATCTTATGCCATCCCAACACACAACTCTTTTCCAAAGAAAAAGGGATAGCCAAAGCCTCCATTAATTTATTACATTGGTACCCCTGAAAGCTAGAGAAGATAAAGATGGGAGACCCCTCACTGACCCTACCAACACCAACAAAACTAGGGTTTCCCTTGGAAGAACCATCAGTATTGATCTTCAAGACACCCAAAGGAGGAAGATACCATCTACCATCATGCTAAATATTCATAGTGGAATTTCACTTGCCAACAAAGAACGACCTCCATGGACCTCCACCAACCAAGCTCAACTCTTGCAACACCCCCACCTTAATAGCCTCATGAGGGATATCCACCTCACACCTAGCCTAAATAGTTTCTTAAATCATGCTATAGGTCTGCTACCAAACCTGAAGAGCAGATATCCTCACTCCATTAAAGATTCTATGATTCCTCTCCAACCAAATTTGTCATAGAATGCAAGAAGGGCCTATACCCTACACCACTTAAAGACAAGATGTCTTGGTAGGAGGCCTACCCAAAGTCCTCCAAAACTCAACAAAATAAGCATGCACATAAGACTTCCTCCATACCTCTCACCAATAGTTCCAAATAATTCTATAGTAACTACACTAAAGAAATAATTACACCATATATTCCACACTACTCCCACACATAACACACTTGGAAGGCCCCTGAAAGCCCCTCTTTTGAATATTATCCCAAGTGAGGAACCTATTACGAGCCACAAGAAAAAGAGAAAAGTTGCATTTAGGCCATGAAAACTTGTTCCACACATACTTCCACCAAGGAACATCCTCCCCACCATGCTTCTACCTATCTTGAACTTTATACCCTACAACAATTGAGAAAAATCCCTTAGGGTTTGAGCCCCAAGATAATATATCATCTGTTTATAACGAGCTACAAGATTTTCTAACTAAAATTTGAGCTAGTTCAATTTGGTCCTCCTCCAATCCCCTTGGGGGACAATCACAAAAATCCTTCCACTTGCTAACTTCCACTTGGCCAAGATTCTAAGCAACTTTAAAGTTTTCCACTCGATTCCATCCAGCCTCAACAAAGGCAAAAAATTATTTTGCAAGTTTGGATAAGATGCCATAATTGGGGGTTAACCATCCAAAGAGTCAAACCAAAAAAGAGCCACAAACCCTCTATGAAAAATCCAAAATATGCCCTACTACACAAGGCTAGCTCCCCTCTTGAGAGTGTTCCAAATCATAGAACCTTTACCTTCCAAAATGATTCTATGAATCTATTTCCAATCTATCCCTTGCAAGTATTTTGAGGATAGGATCTTGGCCCAAGCTTGATTCTGGTTAGTGCACCATCTCCAATATAGCTTTGCTGCCAAAGCCTATCTAATGGGGATAACTTGTCATATCCCAAGACCACCAAACTGCTTTCGCCTACAAACATTCTCCCAATTCACTAAACTCCACTTTGAGAAAGCAAGATTACCAACCCAAAGGAATTGTCTAGATAACACATCCATCTCCTTAATGAAGCTAACTAGAGAAATCTGAACCATACACCTATAAATTGGGAGAGCTTGGACACTGGATTTTAAAATCAATATTCTCCAACAACATAGGACAACCATCTATACATTCAATGACTAACCTGCTCCCAAAATTTATCTAGCACACTCTTCTGAGTCTCTCTAGGCAAGGGACAAATAGACAAAGTAATACCCAAGTACACAAAAGGAAGAGTACCAGTTTTAAATCTTAAGATATGCACAACTCTTGTTTAAATACATAGTATATTATTAAAGAAGAAAATGGAAGAATTATCTTCATTAATTTTCTAACCTAAAGCCGCTAGATAAATATCTAGAGCACGCTTGAAGCTAGTCGCTTCACATATTGTGGAACACCCATCAAAGTCATATCATCTATAAATTGTAAGTGGGATTGGGGGTCCAACTCATTTACCCAATTCCACCCTTGAATAATATTGTGTCTCACATGGGCTTGCAAGATTCTCCATAGGAACTCAACCATGATAATAAATAGATAAGTAGATAAGGGTTCCTCCTATATGAGATCCCTAGAAGCTCAAAAAAGAGAAGGAGGTTCCCATCAATCAACACAACATAGGAAGTTGACATAACATATCCCATCACCCATTCAATCCATCCTTCCCCAAAATCAAAAGCAAAGAGTATTTTACAAAGAATGTCCCATTTAACCCAATCATAAGCTTTGGCCATGTCTAGCTTAATGAACATAGCCTTCTCCTTGGATCTCTCCATAGAATGAATAAATTTTTTAGCAATGTCCACACCATTAAGGATTTTCCTCCCTAAAAAAAAACCTCCCTGCTCTTCAGAGATGATCTTCCTAAGCCACGACTTAAGTATCTCTGCCAATAATTTAGAAATAATCTTGTAAGCCACATTAAAAAGGGAACTAGTTCTAAACTAATCAACAGAAGTAGCTCCCTCCCTTTTAGGTATAAGTGCAAGAAAGGTCGAGTTAAAATATATTAGCATCTACTTGTTATATTGTGATTCCTACACCACAACTAGTAGATCAAATTTGATAAACTCCCAAAACTCCTGAAAAAATTCAACCAAAAAACCATTAGGTTGTGGAGCCTTTCCTTTTTTTTATTTTGAAGACAATCTCTTCCACCTCCTCCAATAAGATAGGATTAAGTAGCATTTCATTTTCCTTGAGGGAAATAATTGAGGGAATACAATCCAAGATAAGGTTTTCCTCCACATCCGTCACAGGAGAATCCTCCTTGAATGGAGAGGGAAAAACTGATTAGCTTCCTATGAAATATCCTTGAATGAAGATAATTGTTTCCCCTGGGAGGATACCAGAGAAGAAATCAAATTACCATGTCTTCTTCCTTTAGTTGAATTGAAGAAGAAAGAATTATTCTCGTCTACCTCTTGCAACAAATCAATCTGAGCTTTTTGTTTCCAAAAAATATCTTCTCTCAGTTCCCATTCTACATACTCTCTCCTAGCATCCTCTTCCTCTCTAAGAGATTCCAAGGAAATCCCATGATCCCTATTCTTCCTAGTGATGGAGTCCAAATATTGTTGGGCTCCCAATTTTGACCTAAAAATATTTTTGAAACTCTATTTATTCCACTTCTTAAGCTGATATTTCACAAATCAAAGTCTTTTAACAAAAGTATACATAGCAACACCATATAAAGGTGAACCCTTCCTCCACCACTCCTTCATGAGATCCTATAGAGAAGTCTCACATAACCACATAAGTTGGAATTTAAAAGATGGGTTCTTAGCAGTATTCCTCCCACTTGCATGGAATTTGATAGGCCAATGTTTTGATCCCTTCCATTCCAAAATTTCCAAACTAGAAAGCCAACTACTACCAATCTAGAAGCCAAATACCAGAAATATATCTAATCTCTCTGAGATAAAGCTCTCCCTACATCTTCTATTTTTCCATGTGAACACACCAGTACTAGGCCTTACATCAATCAAACTTAACAAATCAACATTTTCTCTAAAAATCATAGCTGAGGGATCAAGTCTATCCACCCCTCCCCTTTTTCCTCTAGATTAGTAATACCATTAAATTCACTAGTAATAATCCACAAAATAAAAGGACCTAAGGAGAACATATACCTGATATGGGCCCAAAGATGACACTTTCTAGGAAGCTCCATTTGAGTATACACATTAGTAAGAAAAACTATGTTTTCAGACTCAAAGCTTGAAGTAGCCATGGATAAGGAATTTCTACCAAGTATCCACTAAATAGGAGAAATTGTGTCTGGTTCCTAGAGGCAAGCAATCCCTCTAGCTATACCATGTGCCCCAATACACTGACATTGACCCCTCTCCCACACCTTGGAGGCCACATTACTCATACCACCCACAAACAACTTAGTCTCCTAAATAAACACAACATCAAGAGAGTGTAATTTAATTAAACCTCGAACATCCTTTTTTCTAGGGGATCCATTCAATCCCCTTACATTTCATGACAAGATAGTCATTGCTAAAGGTTAGAGAAGTGGGAGTCAATAGTCCTAACTATCCCTGAATCCACCAAATTCTCCCCCATGACTTTAATTTTAGCTTGGTCTTTCTTTCTACCCACCTTTGAAGCTTTCTCTGAGCTTCCCATCTTAAGTTTTTTTTCTATAGTCCCAAAGTAGGAAAAACTTTTTTACTCTTAATGGGAACCAAAGTTGCAGTCTCTAGTAATGGATCATGCAAATTCAAGGCTAAACCATCCCCCACCTCCTTGTCCATCAACAAAGTTACCTCACTTGGGCACAACAGGGACTAGTTTGTATCCATCTAAGAATCCATACAATCATCCTCAATAATGTTGGGGTTAACACTAAGATCTAGTTGGTTCATTCCCCCTTTATCTGACCTTGCATGCAAGCTATCAAAGAACCCAAACTGCTAATCCATATCTTCTAGAGCCTCAAACTGGTTAAAAGAAACATTTGCTTGTATTTCCTTCAAAGTGTTGAATAGGACAACTGAGAGGGGGGCTGAATCAATTGTCACAAATTTTCACCTTTAATTCAATCATCAGAACTAATACTTAAAACTACTTAAATGATTAATCATCAAATGTCAGTGCAGAAACTCAAATTCAACACAGACACAATAACACTAGATCTACATGGAAAACCCAATAATAGAAAAACCATGGTGAGGATTAACTCACACTATAGAGAATATCATAACTGATTACAAAAAGGCTCACTGCTTGAAACAAGGCTCACTTCTTGATATAAGGCCCACTGCCTAAGATAAGGCTCACTACCTAACAAGGCTATAACCTGGAGGGCTAACTACCATAGACAACAAAGAAGAAAAAGAAGACTTGTTACAGAGAGACTACAATCCCAATGCAACAAAGGATTCCACTATAGTTACTTGATCAACTTGCATGAATGATATAGTTCGCCTTCTACTCACTGCATCTAGAAACTCAACATTAAGCTTCACACTGATCTACCACACACAAATCACACACACTTTCTAAATAGCATCAATGTCACATCTACTCTTTCACTTATCTTCCTTCTTTCCTCTTATACATTTTTCATTACTAGCTCATCCTATATTTATACTATCTCAAAACTTGATTTAGATCCAAAGTCGGCCATCCAAATTCAAATTCAAATTAGGTCAGCACCAACCATCCTAGGGTGGAAGTAGAATGAGGGCGACCCAAACACACACTTCACCGAGACCCAAAATAGATCCAACACGCTGCATTAAATTTGAAGATAGTGCTTAACACAAGGTCGACCAAACCAATGTAAAACTCATAGAACAATCAAGCTTGAAAATTCTAGAAACCAAAAATATCTTCAATGCAACCAAAACATCATAACTCTAGAACCACAAGTCAAAAGACTTCATCAAAGAGAAATCTAGACCAACAACATTTCTCCTGAACCTCAACCATAACATAGAAAAACATAGTTCACAACCGGTGAACACAACTTGACCTTCTTAATGAAATAACAACCAAAAAATTAGATATAGCAACCTTTAACAACCATAACCAACATATCTAAACCACATGAACATAGGGGAAAATACTGGATCAACAATTGAATACATATAAAATTTCTTTTATACAAATTTCTCAATATCCTCAACATATACGGCCAACAACAACTAGTAGATAACCAATTGACTAGTTGACATCAATGACAACACCTCCAATCCTTTCTTCATTCTTGCAACAATCTCCCCCTTTTTCATTGATTGCAACACATGATGTGAAAAAACATCAAAGACACCATACCAGTTCTAAATATACTTCTTAGGATTTTTCTTTTTGCTTCTCCCCCTCAAAAGATAATCTTTCTCATTACCCGCTTTCTCTTATTAGCTTTCTTTCATTTTCACATGCTTTCTCTCCCCCTTTGACATCAATGGCAAAGGAAAAATCTATGGCAAACAAAATAATCATAATGACAACACTTGAAACTACCTACTTCCCCTGAGAGGTAGCCACCAAAACATCAGTCCAAAAAGATAGAACCATGAATCCACCGGACTAATGCATCTTAGTTTATGAAAGGAGGGGAAATGACCCCTAACTTCTCCCAGAGATACTCAAAAGTATCTTTAGGAATAGCCTTCATGAAAATATCAACAAACTGATCCTTTGTCAGAACATACTCAATTTTTACTTCATTCTCCATGACCTTCTCTCTCAAGAAATGATATCTAATAGGTATATGCTTCATCCTCGAGTACATCACAAGATTCCTCAAAATGTTAATTACACTTGTATTATCATAGAAGATAGAAATGTGATCATCCTACAACACTATGATATCTTTTAATGTTTGTTTCATCCATTGAAATTGTGTATAGAAAGATGTAGTAGCAATATACTCAGCTTCAATAGTAAACAAGGAGACAATCTTTTTTTTCACTCAACCATACCACCAATCTGCATCCAAGAAAGAATGCACTACCACTTGTACTCTTTTTTTCATCTACACATCCAACCCAATCTACATCTGTATAGACACTAAGTGTAAAGTTAGTATATTTAGTATACCACAATCCATAAATTGGAGTTCCATTCAAATATCTAAATATTCTTTTAACTGTAGCAACATGTGTTTCCTTCGGATCTTCTTTAAATATAGCCACAAGAAAAACCACATGCATAATATATGGTTTAGTAGCAGTCAGATATAGTAATCCACCAATAATAAATCTATACTTGCTTTGATTAGTCTTAGGTGTATCGTCATATTTACCCAATTTGCAACCAATCACCATAGGAGTACATATTGGTTTGGAACCATCCATCCCAAACTTTTTCAACATCTCTCTCACATACTTAGACTGTGAAATGAAAATTCCTTTCTCTGTTTGATTAATCGATAGCCCAAGAAAGAAATTCATCTCCCCAAACATAGACATTTCAAAAAAAATCTACATCTCTTTTGCAAACATCTTGCACATCTTTTCATTTCCTCCAAAAATAATATCATCAACATATACAACTACAATCAATATTTTGGCATTATCAATCTTAAAGTACAAAATATTGTCTGTCATACCTTTGTTGAATCCTTGTTGAATCAAATACTTATCTATCCTTGCATACCAAGCTCTAGGAGCTTGATTCAATCCGTATAAATCTTTCTTCAATCTGTACACCATATCCAGTTGATCTATCAATTTAAATCCTTTTCGTTTCTCCATGTAAACTTCTTCTTCCAACTCACCATTTAGAAATGTTGACTTGACATCCATCTAATAGACTTTGAATTCTTTATAAGAAGCCAATGCCAAGAGCATACTTATAGCTTCCATTCTTGCTACTGGGGAATATTCTCTTGAAAATCTATACCTTCTACTTGTGAGTACCCTTTACACACAAGCCTCGCTTTGTTTTTGACAACTTCTCCATTCTCATTCAACTTATTTCTGAATACCCATTTTGATCCAATGATATTTTTGTCTGCCGGTCTTGGGACCAATTCCCAAGTTTGATTCTTCTCAATTTGCAAAAGTTATTCTTTCATCACTTCCTTCCAATGTTCATCTTTACATGCTTCACTTATTGTCTGCGGCTCAATCTCAGAGAATAAACACAAATTTACTTCAACAATATCTTTTCTTTTGGTTAACATGCCTTTTGTCTTGTCTCCAATAATCTGATTTTCTGAATGATTCCTCTGTACATATTTGGGTGTCCTAGTGGACATCACTGGAGCATATTCTTCTCTTTCATCTTGTTTATCTAGCTTCTCTTGCTCATCTTTATCCTATTCTTCCACAATTTTTTCTATTCTTGCATAATCATATTCATCACACATATTCGGCAATATCAATAGAATTCTTTATTGTCTCATCAACCTTCACATTTGAGCTCTCTACAATTTTTCTCAATATTTTATTGAAACATTTGTATGCCTTGCTTTTAGTAGAATACCCAAGAAATATGCCTTCATCACTTCTTGCATAAAACTTACCCAAAGTTTCCTCATCTCTTCTAATATAGAATTTGCTTTTGAATACCTTGAAATATTTAACTATAGGAGTTCTTTCGTGCCATAGCTCATAGGGAGTCTTTGTACTATTTTATCTTTCTTGAACTTGATTGAATACATAAAAATCAGTATGAATAGCTTCTTTCCAATAAACTGGCTTCAGTAATCATTGATCTAGCAGCCTCTTAAACTGTTCTATTTTTCCTCTCAACAACTCCATTTTGTTGAGGAGTTCTCGGGGCATATAACTATCTCTTTATTCCATTCACTTCACAAAACATATTGAACTCATGGGAGGTGAATTATCCACCTCTGTCAGATCTTAAGCATTTTATTCTCAAATTCACTTCATTTTCAACCATAGCCTTGAATGCCTTGAATCTATATAATGCATCTGATTTCTTCTATCTAATGCATCTGATTTCTCTCTAAGAACTGTAACCCATGTATATCTAGAATAATCATCAATTAAAAGAATAAAGTACCTTTCACTAGTAGACTTTGCACTCTCATAGGACCACATAGATCTGTATGAACTAAATCCAATAGTCCAATAGTAGATTGTTCCTTTGATCTGTAATGATTTCTTGCTTGCTTCCCAAATTGACAATTCCTACAAATAGCATTAACACGATTTGTAATTCTTGGTAAATATCTCACGGCTTGAACAACACTAACCCTTTCCAAATTATCAAAATTCATGTGACACATTCTCCCATGCTATAACCAACTATCATTTATCTGAGTCATAAAGCATCGTCCATCAACATCCTTAAGTTGATAAATATTCCCTTCAGATTTATTTCCTGTAGTAATCAATGTTTTTGATCCTTTCCAAATCTCACATTTCTCATCCTTAAACACAAGATCATATCCTTTTCTGTACATCTAACGAACACTCAAAAAATTATGCCTTAATCCCTTAACATAGTAAACATCATCAATATGATGCTTGCCATCAAAACTTATTGAACCTATCCCACATATTTTAGCACCAGTATCATCTCCAAACATAACCAAGCCTCCATCATATTTCTCAAGCTTAACAAACTTACTCTTATCACTAGTCATGTGATGTAAACAACCAGTATCAACTATCCAAAAATTCATTTCTTGTTTAGCATGTAGGGAAGAGATAACTGTACCTTCATTTTTCTCCTCCTTCGAAGGGCTTTTCTTTACCTATTTTTTTGAATTACTAGAAGTTGGTTCATCCTTAATCACCAAGAACAAGCATTCATTGTCATCTGGATCTTCATATTCTGAATCTTCATCTGAAATACTAGCATTCTCATTCACATAGTAAGCTTTGTTAATCTTTTTCCCTTTTTTTTAATTTCTCATATCTTTGTTTATTCTTTTTAGCTCTTTTCAAACACTTTGCAGCATAATGACCTATTTCTCCACAACTAAAGCATTTAAGGGAAACTTACCTTCATAATTATCGAAACCTTTTCTCATTCTTCTAAAAAAGTTAGCTTCTATTTCATCAAAGTTCTCTCCATCTGGATCTTCAAATTTTATAGCTTTAAAAGTAATCTCTGATTTGCCTCCATTTCTTAGCCTTGACTTCCTCATTTCATAAGATGTCAAAAATCCTAATAGCAGATCCTTAGTACAAGTCTTGCAATCTATAGTCTGCGCAATAGCACTCACCTTCTCACTATAAGCATCAGGAAGAGTTCTGAGAATCTTCTTTACAATCTTGGTTTCATCTCTACTAGCGCTAAGAGATTGCATTCCAACAACTACCTCATTCAATCTCTGTACATAAGCTTTAACATTTTCATCTACAGACATATCTATAAGATCAAACTATGTTTCCAAATTCTACAATTTTGCCTCTTTAAATCTTTCATCACCATCATGTGCTCTTTCTAAAGCATCCCAGACTTAGTTGTCTTTAGATTATGAACCTTAATCAACTTGAAATGTAATAGACTATTCTTCAAGATGAACTTCGCCTTATTATTTTCTTCATATAATTTGATTTCTTCGGGTGTACTCGAACCATTAGCAGGAGGAGTGTAAGGATTCTTGTAAGATTTCTCCACATCATATCCGTAATACTCTAGATATTCTCCCATCAAAACTTTCTAGATACCATAATTAGTTCCATCAAACCGCAAATAATCAAAGACCATCTTGCCAGCCATCTCGAACCTTCCTCAAGCGGTTAAGCTCTTCACCAAGGAACCAATCTCTGATACCAATTGTTGAATAGGAAAAATGAGAGGGGGGGTGAATTAGTTGTCATAGATTTTCACCTTTAATTCAATCACCAGAACTAATACTTAAAACTACTTAAATGATTAATCATCAAATTCCAGTGCAGAAACTCAAATTCAATAGATAAACACAATAACACCAAATTTACATGGAAAACCCAATGAGGGAAAAACCGCAATGAGGATTAACTCATACTATAGATAATATCAAAACCGATTACAAAAAGGATCACTGCCTAAAACAAGGTTCACTACCTGAGATAAGGCTCACTACCTAACAGGGATACAACCCAGAGGGCTCACTACCACAAAGATACAAAAAAGACAAAGAAGACTTGTTATAGAGAGACTACAATCCCAATACAACAAAGGATTCCACCACAGTTACATGATCAACTTACATGAATGATAGAGTTTGCCTTTTGCTCACTGCATTTGGAAACTCAACATTAAGCTTCACATTGATCTTCCCCACACAACTCACACACACTTTCTGAATAGCATCAATGTCGCATCTACTCTTTCACTTATCTTCCTTCTTTCCTCTTGTACATTTTTCATTACTAGCTCATCCTATATTTATACTATCTCCAACCTTGAAAAAGATCCAAAGTTGGCCATCCAAATTCAAATTCAAATTAGGTCAACGCCAACCATCCTAGGGTGGAAGTAGAATGAGAGCGACCCAAATACATGCTTCACTAGGACCCAAAATAGATCCAACACGCTTCATTAACTTCAAAGATAGTGCTTAACACAAGGTTAACCAAACCAGTTTAAAACACATAGAACAATTAAGCTCGAAACTTCCAAAAACCAAAAATATTTTCAATGCAGCCAAAACATCTTAACTATAGAACCACAAGTCAAAAGACTTCATCAAAGAGAAATTCAGACCAAAAAAATTTCTCCCAGACCTCAACCAAAACACAAAAAAACATAGTTCACAACTGGTGAACACAAATTGAACTTCTCAATGAACTAACAGCCAAAAAACTAGATATAAACATAGGGGAAAATACTTGGTCAACAATTGAATACCTGTAAACTTTCTTTTTTACAATTTTCTCAAAATCCTCAACATATACAACCAACAACAACTGGTAGATAACCAGTTGACCAGTTGACATCAATGACAACACCTTCAATCCTTTCTTCATTCTTGCAACACAAAGTTATCTTCAAACCTCTATCCTTATTATGGGGCTTAACCAGAATAAAACCCTCCTTATTAGTTTCTCACCTAGACATGGATACCTTCCCTTTATCCTTGAGGAGAAGAGCAATACAACATCATGGTAGATGAAGCATTTGCAAGCCCTCCAAAAGGGCTAAGTTTGGGACACTTCCTCTACAAATTTCCATAATCATGACATATCTTGCAACGAAAGGGAAGAGCTTCATAATATAGTTGTTGAATCCAAGAAGTGGATCCAACGTGAATCTCCATTGAATATGGTAATGGATTATTTAAGTTAATTTCCACACAAATACGAGCATGTGAAATTACCTTTTTGTTTGGATCATTTAGTTCGAAGGACCTACTAGCCTAGAAGAACAACATTCATACACATGACATCATTCCTCTAGAAATCTTGGGGAAGCCAAGGGAGTCTCACCCACAAAAGAATATTTGATGGTAGTTCCTCAGCCGGACTAAACCCTACATGCTAGGGTTTAATAAACAAACCCACCTGGTTATAGAAATAAGGGCCTTTTTCAAAGGCCTTGTCCCATTCCGCCAAGCAAGAGATCACTACCATACAATAATTATTGGTTGCCTGCATAACATCTCTTGAACAAGACAACTGAGAGGGGGGTGAATCAATTGTCACCAAATTAAATGCCTTAACCATTTACTAGAACAAGATCCAAATAATGCATTGATGATTTATCAATAAATGCAAAAATTGAAAGTCATCACATAAACACAGTAACACCAGATTTACGTGGAAAACCCAATGAGGGAAAAACCACGGTGAGGATTAACTCACACTATAAAGAATATCAAAACCGATTAGAAAATGACTCATTGCCTGAAATAAGGCTCACTTCTTGAGATAAGGCTCGCTGCCTAAAATAAGGACTCACTGTCCACGGGACTACAACCCGGAGGGCTCACTGCCACATAGATACAAAGAAGATGGCTCACTGCCAAAATACAAAAGTTATGGCTTACCGCCAAAAGTGAACTGATGAATTACACCTTTCTTGTGCTGAATTTAGTTCCAGATGAAGCTCTATAAAGGTAGTATTGCATATCAATAATCGCTCAATAATTCTACTATGATCACACACTTATTTTCTTCATCTGCTTCGCTTATTTTGCTTTGTTGTATTCACACACTTTTCTTTCTCTATATCCTTCTTGCATAACCTCACATCCCTATCTCTTCTAGAGAGACACATATGCATATATATATGTATCTTACTCATCAATCAGGTTGACCAAACATCCATAAAGTATTGCACACACTAATTCAGCCAAGATCTTCAAATATCCGAATCATATTTTGTCACATGGTAGGAACCAGACCTAAAAACCAACACGTCGGACCACATATAACAGTCATCTTCAATGGGAAATAAATTCAAGTAAACGAGTCATACATACAGTACTATGTTGACATCAATGGCAACCAACTGACATTAATGACAACCATTTAATGCAGTCTTCAATCTCCAACAATCTCCTCCTTTATCATTGATGGCAACACAAGATGTGAAAAGCCAACAAAAACAACCTCTGTAAATATTTTGATGAGATTAAATGATTTTCATCATTTTTCGTTACATGCTTCCTTTCCCCTTTAACATCAATGAAAAAAAAATTCAAGTATATCGCAACTGAATGTTCTGACTACTCCCCCTATTAAAACTGTTCTTCACAAAAAAAAAATCCTCTGACTATTTATCTCTCCTTTTACTTTAAAAATTCTAAAAAAAGGTTATAAAAAATGATTTTATACCTCAATCCTTCTTTCCTTAAAATATTTCCTTGTATTTTTCTTTTAGTTCCGGAAGACATGTCTTCCAGGAATCCACTGCCAACATGATGTATAAACAAATACTATTGCTCTTTGCTATTGAATCAATTGTTTCTAGAAGAGTATCCAGAATAACAATATTTTGTGCATTGTTCTCAACATCCACCAGGAGACCAGAAATTTGTTCCAATATTAGCTTAATTATCTCTTTGACTTTCCAAAAGGTGTTCACAATACTATCCCTCTACAAGATTAGATTGTAAGGAATTGATCCTTTTCTTTTGTGTTCCATCCTTGTCATTAAGAACATCTTATGTTTTTCCAATAGAGTTCAATTCATGCTCAATAGTATCGATTTTTGTTTTGTAGTTCCCAATAGTAGTAGGCCATCAAAGACAATACCTATACACACCATTTACACTCTTGATGCAGGTTTTTGGTTCATTTATGCTCTCAGTCAACCTCTTCTATGCATTTCGACATCTTTCTTCCATAGCCAATTGAATTTCATCTTTTTCTATTGTTTCACCAAGTGATTGTTCCCTTAATCTATCTTCAATCTGCTCAATCAATACTTTCGGTAAAATATTTGTCAATTTGCTTAGATCAATATCATTATGAATTATGTAAATAGATAGAGTGTTTGTAATCTCATCCTGTTCATATGATGATCGGGACAACCATATATCTCCAATCTTCTTCAATCCATCAGGTTGCTCAAGAATCTTTAACACCTTTTCTTTAGTAACATCTTCTTCATCATCATTTGTTGATACCAAATCAAATGCTTCTACAAATTTTGCTTCCTTTTCTTCTTCCTTTTTCTCTATCTTTGGCTTCATTATTTCCAGAGGAGAACATGAACTGATTCTTCTTGTTTTCCTCTTTCTAGAGGAGAATCCTACCTCAGACATCATAACCGGACTAGAAACCACACCAAAATTCCATGCATTTATTTTGATTTCAAAATATTCTTTACAAACCTTTTTCCTTTTCTTATCACTGGGTCGATTATGGTGTGAATTATAAGTGCACTTTGATCTCTTGTTACCCCAGTTAGGGCTTCAACCTATTTGTTCTTTATAGATTGTTAACTAGAATGAGTCCATTATTGCATAATCCTATTATTATTGCAATTTATTCTTTCATGATTTCATATGGTTTGTCAAAGATCATCTGATCACCTTGAGTTTTGCTTAAAATAACCCAAAACAATGTCCACATTTGAAAAGTATGGAAATTCGCTCCAAATGTCTAAACCCTTGTGCCCTATTTGTTCTTTATAGATTGTTAACTAGAACGAGTCCATTATTACATAATCCTATTATTATTGCAATTTATTCTTTCATGATTTCATATGGTTTGTCAAAGATCATTTGATCACCTTGAGTTTTGCTTAAAATAACCCAAAACAATGTCCACATTTGAAAAGTATGGAAATTCGCTCCAAATGTCTAAACCCTTGTGCCCTAAATTCTTGACCATATGCATTTGCTCAACTGAAAGAGAAGTCTCGAGATTTTGAATCTTTTCATGATCAAATTCATCAATCTGTAACTTACTCAATTTTTGTAATTCGTTGCTATGCGGATTAAATATCACCATTTCCTTTGAATCCATTACTTTAGCCTTGTTCTTTGTACTTTCGCTTGCTAAAAACCTAACTCTTTTCTTCTCAGCTCGTTCACTTCAAAAATGAAAATGACTACTCAATCTTCTTTATTTAACTTATCTCTTTTTAGGGTTTCATCATAAAGGATAATGTATTGCTTGTGACATCATCATATATACTTTAGTCTATCAGTTCATCCTTCCACCAAAGTTGTCATCCATATTGTGAAATGTACTGTAAGCAACAAAAAGGCTCTGTAAATCTTTGGTATTGCTTGTTTTCTATCAAAATTTTCTTCATTGCCTTCAGAATGAGAATTTTCATCACATATCCTTGTGTCATCGCATGACACCTCTTATACAAGGAGTTTGATAGAAATTTATGTGACTGCTTCCCTTGAAGCCATTACTGGATTCAATTCATAGAAAGGGCATCTGCATCGGATGCAGATACAAGATTATTTGATTTGTACTTGTTCTCGGGTTCTTCTTTTTTTCTCCAAATATTTGCCATTTCTCTCCTCACTTCTTCTAGATTTACCTTATTTATAAACTTGTTCTTCTGCTCTAGATTCGATTTCTTCCCAACTTTGTTCATACAAAATTTTGAGAAATGTCCTAGTTTGTTCCAAGAGTGGCTCACAACAAATATTTGATCAAGAGAGTTTGTATTCATCTTTGTCCTGCACTGGTTAGCCTTGTGTCAAAAAATATTGTAACAATAAACTTGGAAAGAATGAAATATTCTACCGGTATTGAATATGTTCATCATTGTTTGACTTCTACATTCAACATATTTATGTCCAAACTTATTGCACACATAGCATTGTTTAGCAAATAATCCAACATTTTGACTTAATCTATTCTAGTTCATCATACTTTTGCGTTTTGTTGCTCTATGTCCAAATTTATTGCATGAGTAAAAAAATCCATTAAAAGATGGGTACCTTTGATCATTAGGCTGTTAGTTGGGTATCCTTTTATTCTTGCCTTGATAAGTACTGCCTTGGAATTTCCTTTGACTATTCATTTTGTTGAAACTTGGATTAGTCTTTGAACTTTGTCCTTCTTCGATTCCTAGACCACCTTTATCCTTTGCAAGATTTTGAGATGAAATCAATTCATCAAGCAATCCCAAAATTATCTTAAATTTGTCTTCAAAACTTTTTTCCTTTTCTAGATTAGATTTAAGAGTTACTACTTCTTGTTCAAGCTTGTCACATTTTTTTGTCTTTTGATTGATAATTTCTTTGCTTTGTTCAATTTCCAATTTCAGATTCTCTTCCACTCTTTTTCTCTCTTCAAGTTTCATCCTTAGATTTTCAACAGTCTCCTTTGCTTCTTTTAGTTCTTGGTAAACTTCTTTATGCTTCAACTTAAATTTCCGAATTTGATTTCTCAGTTTCTGAATACATTCACTTGCTTTCTTGACATTTTCTTTCAAATCTTCATTCTTAGACTCAGAGGTGTATGTTCTCAATTCTTCATCTAAGTCAGATCCCTTCATCATTTAGTTCAACCTGCCAAGATCTCCTTCAAGCTGTTAAACTTATTCCAAAGAACCTCACTATGATACAAGTTGTTGAACAAGACAACTGAGAGGGGGGTGAATCAGTTATCACCAAATTAAATGCCTTAACTATTTACTGGAACAAGAACCAAATACTGCATTAATGATTTATCAATAAATGAAAAAATTGAAAGTCATCACATAAACACAGTAACACCAGATTTACATGGAAAACCCAATGAGGGAAAAACCATAGTGAGGATTAACTCACACTATAGAGAATATCAAAACCGATTACAAAAAGGATCACTGCCTGAAATAAGGACTCACTGTCCGGACTCATTGTCCACAAGGCTACAACTCAGAGGGATCACTACCACACAAATACAAAGAAGATGGCTCACTGCCAGAATACAAAAGTTATGGCTTACCGCCAAAAGTGAACTGATGAATTACACCTTTCTTGTGTTGAATTCAGTTCCAGATGAAGCTCTGTAAAGGTAGTACTGCATATTAGTAATCGCTCAATAATTCTACTCTGATCACACACTTATTGACTTCGTTTGCTTCACTTATTATACTCTGCTATATTTACACACTTTTCTATCTCTATATCCTTCTTGCATAACCTCACATCTCTATCTCTTCCAGAGAGACACATATGCATATATATATATATATGTATCTTACTCATCAATTAGGTCGGCCAAACATCCATAAAGTATTGCACACGCTAAGTCGACCAAGATCTTCAAATATTTGAATCATAGTTTGTCACACGATAGGAACCAGACCTAAAACCCAACTCACCAGACCACATATAACAGTCATCTTCAATGGGAAATAACTTTCGGTAAATGAGTCATACATATAGTACTGTGTTGACATCAATGACAACCAGCTTACATTAATGACAACCATTTGATGTAGTCTTCAATCTCCATCAACATCCATATCCCCTTCAAGATTCCAAGTTCTATGCGCCCATGACTCCAAAAATGGTAGGGATACTCGAATACCCATAAATTTACAAATCTTGAAGCATGGCTACATAAATAATTAACATCCTTAGCTATCAAATTTGATTGAATAACTAAGACTGGATGAGTAACACTCCTCTCTAAACAACCAATGGATTTCAAAACCCAAGGACCTCCACTCTGAGAAGCCCCTCCCTCATTTAAGGTTTTTCTTAAGAAGTTTACTACTTTCTCAAGTCCCGATGAGGATGGATCCACCCCTTAAGCCATTTCAACAAACAACAATTTATTCAAAACCCTTGAACCCACACCTAGTGTCATTAGCATCAACCAAATCCGACTGAGCAAACCAAAACCACCACCCACCAAAAACACAATCCCCGTACCACAGACACCAAGCTAAACCATCCCCACACCTAACTCCAACAACAACCCACACCCAACACACTTGCACAAAAAAAAGAAATAAAAACTTCCCACCGAAATAAAATCCCCAAACACACCACCCAGTAGCCAGAGAAAAACCCCCCACACCTTTAGCATTCAAGGAGAGGCCTTAGCAAGTTGTGACAAGGGCATGCAAGCCCTGTCATGGAACCTATACGCCGCAGTTTCCCTCACACCCCCATCGTAGTGCCATCAGACCAACTAACACTCCTCATCACTATAGCGTTTTATGACTAGCCTAGTCAAAAAGGGGAATATTATTCTTTTAAGCATTAGTATTTTTTATTTCTATCTTTTACTTTAGTCTAGGTTGTAAAAATCCAAAAAAATAAAAAATCTAGAAAACCAAATGTAGACACCTAAAATGGCTAATGCATTTTCATTTTCATTATCCTTATCATTTCTTCTATCTATAATTAAATGTTTTCTAATTATTTAATTAATCTAACATTTTCCTCCATAATAATTAAATAATTTTTAATTATTTAATTAATTCATCTCTTATCATTTTCCCTCCAACATAATTAAAATTAAATTTAAATTACCTTCGGTCCTCTTTAATTAAATAATATTAAAAAATTATTTAATTAGCTAACGCTCCTCTTTTAAATAAATTAAAAATAACTTATTTAAATTAAATCTTTTCCTCTATAATTAAATAATTTTCAAAAATTCTTTAATTAGCTAGCACTCATCTTTTTAATTTAATTAGCTAACACTCTTCTTTAAAATAAATTAAAATAATTTATTTAAATTAAATATTTTCTTCTAAAATAAATAAATTAATATTTATTTACTTCTCCAAGCTATCATTTGAGTTAAATAAATTTTATTTATTTAATTCCCTCCTTAAAAAGTTCAAAATTTGGGTCTTACCCTATCTTGAATTTTTCTATCCATTTATCTTGCAAATCAATCTCCAACATTGATCAAATGTTAAGTGAAACGTATAAATAAGAAGCTTTCATTTCATTCAAATCCCCTAGCACTTTATTGTCAAGATCTTCGTAGCAATTTTATGATCAAGATCTCCCTATCACTCTTGTTATCAAACATTCAAGCATTCAATCATTCAAGTGTTATCAAGCATTCAATTATTCAAGTGTTATCAAGCATTCAATCTGTTACACCCTAATTGTGTAATTACTATTTACTATTATTATGTAGGGTAAAATGTGAATTTAATGTGAATTCAGTGGATGAATAAATTGTGTGTGCATTTTGTTATCATTGGTTATGAATGAATGTCATCTCATTTAATGTTATATGAAGGAATGCATTTATGTGAATGTATGAATATTGTGTTGATATTCTAACTGTGGAGATGAAATGTGTTTATTACATATTTTGTTAACAACTAATTGTCGTGTACATGTGTTAGTGTTTGCAGGTACATGTTCAATTCCTCTAGGTGGAGGGGAAGTATCACTCAGGAGAAGGTCTTGGTCAAGTAACCAGTACTGTAACCTATTTGAGCTTTCACACACCACTATAGAATAATTGAGCTAGGTTATTAAGTGGGAAGTTGGTAAGTCATCCTTAGTTGTTATGTCTGCTTTAGTAAAAGTCTAGTTTACTATTGTGTGCATTATTAGGTGATGATTACTTGATGAGCTTATGATTTCCTTCTTGTTACCATACTTGAATTGATACATGGAGCATACAGGGTTTGTGTATGCGTACACACATGCATGGTGACGATAGACTATACATACAAAGGAACGCATACATGAGGGTACATAGGTAGGCATACCTATGCACACTCATGCACAAGTTGCTTATTGCATAGAAATATCCGATGGAACCAACAACATGCATATGTATACATATAGACATATCGCTCGTAGTCTCTTATCAAACACCGTGGTAATTGTGTATTAGTTTGTTGAGTATTCGAATGTGTACTTATTTTTGGCTTAGGCTCTTTCTAAATAAGCACAACCAAGGCTCTTGTATGTCATACAAATTGCAATTAAACTCTCTCTGATAAGTAGGAGGTATTTTCCACAACGTATCAAATTATGATATTGCTATCAAGATTTTCAACCGTGTAGTTTTTCGAGTCAAACTCATTGACCCATGTTTCATGAGTAGTGGTTCACAAGAACCCATCTCTCATGATAATGAATGATCCACTTAGCACTCATTGCATCTAGGTGATGCTCACAGAGGTGAAGGACTGGGCCTTCCCGGGAGGTCACCCATCCCAGTACTACTCCAGCTCAAGCACGCTTAACCACAAATTTTTCCCCAAGGTTAAGCCCGCTTAGCTTGCAACCCCATTTCCAAACCTTTAGCAAGTGTTGTGTCTTATGAACCATTCATTATAGAGCCCCTTTAGCTCATCAATTGATAAGTAGGAGGTATTTTCCACAACGTGTTAAATTATGATATTGCTATCAAGATTTTCAACCGTGTAGTTTTCAAGTCAAACTCTTCAACCCATGTTTCATGAGTAGTGGTTCACAAGAACCCATCTCTCATGATAATGAATGGTCCACTTAGCACTCATTGCATCTAGGTGATGCTCACAAAGGTGAAGCATTGGTCCTTCTCGGGAGGTCACCCATCCCAATACTACTCCAACTCAAGCACACTTAACCACGAAGTTTTCCCCAAGGTTAAGCCCGCTTAGCTTGCAACCCCATTTGCAAAACCTTCAGCAAGTGTTGTACCTCATGAAACATGGGTCAATGAGTTTGACTCGAAAAACTACACGGTTGAAAATCGTGATAGCAATATCATAAACTCTCTTTGTCAATTAAGGGTGTCTCTATTTGTGAAAATTTTAGTTTTCAATGGTGAAAGGGATGCTGATCTTGGTCATCCTATTTTTTATTACATCTTTCTTGAGACGACAAGAGGTCTTTTTTCTTACAAAATACACTACGTTGACTTTTGGGATGGCATAGTGGAATAGTTGAAGGTTTTCATTCATGATCACTATACATACACACAAGGGTTTGTATCCAGCCCCAAATTCCTGGAAGTTCGAATCCCCAAAATTGAAATTGGCTAGCTCAAGACCAGAACAGTCATATTTGGAAGAAGCAAATATAGCAAAAAATCATATGGCTGTTTTTTATGATTTTTAGGTTTTTTATAAAGATTCTCCGGATTGCATATTTTTTCAATAAAATTTGGCAAACTCGGTGACTTTGGCAAATACTATGAGGTTTAGTAGTGCAACCATTCCTAAGAGCTGGATTTTAAGCTTTGAGAATTACAATTAAAATTGTAATTTCCATATCAATGCTAACCTTTTTTTAGGTGGGGTAATTTTGTTTGTGGTAGTATAGTCATATTTGTTTAATTTGGAATGTATGTTATCCAGAATCATTCAACTATGGCATGCTTGTCCATCTTAAATCTGGTGCAACACTTCTTACCTTTTTAAGCCATAAAATATGCTATTCTTTAGTATATACAACTTGTTTTCCAGTCAGAAAAACCAAAATTTAGCCAACTTTTGTTTTGGCAGGTTGCAGAAGTTTTTTACTATTCTCAAAAGACAGTCCTTCATCCAACAGTACCATTATTTGATCAGGAAAATCAGCAATTGAAGCCTCGTTGTGTGAGGGCATTGAAGAGAGTATTCATCATGTGTGATCACGACAGAGATGGGGCTCTTAGTGATGCCGAGCTTAATGAATTTCAGGTATGGCTTAGTTTCAAAATTTTAAAATTTTTAGCTGCTTTAACTTTGTCCTGTTAGGAATGCATGAATTTTTAAATAGCATTTTTTCATTTCATGATCTTCTACATCTGCTTCCAATGATGTCAATATCTATGTTATTATAATTTTATTCATGTTTTTCGCTGGACATGCAATTCTTCTGTTTTTTCACTAATGGCAGTCAGTTCATTTTCAATTGGGTAAAAGTTTTTGGATTCTATTGTTGGTTTATGTTCCTTTTTGAAAATTGCATGCAGTCTTTTTTGCTAAAACACACCTTGCTCACAACCTAATTGATGCTCTGTGGCATTGAAGACTAGTGATTAGAATGGAAGTTCATGGATATCATGTCTTATTGTTTGAGCAGGTTAAGTGCTTTAAAGCTCCTTTACAACCTTCAGAAATTGTTGGGGTGAAGAGGGTTGTTTCAGACAGACTTCCAGAAGGTGTCAATGAACATGGTCTCACATTGATAGGGTTTCTTTTTCTTCATGCACTTTTTATTGAGAAAGGAAGACTTGAAACTACTTGGACAGTTTTGCGAAATTTTGGTTATGATGATGAGATTAAGCTTAGAGATGAGGTCCTTCCAACTGCACAGTTCAAGCGAGCACCCGACCAGGTATGGTGAAAATCTATATGTTAATATTTTCTTACAATTTGCTTGACAAATTTTTCATGTTCTCATTATTATTGTAAAAACTTTAGTTTTTGGAATAATACTTGCAATCTCACTGGAAAATGGAAAAGTTGGTTTCCTTTTGAAGCAGAAAACGACAGGCACAATTCATGACCAAGAAAGAAAGAATAAGATTCATGGCTATATAGAAAGTAATGTCCTTAGGGATAACTAGTTTTTGGACCTTTTCATGTTGAATTTTGTTTAGACAAGGATACTTGCTTATAAAATGTTTGCTAGTTTGTCACTATTCTTATTGTCATATTTTTCAAAAGCATTAGAAACAAGTTTTTGCTAGGGCTTCTAAGTGAATTTTTGCATTTTTTGAAATCAAGAAATAGCAAAATTTGTCAATCCCTTTTACTTATTCAAATAAGAGAATACTTAAGAGTCTGTATATGCTAGATGTGTAGAAGGAAATTAACCGATATGGTCAAATCCTTTTAAAGGCAACATATTGCTCTAGAGATGGAGCAAGATGAGAGTCCTAAATGGAGCTTCCTTGTGCACAAAATCATCGAAAAACTATGCAATTT
The DNA here is from genome assembly GCA_007115665.2 of Sequoiadendron giganteum. NCBI lineage: Eukaryota > Viridiplantae > Streptophyta > Pinopsida > Cupressales > Cupressaceae > Sequoiadendron > Sequoiadendron giganteum. The sequence continues at coordinate 27,644,676 of CM021101.1, forward strand.
TATATGGCACAAATAGTATGAGATTGAGCTTCCTTTATGACACATGAAGTTCGAAAAATTATGTGGTTTTAGATGAGACAATCTCCTAATTAGAAACACTATCCTTGTGTGGAGTCTTACCAGTGTTCAATGTTTTGGAACATATTGAGGTTCAGATGAATCTCCATTTTGCACAAAATAACACAAGGGATACTAATATATTGAGGTAGAAGAGGTATCAAGCTATTTGCTATAAAAGAATCGAATGATATGAATTGGATGAGTAATGAGGTATTCACCCTTAATCTGTACAGTAGGGGTATTGAGCAACTTGCTCTAAAATAATAGAATGATTTGAAACTTGAAAGGGATGAATAATGAGGCATAATAGAATGATTTGAATGGGATGAATAATTAGGTATAATAGAATGGTTTGAATGGGATGAATAATGAGGCATAATAGAATGATTTGAATACGATGAATAATTAGGTGTAATAGAATGATTTGAATGGGACGAATAATGATGTATACACCCTTTGTAGCTATAGTAGACATTTAACATTCCTAACCATTCACTAGTATAGGTCAATCTCATCTCACACATGTCAATGCTATATCATTCCAATAATATTACAAGGTGAACCCATAGCAGTTGCACGTATAAGCCCATGCCAAGGAACAAATATAGGTCCAACCTAAATCCTAAGGACACCTCAATAGAGTAAGTTGATGGCTCCTCAATAACCTCAAGGATTGCCTCAATTTCACATCTCAAAGGGACACAATAATATACCAATTTGCAATTCCTACAGTGGCATTCCTCCTGAAGCCAAACTTGAAGGAGCCAAAGAGAGTTGACATTATTCCTACCCCCTTTATGTTCTTCACAAATAGTCTCATCCTCCACTATTTATTCCCCAAAAAGATGCCTCCAAAGCATGTTTTGATCTGCAATTCTCTAAAGTTGGAGCACATAATTCATAAGGTGCTCCACAACTTGATTTGCCAAATAAATGCTCCAATTTTATTTTTTTGATAAATTAAAAAGCGACACTATGGGGGGCTGAACCCGAAACTATAACTATTAAATGGTATTTTTTTAGAGTCAGCAAAATTTATAGAACACCAAAGATTTCCCTTGATTCTCTGCTGGCCTAGGGCTCCCAAACACTAGTGCAACTTAAAATTCCTCCATCGTATCCTTTTCTGGCTGCCCGTTGTGAGCCGTCAGGAGGGTCAAGACTGGCGTCAGCTCCTCCACGATGTGAGCTCCAGAGAGTTCCTTCAGGAGGGCTATGTTACCCATCAACTCCACGGTCTGAGAGTTAGCATCCTATCACACACTCCAAATTAGAAATGGAATCCACGGGCCATTGTACTATAACGTGAGCATCGACCATACACCATCTGTGGTTCGCAAACCCCACCCAACCGCAACCATTTCTAGATAATACTCCATCGCTTCACGCCATCGAGCCTTAACCAACTTGCGCATCAACCAACACATCGACTCCTTGCTCTCTCTTGCTTGTAAAAGCCAAGCCATAAAAATGGATGCCAAGACTGTGTTTACTCGATAACGATATGTTGATTGAAGAAAATGAACCCCAAGAATCCTCTTGATCGCCTTAAGGACCTCCATAGCGTCGGCGTTGAAGACCTTTCTCAGCCTATTATCCGTTATTGCCACTTTGAAAGCCATCTACCTCTCCTTCGCTCCCAGGCTTATGGTAGACTCCATTGTAGATAATATGCAAAGAGAGGCCGCCAAGACTTGGTATTAAACCACAAACACCGTCATCCGCACCCCATCATCGAGTGGATCCTAGCAACTGCATCAAGTCTCCTCGACCCTTGAGATCCTTGCATTGTCCTCCACACATGCTTCACCACCTCCCTTAACGTCCGACACCAACTTGTCCTTCAATGCTATCGATGGAAAATCTTGAAAGATAATCTACCTCTCCATTGCCCTCCCAATAAATATGGGTTACCTTGAATTCTTCGAAATTAATAAGTTCCTCCAAGATACGGGTGAGAATTTTTTCAAGTTTCCAATTTGGAGTTGTCTCCTTGCGAATTGCGTTAATTGTGGTCAGCATGTCCCATTCTATGTGAATCTTTTTAGCACCTATTCGCTTGCAAAGGTTAATCCCTAGCCAAGCCGCCTCTATTTCCGCTTCGTTATTAGTGCCCTCCCCTAAGTTTCTGGTCAATTTTGCTAGAGTATTTCCCATATGGTCTTTAATGATGCATCTGACACCAATCGGGCCAGGGTTGCCCCGAGCGGCACCATCAAAATTCAATTTGATCCATCCATCATTTAGTGGATACCATTTAATATCTAGTTTCGGGTTGGGGGTCAAATTAATCCGACGCTTCCCATAAATGGGAGGGATATTCAAACCAGGCCACTTCTTCAATTGCTCATCCCAAGAGTATAGACACACTTTTTTAGACTTCGTTTAGCTGCAACACTGTTGACTACTTCTGTTATGGCCATGGCAATCTTACTAATTATTCCCTCCGAGGGCCTTTTTTAATTCTTAAACAACCTTTTATTCCACACTTTCCAAATCTCCCAGATTATAATAGATGGGGCCACCTTCCAAACACTTGAGAAGATCGCCTTCTTCTTGATTATCAAACAGGCCATGGACATTTCCTCTAAGTTGTTTAGGCATGGTGCTACCCAATTTAATTTTTCCATGACCCACTTCCAACAGCTCTTAGCTACTTAGAAATTCAGTAGAAGGTGGTCAATGGTTTCAAATTCATTGCGGCACATTACACAGCTGTGAGGACCATTTATCCCAATTTTCTGGAGTCTTTCTCTTGTTAAAATCTTATTTTATGCAGCCAGCCAAGCAAAAACCCCTACCCCCGCCTTTGTTAGGCATTCCTTCCCCCAAAAAAGTGTTGTCAGCTAGTCATCCTTGCTGCTGCTTCCTCTAGCTTGTATGCGATTTTGACTTTGTATTTGCCATTTTTTGCCTCACACCATTTTATTACGTCTCTCCCATCACTAAAGTGGACGCTTCTTGATTTCAATATGCTTGTAAGTGCCTCGACTTGGTCTTCCGAGATATTTAGATGGGAGAAGGATTTCCACTACCATCTTTGCAACCCACCTTCCATTACTGCCTCCACGTAGTCTCTGACTTTAGTTCCCCAAGATTGACAGAGAATTCTTCTAGCTTCTTCCAGCCCTTGCCTCTCCTTAATTGCACTATGACCCTCCCAACAGTCTGATGAACACATGGTTATACTGAGAGGGGGCGTGAATCAATATAACAATAATCTTTTCTTTTTCAAACTTAATACTATATTTAAAACTTGATCAATAAAAATATCATCATTTACTCAACATCAATAATCATGCACATGAGAAAAACCCAATAACACACAATATTTACTTGGGAATCCTTGCGGGAGAAAACCACGGCACAATAATTTTTTTATATGAATCTCTTTTACAAAACTTCTTTCTACCAATTTTGTAGGCACCAACCCCTCATTCAATTTGTGAGCACCAAACCACTAGAGGCACCAACCCCTCATTCAATATGTGAGCACCAACCCACTGGAAGCACCAACTTCCACAACTGAATTCATAGGCTCAACCTACTGGAGGCACCAACCCCCACAGCTAAGCACCAACTTAGCAAGAGACACTAATCTCTCCTTAAGGAAGCATCAACTTCCAAAACAAAACTAGGTTCTACCTTCTTAGATGCTGCACCTTCAACGGATGATGGACAAATAGATCTCTTGTTTGATACCACTCTTTCCTCTTGGATTTAAATGTATCTTATTCATATTAGTGATTTACTACATAATGATATCATTTATCTTCTTCACCAAATCTACATTATATTCTTCTTTTCAAATCTTCATTTATTCTATTTCACCAATCTGCTCTTTAGATGATGCACCATATATGCTCTCCTTCAAATCTGGATATTCTACTCTTTTAAATCTGCATATACCATATTCATTTCTGCTGCTATACTCAGAATTTTTCTCTTAAATCAGACTGGTTTATCATTGTATTGCCTTCTGCTTTAATGATCTTCTTATATCTTCATTGTTCCACTTTTGCTTTTCTCTTATATCTGCTTTAATGATCTTCATTGTTCCATTTTTCTTTTCTTTTATATCTGCATTTATTATCTTCTTATATCCTTCAAAAATATGCAGGTGTATGATTTTTTCTCTTATACGTACATCTCTCACTTTATTCCCACACTGTTTTCTCAGATGCACATCTCTCACTACTCTTCACACAATTCTTTTTTTTTATATCTTCATGTTCCTTTGAAAAGAGACACCACTTCACAAAGAAATGCACACTTCCTTTACCAATCGCCATCTTTCTTAAGTCATTCCTTTAATATGACAAACTTACTTTTATTTACATAAGTGATGCCTTGAGCACTTACTAATCTTTAATAATTGCTGCCACTTTATACATTTAATCATTGCTATTTTCCTTAGCAAATGTGAGCACTGCCTTTTACTTAATAAGTTTGAGTGCTCCTTATGATATTAATAAGAATCGCTGCCTTGTCTTCTTTATTACTGACTTTCTTCAACATAATAATAATTTCCACCTTTGTTCCCTTTTTAATCGCTGCTCTAAAACATTATTACCATCACCGCCTTTGGGTATATGAATCGCTGTCTTTTTAACTTTCATCTTTTCCTTATGAAACTTCATCATTGCTCCATGTATTAATTTAATCACTGCTTTTAGTAAAGGTTAATCTTTATTTAGTTAATTCTTTTTTATTCTCTTCCTTAAATAAATTCGTTGTTTCTTTTATATGTTTATATTAAATATTAAACATATAAAATATTTTTCGGTCATTATAACTATTTGTTTATATTAAATATTAAACTCTCAAATGCTCGTCTCTTATTTAATATCTTGGATGATTATCTTAGTTAAATATATATTTTGTCCTTGGAGGTCTTCGATCTGCTTCAGCAATAAATATTTTGTCCTTCTTTGACATCAATGACAATTATCTTGTCCATGCACCTTTGACATCAATGACAACATTTCCAACGGAGTCATCCCAAAAGAGGGCCTGTTCACCCCCTTTGATATCCCAAGTCAAATGATTTATAACCAAGTTTCTATAGGTCATTAGAAAATTCCATATTGTGGAGCCTCGTAGGGGGTTTTGAATTGTTAAAATTCTTTGTGGGTCAGCAAAGTCTAGGTATTTATTTTGAAGAACCTTCACCCACTTTTGATTTGCACAACTATAAATATTCCAAGTTAGTTTTTCCCCTAGTGCAACATTCATGATCTGCCACTGCCTCAAACCTGCCCCGCCAGCTTCTTTTGGCTTGCATTTGTCTCAGGCTACCAAGGGTAGTTTATTTTGCTCGTTGCTCCCATTACAGAAAAACTTATGCTTCCACCTCTTAGTTTGGACAATGAATTTCTGTGAGAGTTTCATACATGATGACATAGCATAAATGGGTATTGCTGAAATGAAAGACCTTAGCATCAAAATCCTTCCAACTGATGTAGGCCATTTTCCTTTCCATGATTCCAGTTTCTTGTTGCAGTTTGACAATAAGTTTTCCCAAAAGTGCATTTGATTTGCTCCTGCAAATAAGGGAAGACCAAGAAACTTACCTAGGAGAGATCCGATTCTAATCTCAATTATTCTTGCTATATCTCTCTGTCTTCTTATTGTAATGTCCCCTTCTCAAGCCTAGTCAGCTATTGCATTAGTTAGCCTATTCCAGAGTTCTCGTAGGCTATTTGGAGGTGATTAGGGGACTCCAAGGCTCTCAGAGAGCTCTTTGGTGGGTTTTTACAGCGTCTAGTGGTGTGTTGGTGTTCTATCGGCCCTCAGGATGGTGGCGATGTTCTCTGTTGCATGTTTTGGCCATCTGGGTTGTTCTCCACATTTCTTGGAGAAAACAACTATTTTTAGTAAGTGCCCGTTTTGGCATCCAACATCTTCCCTCGTCATTAGTAGCTTCTTGGTGCTATTAGTGTTTGTAGCTTAGGGAGATATTTTCTCCTAAGTTAAAATAAAATAATGTTTTTCAAAGCAGGTTGGCCTTGATGGGCAATTAATATTTTATATCTTGCATTTATCTCCTAAGAGAGCCGACCTAGTGGAAAGGTCACCTATCCTTGTATATAATGAAGGTGATTTCATCTCATTTGAACACACATTCATTCACTTCAATTCACATTTCTACAAAGCAAAAGTTCTCCCTTGAACAACATATTACCATCTCTTAGCAGCAAATCGGATTTCAAGAAGAAATATATTCATTTGTGTCTTTGCATCAAGGAGAGATGCTACTATTTATTGTATGAGATTCAGCCCTGTATGAGGCCTAAGTTGTGAGAAAATTTCTTCTCTTATTCATCTGATATATATATATATATATATATATATATATATATATATATATATATATGAGAGAGATTATTTCTTGTTGGGTTTTTCTCCCTCGAGTAGGAGGGTTTTCCTAGGGTTTCTTGTTGTGTTCATTGTCTTATGTGTTGAGTTTTCTGCTTTATGTTAAATTTGATCCTAAAACTAACAGGTGTGACCGGTTTCCATTTCAAATGTCTTGTTGGTGCTTTATGTAAGATAGTTGGAAATTATTTTAATATTTACACTAAAGTTATAAAGTAATTTTTTAATATTACTTTAATGTTAAATATTGTAAAGTGAAAAGGTCATTTCCTCATGTTGGATGCTTAGGAGAAAAGGGGACTAAAGTTATTTTTAAAAAAAAGCTTTTTCAAGGAAAAAGAAAAAAGTGCTTTTGGAAAAGCAACGGAAAAAAAAAACACTTTTTTGAAAAAGTAACGAAAAAACAAAAAGCGCTTTTTCAAAAATGCAGCGAAAAAGCTATGAAAGGAGGTGTGGGGCTCTCATTTGTATTTTTCAAGTTTGCACACATAACATAATGTTGCTGGAGTGAACAAAGAAGTTCTTCCAAGGATTGATCGAGGATGAAAACCCTCATCAAATCACTAGTTTCGGTGGTGAAATATCATCCCTTGCCGGTAAAGTGATTTCATGCAGGAACCACCTTGGTATTTCATGGAGTTTTAAGTTTCTAGGGTTTCAAAAAACTAAAAATATTCAAGGTATTTTGAATGCATATTTTTGGGAGTGTTTGGTAACGAATCTTTAGAGGTTTTTGGAGTGCTTTGGTAGTGATTTGCAGGAGAAGTCAGGTCTGGTCCATTAGATGCAGATTTTTATGACTAGGCTTCTTCACTTTTATTACACCTTGATTGTATAGCTACTATTTGCATAGGGCAATTGATTGTAATGTTTGAATCATTGAGATGATTAAAACATGTTTTTGTTATCAAAATGAATGTGTTCTATTTAAATGATTGTCTCATTTGATTGATACTTCTATTGTTGTAATTCTTGTTTAATGTTGCATGCAAGTTCTTGAGTTGTGAATATTCTAACTTAAGATGTTTTGTATACTGTTAATATTGTGAACAAGTAACTGTCGAGATTGTATGTCTATTGGTGCAGGTACATGAACCATTCTTCCAGGCGGAGGGGAAATATTACTCAGGAGAGGAGCTTGGTCGGGTAATGGGTAAAGTAAATCAATTGAGCACACACACACTCACCTTAGATTGAGTAAACCAAGTCAGTTTTGTATGAGTATAAGGTAAGTCATCCATAGCTTGTATGTCTTGCAAGTAGAGGTCTTGACTTCTTCTATGTGTGAAGTTTATCCTTGTGCTTGATTGTGAGATTATGATCATCATGGTGGTATCATTTTTGGATGTGAACGTCGGAAGTAAGCATATAAACACATGTATAGTATATATATGTATTTGTAAGTATAAACATATCGATACAAGCGTAATTGGTTAATGGACTTGTCATACGGATGTGTCGATATGATATACGTACATATACATGTACATAGAGGATTATATGCAGTATATATATGTTTATAAGCGTACGTCTGATAATGTGGAAATATTAATATTTGAATTGGAATTTATATATACACATATACATAGATATATATGTTGAAAGTATGTTGACTGGCTCGCAATATATGTATTCGACAATTAAATATGTATATGTATATATATTTATATTTGTTAAATATAAATATATTTATATATGTAATTATATATAATATTATTATAGTTATATTAAAATATATAAGTATATTAAATACTCGGGTATTTAAATATTTGTATGTTTAATATATTTAAAAGAACTATAATAATATTTATTTAATAAAATATATAAATGTATTTAGTTAAAATATTTTAAAACTCTTAAGTATAAAATTAAAAGATTTAAATCTTTTAATTAGAGAAAATATTATAGTGAACTTTTGGGGAAATAATATTATATATATTAAATATATATATATTTGGAATAAAGAAGAAATTAATGACTTAATTTTATTAAGTCATTTGGTAAAGTAAAAGACTTAGCATTCTAAGTCATTTGGTAAATATCGAATAAAGTTTACCATAAGAAAATAAATGACTTAAACATTTATAGTCATTTGGTGATTATCGAATATTTTTACCAAAGGAAATAAAGCTATGTTTTTGCGTTGAATATTTGTAATTCTTTTTACCGTAATTTTGCTAGGAGAAATATGCCAATTTCAAATATTTCCTTATGCAAAGGTTGAAACTTTTAAACAAGGGAAAATGAATGTGCGCTGCTGCAAAAATGTGCGCACAGGAGACTAGGTCACGGGTTTGCAAAACGCGATACTATGAATGCGTGGAAAAGCCTGAAAACCTGGCCAGGTGGAACGCATCTGTCCATGGACATTTTCTACTATGGAAACAAACCCACCAGTCTTAGACGCCATTATAGAGGACGCCTGTAGGTGTCACTTATCCGCATTTTACCATGTGATGTTTGAAATATTCTTCTTGAATGGAGGTCGACTCACCATCAATTAGCTGAATAAGTAATTGTACTGCTGCCACAACAAGATTGACATTTTCAAATAAGGGAGGTGTCGATTCTCATGCCAAAACTGTAGCATGGCATGAGAATCCGAATTCTATAAATTGAGTTCATTTCCTTATCATTTTCACCAATTCACAACTTTCCTTTGCTAATTCTGAATTTTCCCTTGAGAACCACAGTTCATCATTGTCATTCTGTTCAAGCCTTGAGAATTTCATTTGCTGCATTTTTACATGTGCGCACCTACTGTAGAATTCAATTTTGAGAGAAGTAGTAACCAACATTACCAGGAAATATACTCCAGCCATTCTAAGCTTCAACTTAAAGATTATAATCTGGAAGGAACAATAAGATAGTGGGATTAATTAAAGAAAGGAACAAAGGAGCTGCTACTAACTGTATCAGAAGCATTCACAAGTAGCAAGGAGGCCAGCTTAAGGAATTAGGCATGAGTGTCATATTCCTAATATCTTTGTTTTAGTTTGTAAATAGATGAAACTACATGTTTACTTTGTGCACTAAATTGTATTATAGTATAAGTAGACCAGTCAAGTAAAAGAGAAAATTAGTTTCCTATTTAAATGACTGCATAGACTAAAGGGAATAGCTTGTTTGCATTTTGTGGAAATGTCTTATGTGTAATTTAAATATAAGGGAAAAGGGGGAAACTGTTATTCCACTTCATTTGGGAAAGGGAGTACTAAGCATAAGGAAATATGTTTGGATAGATTGCATTTTGTATGTGCGTAGCCTATATTGTATTATCTCCATATAAGGAGAATATGTGCGAAGTAGATACTAGATACTAGGAATGAAATGAAGATAGTGGTCTAGTAAGGTCTTTTCAACTTAAGTTATAGGGATAACTGAGGTAAGCTAAAAGTACTCCTAGGATAAAGATTTCTTGATTAGGAGGAATGGTATAAGACACTTGTAGACTGTTTCATTTCTAAGAAGATTGTTGAAGGTAGGTTGTCTGAAATAGGATATACCTCCCTTATGTAACTATTTGAAGTAGATTGTTTAAAGGTAGGTTATCTGAAATAGGATATATCTATCTTGTGTAAATTACTTAGTAGAATGTTGTAGGTCAGTCTGGGATAAAATATTATCCAAAAGTAAAGGACGATACCTATGCATAGTGTAAGATAGCCTTAAGTCAAATCAGCCCTGAGTAGTGTATATGATAGATGACCTTCATTCGAAGTACTAAATGAGAATAGTTTGGCCAAAGTAGTGAAATGTACGAAATCCACTTAGATGTGAGATAGTTGAGACTACACTATCAGTTCATCGTGATCCTTCATGCTAGTTCGGGATTATGAAATAGCAAGTTCTAGATGTATAGGACACAACACTATGCTCAGTTGGGTTGTCGCAGCCAGATACTCTACCAATCTCTTCGTTTGAAGGGAGGGCCGTCTATCAAATGATAGATGTGCGGGGGACCACATTATTAGTCTGTGGTTGGCGGAAAAGTGCCTAAGTGATGTTTCTCCTCCATAGCAGGTGATAGATACACCAAGATTTGAAAGGAAGGGAACCTGGACCATCTTACTACTATTTGTGCAAAAAGCTTACGAGATATGTATGTAATTGTTTTAATTTTATACTCCGATTTATATTTGCAATGAAAATGGAATTCATGTGGAAATATATATTGTAACTTGCATATATTTATCAATGAAGAAAGGAAGAATTTTATTGTAATGTCTTCACTACTTGTTACTTTTATATGTTTGAAGTGAAATGTTGGAAATTTTTTAATTACCCAAGGATGGGGTCGTGACAACTTTGGAGGGAGTTTTGGACACTTATTTCCAGTCGCCCCTGTCTCTAACACTTAGCTTTCTAGAACTGTGCAAATGTGAAACCAATCTATTGTCTTTCCTTTCGATTTTATGCTTTGAGTGAGGTTGTTTAGACAATGCTTTATTATTGTTGATGTTTGATGACAATTATGAGGTGCAGTTTGAATGTATGGAAGGTAAATATCAGACCTAGGCATAGGAAACAAGTGGTAATCAGACTTGGTGTGCATGTTGTTTGAGAATTACATAGGTTATGCCTGATAGTAGGGTTATTTGATAACAGTTGGAGGTGATTTGGAGTTGGGTCGATGCCACAAGGGGGGCCATACAGTCCCATGAATAAGTGAAACCTATGACAGGACTATTCTTTGACCTTCCTAAGTGATTGAAGGCTTCTAGAAGCTTGTTGGGTGAGTTTGGTTTTGATTTGAGCCTTTGTAAGGTGTCTTGTTCCTATATTGAGGTGATTTACAAAGATTTTCATGGCTTCCATGACCTATGCACTCAATGTAGCAGACCCACAACCTTGATTTCCTATTATAACAGTTTGGTGGAGTTGATTTCAATAAGTTGCAGACCTGTCCCTTCATGTTTTGTAGCTCATGATATCAAACCTGTAGCTTCCTATGGGCGATAGAGTGATAAGAGTGCATGTTGAAGCGTATAAAAGAGTCATTCATGCCATGAAGACAGTTTGGAGGAGTTGTTAGTGAGTTTTGGGTTCTTGCTAGGTTAAATCACTATAAAATTTTCCTGTAGCAGCACCTTTCATGGAATAATAGACCTGTAACATTCATGATTGTCTCCAATTTGAGGTATTTCAATGTATATTTCTTATGAACATCTGTTTGTGTAATGAAGAATCAAAGTTTGAATGTTGTTCCTCCAAGAAACTTGTATCAACAAATATATGTACATTGCTAATCAATATCAGAACTTTATGTTAGCAAGGCGTCTTATTTGTATGTTCATGTTGTGAGTTCCATTGTAAGAAAATAAAAAAATAAAAAAGGGGGTGGACATTACACTTATATCTATATTAAAAAAGTAAATCTCAGATTTTTTCTATTTTACCTTCTGGCCTGACACATTGCAATACTTGTCCAAAAGGTTTTTAATTGATTTTGCTTCCCTTTTGTTTGCTACCCCAAACAACATCGTGTCATCTGCAAATTGTGAACGAGTTACCACTTCTATGTTGGGGGCCACTTTAATTCCTTTCCAGTTACCCCTTCTCCTTTCTGCTGCTATATTCCTGTCTAGTGCCTTAGCCATTAAAATGAATAAGAATGGGGAGATCAGGTCACCTTGATGAATTCCTCTCAAAGATTTGAAGTAACCATATGGAGTGCCATTAACTAAAATTGAGAAACTAGGGCCTCCTATGCAAATTTTTATCCATCTTATCCATTCACTACTAAAGCCAAATTTCCCTAGCACTTTGGCCAAAAATACTTTGTCAACTTGGCCATATGCTTTTTGGATGTCTAGTTTGATGATCATTCAGTTCACTTTAGCTTTCTGGACTATGTTTATGGCTTCATGGGCAAGAATTATCCCTTCTACTATAGCCCTACCCAGAGTGAAACCACTCTACTCTTCCAAGAAGATGGATGGTAGGATCACCTTAAGCCTATTCACCTTGACTTTAGTTATCACTTTATAGACCATATTACATAGGGATGTTGGCCTATAGTCTCCCATCCCCTCTGGTTTTTCCTTCTTCGATATCAATACAATAAAGGTATTGTTCAGGTCTCCCAATACATTCTTTTTTTTCCTAGATTCCTCAACCAATCTAACTAGGTCCACCTTAATTGTATCCCAGAAACATTGATAGAACCTAATCGGGAAGCCGTCTAGATCCAGGGCTTTGTCTAGGCCCATTTGGAAGATTGCCTATTTGACTTCCTCTTCTTTTATTTCGCTCATTAACAATTCATTGTCTTTTTGTAATTAGGGAGGGGATATTGCTCAGTATTTCCTCTTTGCTTTGTCTAGTTGTCGTATCCTACTTTACCAAAATATGTTGAAATTATCTCACTGCCAGTTCCCCAATCTTGCTTTGTTCTTGAACAGTTCTTCCCTCCTCATCAATTACTTTTGTGATCCTATTGTAACTTCTTTTTTCTTTTTCCGCCATGTGAAAGAATTTGGTGCTCTTGTCCCCTTCTTTAAGTTAACATTCCCTTGAATTTGATGCCAAATATTTTTCTCCCTAGCCAAGATCTCCTCATGGTTTGCTCAAAGAGATTTCTCCTTTTTGAACCGAGGTGCATCCATACCTTCACTAATAACCGTTTCATTTAGGTTTGCCAATTCTTCCTCCAGTCTATTCTTCTCTTCAAAAATATCTTTGAAATGCGACTTATTCCACTCCTTGATCTTTGCCTTGAGATGAACTAGTTTCCTTTGAAACTGGTATTGCTTGTACCCCTCAACCTTGGGAGAATCCTGCCATCATTCCTCCACCCATCCTCTAAAGCTCCCATCTCTCAACCACATACATTCAAACTTGAAGGGGGGTGATCCCACAAAGTTGGTTTACAATTTCCGAGAGGAACTGATTCTTGCTGAAATAACAATTTTTAGAAAATATAATGATTTAAGCCTTTAAAAGTTTCATTTTAAGGATTCCAATTCAAGAAGGTTTGATCAAACCACCTTAGATCAAACCCCCTTGGATAGAACCTCGCTAGTTTTAAACCATACCTATAAATGAGTCTCCTTTACACCTATCAAAATGTTGATAAAAATGACTTTTGATTTACCTTTTGGGGGATCAAATTAATTCATTTAAAATTTATTTGAAATTATTATGGTAGTCCTCAAAATGAGCTATCCCATGAATATAATTTTTATATGTTTTGGTTTTATTATGTATGTGTTTTTTCAGTTTTATTAAACATAGGTTTTTCACAGAAAATCAAGCTCTCTATTTTGCACATATGGAAAAATAGAAAATTATCAAAATAATTTTTTTAAAAATATTTTCATGCTGGGTATTGATTTCCTTGATCCATTAAAAAAAAAAAAAATTGAATTTCAATACATACAGAAAAAGTTATGTTGTATACAGTCCGCCTATGTCTGAATTGCAATTGGTTTGACTTCGAAACTCTATTAAGGAAAAGATATTCAATAAAAAAATATGAGACCAAATGAAAGTGCTAGATAACATAGTTACAAATCTAAATTCAAAAAATTATAATTTTATCCTTCATACAAAAAAAGTTATGTTGTATACGGTGAGCGTCACTTTTTAAAAATGTTGTTTTCTGAAAAAAATGAGTTTTCGTGGGAGATGGAAAAAGAAGTGCAATCTTATTCCAAAAAAATTGAAAAAAATATTTTTAGAATCTACAGACAAAATGTGATGAGACTCTAGTTTTCATCATCTTCAAATTCCTCACTGTTTAGCCGCTATAGGTGCCTGAATGTGAATATTTAGTTAAAAATAATAATTTTAGTGTCCAGTTTGGCCAAAAATTGTAAACCACTATTGTGGGATCACCCAAGGGTTTCGCTTAGGTGGTGCATCTCCCTTGAGATGTAGAGACACCAAGTAGTGATCCAAGATTGTAAGGGGAAAATTTTTAGCTTCGTAGGTTAGCTTTAGTTCCTCCCATTCACCAACTAAGAAAAAGCGATCCAATTTTTCTACTATGCTTGTAAAACCGACCCGCCTATTTGTCCATGTGAAGATCCCATTCTTCGGGCTAACTTCCATTAGGTGGCTATCATTTATAAAATTTTGGAAGTCGATTTGGGTTTGTGTGGTCCGATGAGATCTGCCCTTCTTCTCTATGTTGTTTACTGTAGCATTAAAGTATCCTCCCATTATAATTTTTTCATCTAGGAGATTGCCTGATACCATTGCAATTGTTCCCAAACCTCCCTTTTCTTAATTGTGGTTATTGGGCCATATACATTTATGAGAAAGACCTTGGATTATAGATTGTTGGGATTGGCTTTAACCACCCGCCACTGTGCATTTCCTGCAATCTCCTTGATCTAAACACCTAGGATTCCATAAAGCCCCCAGACCCTCGAAGGCCCCATTAACCTCTACAAAAGTCCCTTGCCATTGTCTCCATTTTTCCAAAAGCATTTTATCTCCAACTAGATCTAGTTTGATTTCTTGTAAGAGTAACACATCCAATTTTGCCTAATCAAGTTGTCACTTGATCAAGCATCTCTTGTCAGTGGCATTTAAGCCCTTGACATTCCATGTTAATGCCTTCATGGTGATTGGAGAAGGGATACTTCCTTCCCTAATCTCAATTTCATTTGCCCTTTGGCACTCCCTGCTATCTCTAGGAGCACCTTATTCGACTTCCCACCCTTTAGTCTTCTTTCACCGAGCGAAGCCTTTGACTTGCTTGTCATACTCTGACTAATTGATCTATTTTCCAGAATATCCTCCTCTCCTTCCCCAATATCATTGTCTTCTTCTTCTTCTTCAAATCCATCCACATACTCTACTTGACTATCCTTTAGTGGGGTGTTTTCCTTATTTTCTTCGATGGCATTATTACACTCTCCCCACTTTAGCACAATTTGATTCTCCTTAGCACCCTCCCCTAATTTGCCTTCCCTTGCTTGCATAGATTCTATCCCTTCTTTCTTGGATGGGATTTCCTTTCCTACGTTGCTACTCTCATTGGCACCTTCCTGTATGGTTGTAGACTGCCCGTAGGGGGAGCCCCTTTCCCTTGCTCCTTCCATTGACTTTGGAAATTCACCAACCACAATGGGTGATTCTATTTTTCCATCCTCTTCCATTCATGCCTCAACTTGGGTATCCAGTTCATTAGTGCCTAGGGCTTCCTTTACATTCTCCTCCACTACAACTTCTTGGTTGTGAAATGAGGCTCCATTCAAATCTTGGTTATCTTTACATTGGCATTCCTCTACTCCATGCCCTATTTTTTAACAATTTACTCATTTGTTTGCTGAATATTTGTCAGTGATGTCAAAGGCTGGCATTCCATAAGTTCATTCTTATATTCCTCAGGCAGAGTATTTTTGTATCGCTACATATAGTCTAAGCTTGAAATTGCAAATGCTTGAAGTTGAAATGGTTGGAGTCAACATATTTGTTTTAGTAGTGCCACGTGGAATGTCAAAGGAGTCAATACTTTTTGTTTCCTAGTGCCATGTCGACTGTGAATGGTCAAAAGGTCGAATCTTTGGTAAAGGCATGTTCCTGTTGTAATATCTTGTATTATGATTCCAGTCGGCTTGTTCATTGTAACCGCTCCTTTATTTACCAGTGACAGTTTGATTGAGGGTGGTTTATATTATCCTTGGCATCTTCTATTTCTAGCGTCGACTTTAGCCGATTCTTTGAAGGCGGCTTAAATTTTATATGCGAATTCCTTATCTGGTAATGCCCTAGTTATGATGTCGACAACTTATTAATATGATTTTCAAGTTTATGAAGCTTTATATTTTTATGAGGCGGCTTTAGCGAGTTTACTCCTTGTCAGTATTTTTTTTAAATCTCCAGCAAATTTCATAGAGTATGGATGTGTTGGAGTAATGGGAGTTGAGCCATTATGTGTCCAAAGACGTGTTTTCTCCAAAAAGGATATGCTATTGTTATCATTCATACTGTACAGGCTGTGTATATATAAAAATTGTGTAGAGTGTGCTTTGCGAGATGTGGATGTGCCTTAAACGTCATGATTACTCTTCAATGTGATTGCTACCATTTATGGCACAGGCTGTATGAAGAAGCGTCGTGAGTGTTAATTTGATTTATTTGGTGTGGCGGCTTCATTTTTTGGGAGTATATTCAAATGTTTGGAAATTGTGTGGAGTGGCTGATGTCGTGGGTATTCAATGATCACAGTTTCCGTAAGATCTTTAGAAAATGTTTATCGCTTGATTTGCAACGAATTGTGTGAGGAGATGTTACGAGTTACTTATTGCTATCCTTCTCCATTATTTGGGTGTGGGTTGAAAAGTTCACATATTTTTGTTGAAGTCGTATATGTTGAATAATGTGTGAAGGTTGTTCGAGTGGCTAATCCTTGGTATGTGTTGAATGATAAAAAAATGTGGAAGCTAATTCATCTATGAGTGTGTGGTTGTGAAAATATTCGATGGAATTCTCTGGTCATACATGTGTCCTCAGATTTAAAATGCTATGAGTTTGACAGTGGACGTGGGCTTCATCATGTGAGTTGTGTTGGTCGATGCTTGTTGAAGGTGTACGATATGAGGAAGTGCTTGTTCTGGTATTGCTGATGTGTGCTGTGGTGAATAAGTGAAGATTGGAAGTCGCCATGTGTTGAAGACGTGTTCTTCAATGGGTTCGTTGGAGTATGCATTTCTATCACTTTTGGTGTGACCGATGTGAAGAAGGGTTGTTTGTTTCATTTCTTGGTTTTGCGTATGAAGTCATAACATCAAAGATAAGTTTTTACATTTGTTTGATGGAGTCTTGTCATGTTATTATGATGGAAAATATGCTCAATTTGTAATGTGCTCTATGTGTGTGGTATATACATAGAGCAAAAGGATTTACGCATTTTTTTGAGAATTTGCTGGGAGTGAAAGTTCTGAAATTAGAGCAAAGTAATTTTTAATTGGGGACATACTAAGCATACCTTTGCCAAATCTGCATTCAACTTTTCTTGTCATTCATTTAAGGTCAATTTCATTGCAAGCTCATTACTGAGATGATGTTCAGTTTATAATTGTGTTTAGTTTGAAGGGATATGTGTTTGGGTGTATGCATTTTGTATCAAGAATCATAGTGGTAGTGTTGAGTTATTCTTCAGTGAGTTGGTGCTCACGCTAGAGTTGGTGCTTCAGTCTTATGATGTTGGTGCTTTTAGTGAGTTGGTGCTCACTTTTGTAATCTCGGTTGATTCCCATTTGTTGTTAATGAAAGTTATTGATTTGTTCTGGTTTTTTATCTGAAAGGGTTTTCCACGTGAAATTGGTGTTCGAGAGTTTTTTGTTTTTTCTTACTGTTTTGATTGTTGATTTATATGGTTTTAAGTTTTTAAGTTTAAAATACTGATTCACCCCCCCTTAGTATTTTTTGTGTGCTCTTCATTGTCCATGTCCTCTTATTTCTATCTTCTAGTGCCATATTCCTGAGACTGATAAAATCTTGATCTCTTTTGGAAGTGGATGAGTAGCCCTGATTTTTGTTGGGATATAGTGTTGTACACCATTGCATAAAATGATTTATTATAATGTTGTAATTAAATAATTATTTAGTTGCGATGCACCTTGGTGGTGTGTCTAATCACACTAAGTAATTATTTGGGGGACCACTTGATGTTGTATTGTATCATTGTATTATTATTTAATGTGTGGGAGACATGTGATAATAATTTAATATTGGAAAAAATATTAAATATAGTGAAGTCTTAGTATCCAATATTAAATAAGGGGTTAGTGGTTTTGTACTCACATGGTTTTGTGGTACGTGGTTTTACCTTACCACTAGTTGTATTTTGTGTGAGCTTGTGTCTATAAAAGAAAACACATGTGTAGTGGTTTAGGTTGGGCTGTGTGAGTGGGCTATCATTATTGAATTTTTCTGAGGAGTGCATATGTGAAGCATGGCATGGGATGTGTGGATTCATGCTTGGACACATGGAGATGCATTGAGAGGCTTGATGCTTCAGAAGTATTCATTGCAACTCTTGTATTGCTTTATTGCTGAATAATATGATAGAGTATGGATGCTTTTGGAGGTTGGGTTTTTCCCTCTTGAGGGTTTTCCCAAGGTATATCTTGTGTTATCTTGTGGCTTGTCTATTTGATCTATGAATTGTGGTTACTTGTATGCATGTTTATCTCTCATAGGTTATGTAAGAAATGGGTTAAGATTATGGGTTGAATGCAATATTTTCTAACAATTTTGACACAAGTCTATTGATGGGTGTTTTATGACCGCACCAACAAAGAATAAATATTCCCAATGGATACTCTATCCTTTCTTGAACAAAATATTCTGCAGGTTAAGATTGCCAAAAAGATCATGCATTTAGCTCCAAGGTTCTTTATGCAATAGATAGTCTTAGTTGGCTTAATGTGATTTGCTGGTTATTCCAAGGGGACTTACACAATTGTTTGATCGAAAGAGAAGAACTTGTAGGACACGAATAATTTACTGATGATGCTCAGGTTTCCTAAACTAACCGAAAAATACTGAAAGTCAAAGGATAGGGATAGAGATTCTACTATCTACTCCTAAATGTGGGATACGAAGATAAATTCATGCAAGCTCAAACCAAGTTCTGCTTTGCCTCTCTTCGAACAGCCTCTACAAAGCCGGTGCAATCTTCAAGGGATAATGAAAGATGTTCAAACTATGACCCAACATGCAAATACCATCACAACGATGCATACCAACACATGACCCACAATTGAAGTTAAGTGCAAAAGTGTTCCAGTTGACCACGCAAGGCGAACCCACCATCAATGAGCCCGCTAGTGGTATGGATAGATAAATCTTGCTCAAACTAAACAACATATTCCACAACTACCAACTACCTGCATGAAATAAAATCTATTTTACTTTAAACTACTTTACGATTCCAAGTGAATTGGAAAGACGAAAAAGCCTTGCTAGCTGCTCACAAAAAAAAATGGAATCACCAAGCAATGAGAACTCTTTATATTATGAGAGTGTTCACAACAACTTCTTACAAATCCTTCAAAAGGAAAACTTTCTTTCCTCCTCAATCTAAACTATGCTAACTTCTAAGCTATTCTCTATATGCTCTCTATATTCTCTGACTTAACTCTAATTTTGATCTAATTCTATATTTAAATGAGGGGGGATGCCCCTTTTATATCTAGCGCAGTCCAGTGGACGGCTCAAATTCAAATACAATGAAGGGCTTAGATTGAGCCACATATGCCCTAATCAAGGCTCTACCCTAAAAACTGCCACAGAGAGGAGTGGGGCAATAAATGAACATAAGATCTTCCACTCCTCTACAAGAACCACTGAGTAATTAATGCCCACCATCTTATTCTAGAAGATCATCATCTAGAAGGGTGTTTCCTTTCTCCTTTTCCTTAGCCGCAAAGTCAATAAATATGAATAGCATGGCCTCAACCTCTTCATCTGAAATATACGGGATGTGATCAAGCTAAAACTCTAGCACTGTAACTATTTGCCCATGTTGAGCACAAGACTTTCTCCAGGCAACTAGAGCATCCTGAGTATTCTGAACAATGTTGGAGAAGGTGGAGGTGTTTTCGAAATCATCCTGAACAAAAGTCTTCACCTCTGAAAAGAAAGGTACCAATCTACTCTTAAAATCATCTATAGTTATCTCCTCATACGTCAGCCTCCTAGCAAAGATAGCCTCCAACATATTGAGGACTCTATCAAAAATATTTGTCATAGCCTTCCTAACTCTGACTGAATATGCTTGTGCTGCATCAAAGAATCCTCGACCTATGACCATTGAAGAATACCAGCTGGCAAGTCATATCTATCACCCTCCTATATCATGCCTCCCCCAACCAAAGTCTGTAAGGGTGTGTGCATCAAATCCTCCAGGCGAAGAACAACCTGGGTCTGATAGATGTGAGTCTCACCCCAAGCCTGATTAACTACGTCCATTCACGCCATAATGTCGGGGGATAGTTGATAGGCATGAGAAAGATCCTCCATAAACTTCTCTCTCCATGTGGACATTAGCAACCCATTTATCTGCCTCCTGTGCCATCCTTCTCAAATCCTCCAAACCATTGACTAACTCTCTAGGAAATTCGGCTGGGAGCTCAATTGCAAGATTCTCTTGCCCACAAGGATGGGACAAGTGTTGTACGTAACCAATCAATGTTTTGTGCTCTTTCTTCAATCTTTTATATTTTCCTTCAGTGCGGAGCAACTTATCCTTGAGTGTCTGATAGGATTTATCGCACTCCTCAATTATTTGTGTTCCAATAGGGTGGCTTCACTCCATGGTAGTGATCACATAGTTTTCTGGAACAACCTCATCTCGACTGCACTCTACCCTAGGTACAACCACATGAAGTGTACGAGAGTCATCCTCATCTGTTGAAATCTTTGAAAACTTTCTAGCCTTCTGTCACGGATAGATTTTATTTGATTAATTTTACGCAAGTTATTAATCATGATATTGTAATTTAAATTGAAGTTAAATGATTATTTTAATGAAAGTTAAATTGAAATTTAAATGAAATTGAGTTTGAAATTGAAATGCATTTATATTTAAATTTGGGGTTTGTCATTACTGATGAAAAAATCGAGTGCAAGTGAACGTGATGGAAGGTGAGAACAATGATCAGGTAGAGTTGTTTTAGCCATTAGACGTTTATGAGTATTATGTAATCACACACACTATTTTAATGCATTTTATGTTATCGTGTTTGCAAATTTTTAATCTAGTTTTATTGATTTCTCCAAAAATCGGAAAAATATATGTTGTTTTAAATGACAATTTTATTAATGTGTGAGAAAATAGATTATTATTTAAATAGCTAAAGTATTTAAGTCTATATTTTATTATTTTTTTAAAATAAGATGCTTGTATTTTGAAATTTAATGAAATTGACTTTTTATTTTCAGAATTTAATAAAATGTAATAAATAAAGTGTTATAAAATTAATAGTTTTTAATTTCTCATTTGAAAATTATGAAAAAGGAAATTATAGTTGAAATTAAAACAAATATCTTGAGTTGAGTTATTGGAAACAAATTGAAAATCAATTCACGTCAAAATTGAAATTTGCATTCAAAAGAAACTTCAATTGAACAGATTGAAGAAATATCTTCAATTAATTGGAAAAGCAATCAGATTTTAAAAACTTGGAGTTAGAGAATTGAACTAGAGATCAATTTCATTTTGTGGAACTCATTTTCTTGATAACTCCATCAATACAAGAGAAGAATCAGTCTAGGCAAAAATTCGAAATTGGAGAGAGACAAAAAAAATCCATTTTTGTTCTTGAACTGAAAAAAAAAAACAAAGACAAAGTAATATTGATTTGAGACACAGCCAAAAGAGAGAGTATGGTGATTCAATCATAAATTATCTAGAGTAGTTTGATTTTAAGCTGGTAACTCTTTTTACCATGCATCCACTGGTGATCCTTCACACCCCACGCACTTAGGAAATCAGCAAAGAGGAAGAAGAGGCATGGGTAGGGAGGAGAATCCCATTACCCACACAACCACTGGAAGTTTGACTTCCCCACTCACCATGCGTAGCAAGGGAGAAGTCTTGAAGAGGCGTGGCCAGGCAGAGTAGACTCCCCTCATTTTCCACATAGCCACCAAGTTCTTCATTTCCCACGCAAGAGAAGAAGATTGGTGCATGTGTGGCCTAAGGGAGGAAAGAGTCTTGGGCGCGTAGGGAGAAGGCAGTAGTAAACAAAGAGACTCTCCATTCTTCATGTGCAGGCAGGAAGTAAGAGAGGGTGCAGTGGAAGATAAGCCACAGGGAGACAAGGCAGGGTGCGCCCAAGACAGTAAGAGGATAGGAGGCAGGGAAGAAGAAAGGGAGTTGGGGTTTGATTTCCAAACCATAATAAAATACAAAGAGAGATTCTGAATAGGGTTAAGAATTTGACAGACCAAGGAAGATTCACAAAGAGATTGAGAAGCTTCAGAAATTAACAGAGGAAATTCAAAATTCATTTCCAGAATTTACGAGGTAGGATCTTGAAATTTATAAACAAAGACTGAATAGAATAAATTTGAATGAAATAGTTATTTTATGGTGTATATTTTCAAAGCTATTTAAAAGTATTTGTGTTACTACGAATCCTGTTTGAATTCTTAAATATCAAACTGTAAATTACCAGAAAAACAAGACTCCTCTGAACAAGTTCAAAACAGAAAAATATTAGGAAGAAATTTGATTTGAAAGCATTGAAAAGTAGCTGATTGGATTTAGGAAGAGATTCAAAACTAGAAAACATCATTTACATTTAGATTTAAAAAGATCTTAAATAGAAAACGATTGTTTTATTCCGATTTAAAAGCACTTTAAAAATGTTCCAAACAAAAATATTTTTGACAAAAATATCCTTTAAATTTTTAAACGAAATTTCAAGATAGAGGTTAAAGTTAGCAAAAATTGCAAATAAAACTCAAAACAGTCAAAACAAAAACAAAAAATGAGTTATTTTAAATCTGTTTGAAAAAGTAATTATTTATTTTCTGAAAGTTTGAAAAACAAAAAATAAACCATTTAAATTAAAATACGATTTACTTAAAAGCAAAAACGAACTTGAACAATATTAAATAGATGAGTAAAAGAACAAAAGAACGTGTGCTTTTTTTTTTTGACTATTTTTATATGTATTTAATTTACATACTGGATATACACCTTCTTTATTTTTGATTATTTAATTATTCAAACTAAATATTAAATTAATGATATTTATGTTTTAAAACGATGAAAGAACAACTTTTAAACTGTTTTTGCTTCAAACAAGATTTCGTTAAAACTGTTTGTGAAAGATTGGATTTGATTGATTGGAACAATGAATGCTTGATAAATGAATGTGCATGTTATGTTTTTTTTTTTGGGAAAGTTACCTTTTGGGATGTGTGTTGAATATGGGTTATTAGAGAGTGTAGTTTTTCTTTTTCCAAAACTACTTTATTTGTCGTGCATGACATTTTACTTGGCCAAGTAACTTAAGGACCATTGAAACAGATGGAATTATTGAACTCTCTACCATAACCTAGTATCGAACTTGCTTGTTTTTAAAATGGATTAGGAAAATGAAAATGCTTGTGGTTTTACTAGTTATACTAGGTACGCACCAGATTCCATCTTGCTTGTAGATTGCTTTTTTCTAAGCGATTCATGTAGGGTCGGGTATTTCTTGAATGACTAAGGAATTCCGGGGAAGCATAAGCTTCGAGGTTGGGCGGAAAAAGCGCCCGATCCTTGTTCTCGTCTTCATTATTGAAGATTTGTTATTGGAATGAAGATCAAAGGATGTTATCTTCTTTTATGTTTTATTTATTTTTGAAATATGTATTGTAGAGCTTAAGGCAACTGAATGCCTAAGTCTCGAATTGTAACTGATATTGTAATCTTTTGTATTATTATCAAAATTGTGTAATATGACACATGTATGTATTTAGACTAGAATTGTTTATGAATCTATCTTATCAACTTTATGTCGTTGTTTTGGAATCGACTGAATTTTAATGATGTCTAAATGAATGAATTGTCGACTTTATTTTGAATATAAATGATATTATTTAAAGTTTTGTCGATGTTTGTTTTAAAGAGTTCCGCTCTTTACACCTTCTTCTTTGTTGGAGGTGCGCTAATCCTACTCAAAAATTATTTCATCTCAATTGTTCAATCAGTTTCTTCATTAGGATCACGTCTCATCCTATCCTTTAGCCATTCTGGCACCTCCTACTACAAATCAGAAATAATGAATGATTGTTCATTCCTTGCTTCTTCTTCATGAAATTCTTCTCTGTCCTCATCCCGACAAGGCTCATCGATCTCTATAGGTTGAGTATCTCCCGAGCTTTGGGCCTCCTTCCCTGTAGTAGTGTCCTCCTCGAGAGCTTCCTCAATCTCATGCTGGATGCAAGTATCTATGGTCGTTTCTTCTTCTATCTCTTATTGATTTTCTTCCCTAGGTACATTGACGCTCTGGCCAACTGACTCCCTACGAGGTGGATGATTTGTTTCTTGTAATTCATGTCCTTCGTTCAACTTTTCTCTCTGATCAGCAGATAGTGAAACCTCCTGCATGCTTGGAGAATGTGCCCTTGATGTCGTATGTGATGCGTCCTCAATTCTTTGAGGCTCAGGCTAGACTGGTTCTTTTCCTCGTGGCTCTGGAGCTTGAGCAACCTACTTCTTCTTCCTAACAACTGGTGATCTATGATCTCCCATTAAGCTATAAGTAAGGGGAATTGACCTGCCCTTAAGCCGGTTCACATGCCTCTCCACCCAACTTCTTGTGAATGTCAAGACTGGTATGCAAAGCATATCCAAATCTATAATCTCTGGCTCTGACCAATCCGGAAGTGGGAGTGGTGTATTCCTTACTGTCTCATAATCAGCCTGTATAACATTTATATCTTCATCCAACTGGTCTGGCACCAGAACGATCTCACATTCTTTGATCATGTCCAACTGTATCCTTGAAAACATCCTTCTAACCTCAGCCTCGTCCACTGCATTCACCCAAAATTCTTCAATGTCTGCTTTATGTATGAATTCCTCAGACAGTATCCATCTGATATTTCTTTGAGGATCATAATGTTTCCTGCTAGTATGATAGGAGAGGTGGAAAAATTGAAGCTCATTTTTGCTTCCTTAGCTACCTGTAGTGTTGGACAAACTTCATCCGAATTCCCCATCATGATAGGGAAGTCAAGTCCTCCCTTCTTCTTTTTCTTCTGAATTTTATTGTAGGCAATGAGCTGCCTAGATATTTATAGCATCATAATTATGTTTGTGGGATATCGAGGCAATCTATATGGGTAAGAAGAAAACCCTTGCAGCTTGATGTAAGTAAATTTTGAAAATTGGATAAACTAACATCCGTACTTTTCAATCAACTCTTAAGCCTCCTTCAATATTATGTGATGAGTTCTTTGCTAAAGCATCCTCGTTATATGCATTGTGAATGCATCATTGACTCTTTTGTAATGTAAGGTACTCGTCAAGTGCAACTGTGGACAAGCCTCATGAATTTTGAATTGCTGAGAGCCACACCCAATCGACTCATTGTATGATATCCCTCTGTACTTCGTCATTTGGGCCAACATGTAGATGATATATGAGCTCATGTAAAATTTCTTTGTTCTCCTTAAACTTATGAGTTTCTCATGCAAATTGTCGTTGATCATAAGTGCTCAGTCAACGTGCTCCTTGCCTTCAGCACAAGGTTGATGTAATAAAACATCCAAGGTTCAAAGATGAATGACTGGGGGCACCCTCCAACTTTGCTAAGCATCATGATTAATTCACAAAATTCCTACTTCAAGTCCTCTAAAATTATTTTCTTTGGAAGCTTTGTGTGAGTTGGCTTAGGCTTGTTCATCCATCGAGAGTTTATCATATCAGCACACTTATCAAATGTGGAAGCATACATTCTCTCAGCCCTTTCTCTTGTTTTGTAAATCATTTTCTCATAGGCTGGAATCCCAAAGGCTTCCCTAATAGATTTTGGCATGAGGTTAGCCAACAACTTGCCATCTGGTGAAACGATAGTTCTTTGCTCTAAATTGTAGCAGTTAGCACATTCCATAATCAGCTTTGGGCACCGAATTGCTGGTGGAAAACCAATAGCTGAATAAAGTCCACTTCTGAAAATGTTGTGCGAAGTGACTGATGGATGATGACGTCCTATCCCCAACATTCGCCTTCTAAAAGTCTCCAAATTGAAAGAGTCAAGGTTTGTATCACTTAATTTTCCCAGCCTCGAAGAAAACTTTGACTCTGGCAGGAAAGACTTGCTCAGGTTTTTAATCACAGCTTGTCTTGATGCACTTGCTTTGCTGGATTCAGCATGATTCTCCTTGCCAGTCATTCTTTTACTTGCTTCAGCCATCCTTCAGAAATAAAAAACAACCATTAGAAATGAGACTTAGAAAAAATAAATCACTTTGAGATTGCCTGCTAAGTTCTAAAAATAAGAGGCTTCAGCACTTGAAATTCTAACTTCAAACCTCAATGCCCCTTTCAGCAAAGTCTCACTTCTCAACACTTAGAAATTTTACTTGCAGCAAAACAACCTCCAGCACTTAGAAGAATTTCGCCCAAAGCAACTTACTTCACTAACTTTCCTTTCTCAAATTCAAACTTCTTCACCTGCAGACTCAAGTTTGCTTTTAGCAATTGATGAAGAAAATAAAAAGAACTTCAACTCTTATAGCCAAGTCGAATTCTAGAAGAGGCTAATTTTATCTAATTCATTCAAATTTCCATTTTCCCTCCTCTGGCAATCACAGCACTTGTCACTTGAAGCTCAGAATATTTGACTTCTAGAAATTTTGAAAATTTCATCTTTCCTACATAGGCGTGCTTCATCATGTCTGCATGTTTGAGATTTCTCTGAGAATATTAAATCAAATATTCCTCATAAAAAAATTATTTCAACTGGCTAAGGCATTTGATTCCATGCTTACTCTTGCAAAACTATTCCCAGAGATCCAGCTTCAATTTATAAACTAAGGCACCTTATGTAAAAATATTTCCTTTTGTTGCCTTAGAAAAAAATAATTTGGTGTAGGAAATTCATCAAACAGGCACCTGGCTAAAATCTCCATCTTAAAATCTTGAGCAAGGTGTGGAAAATTTCAAAATCATCTCTCAGTGGGAAATGTCCAAGACCCAGAAAAATTTCCCCTCAGAAAACATAATATTCATGTGTATCCATGTGAAGGGGTACGTTTAATTTTTTATATATTTTTTTTAAAATAATTTATCTCTAAGGTTCATTCACCCTTCTAACCTGGGCATATTTCATCCTTGTAGCCTTTACTCTTCACACCTTAGACATTTTCTTGACATTCCTGGCTCAGGCGCATTTACCACCTTGCACTTTTATCCTCCCATACTTAGAAATATTTTGACATCACCATCACTGGGGCATATTTCATACTTTTATTTTGCAACGCCTTAGAAAAATTTAATTGTGCTTTGCTCATGAAGGGCGCATTTGGGGTGGGGTCAAGGAATCTCAACACTTAAAAATTTGTTAGTCAAGCCCCTTCACCTTGGGCGCATTTGACCCCATGTGCCTCCACTCTACATGCCTTAGGCATTTCCATGCCTTCACAAGCATGGGCGCATTCACATGTGTCCACTTCCACTTGAGGGCACATTTCCTAGGTGGGGGAGGAATTTTTTATACTTAGAAGCTTTTCCCCAAGTCTCATCTTCTTCAGGGCACATTTGGAAGGTCTAGCCTCCATGTTGGGGCACATATGAGGTAGGGAGGAGGAATTTCCAAACACTTAGAACTTTTTCCCAAGCCTCCTCCATGAGGGCGCATTTAGGGGTGTGAGGAGGAATTTTCACACTCATAATTTTTATGCCAACCTTCACATTGCCTTGAGGGCGCATTTCCTAGGTGGTGGAGAATTTTCATACTTAGAATTTTTTCAACACCATGCTTGCCCTATGACTTAGGCGCATTTGAGGGTGTGAGGAGGAATTTTTCCATGCCTTAGATATTTTTCACTTTCCTCTTAGACTTGGGTGCATTTCACCCCTCCTCATGCCAGTTTCAATTTGTAGGCTTAGAAATTTTCAACGCCTCCAGCCAACTCTTGCCATCTATTTTTAGTAAATTTCGGAGACATGTGACTCTTCATGACTTTTCACCTATTTTGAACCTGGGGTTGGCATGATGTGTTCCTTGTGGCCTGGCCACCCTATTTATACCTATTGTCCAAGCTCACCTGCTATTTTTAGCCCTCCTGCTATTTTTAGAAAACCCTGAATTACCCAACTTCTACAGCTCTATTTGATCTGAAATTTTCTCCACACGATCTTGATGACTTAACTGACCTGTTCACACTTGCTTCTGGCATAGACTTGCTATTTTTAGCCATGAAATGACTTACTAAAAATAGTAAGTACTCGAAATGCGTTCAAATTTTTCCAGTAGGTTGCCTGAAAGATGCTAATCATGGTGGGGTATTTCAATTTGACAGTTTCTTAGATTTCACCCTCTATTTCAGGCATAAAATTAGGAAACCCTAATTTGATTTGCATGTGCCTCAAATGACCTTTGTTTGACTTGATTCCTACTGCATGTTGTTCTACTTGTGAAACTGGAGCATTGGGGAGTTGCTTAGAGTGTGCCTGCTAAAAATAGTAAGTGCCTGAAAAGTGATCAACTGACTGTCGAATACATTTGCATGTCACAATAGCCAAGAGATCTCAAAAAACCCAAAAAAACCCAAAAAACTGGTCCACATGTGGGCATTGGCTAAAAATAGTAAGTTCCTGAAAAATGACCAACTCTGTTTGCATGTCATGTCGTTGCGAACTTTTGAAAAACCCATAAGGAATATCCTGGCATGCATTGTGAAATCCTACATACAAACCCTAAAAATAGTCTCTGAAGCCTGAAATGCTAAAAGTTGTCATTCTTGCTTGCATGTTATATCATCGCGAAGGTCTTGAAAAACCTAGAAAGATCCTCCAGACATGCATTGAGAAGCACCCATGCAAACCCTGAAAAGTGCCTCTGAAATCGAAACTACTAAAAATAGAATGTTGTCCAAATCTGTTCAAATTTTGCATGCAAGCACTTTGAGGTACCCTGAATACAATGAAGTAGTCAGAATTCCAAAATCCTGCTGAAAAGATCCCAGATTGAGTACTTACTAAAAATAGTAAGTTGTCAGAACTCAGTGAAAATTTGATGGGATCTTGCCTAAAGCATCTTGATTGTAGTGTCAAGCTCATATTTCACTTTTCCAACTTGATTTGACCTCAAACAAGCTTGAAGAATGAAAACCCTAATTTCACAGACTTAGCCACAATTTCAACCAGGTCATATGATAGGACATGCCCAGAAGGGCAGAAAGATCAGAGAGAGAGACGCAAAACCAAAGCCAAAAGACCAGAATGGAGCAAAATTTAGGGGGTACCCATTTTAAATGGGGTATGTGTGAAAAGGTCACAACAAAGTCCTAGCATACATACTATAGTCCCTTTCTTCCAAGGATTCGTTGCATTTCACGTAGGTCCTATATGTCCCACCCCCTTTCTGTATATATTTTTTTGTTTTATTTTCTAAATATTGTTGTTGTAACCTTTTGTGTGTTTTCTTGTTTAAAAATTTATAAATAAAGAAAAAATAACCATAAACCAAATACCCAGTTGCTAAAACAAAATAATGACAAGCACCCAAATGTAGATTAATCATTAAAATTACAATAGAAACATAACCAATTTTTTGTTCATACATTGTAGGTCTGATATAAAATAATACGGCCAATTAGATGCCACAAATAGCTTCAAAATGAAGTCAATACAATGTTCAACCACTCTCCAAATGATATATTTGTTGGCATTTCAATTTGCACCTTTGGAATACGAATTAGAAACAAATAGCTATGGACAAATAAACTGCTCTTCAAATTAGGAGGGGAAGCTCCCTCTTTTGTTGATGATGCTTTAAAGAAATTAAACTAAACTATTTTCCAATCTTTTTGTTCTCAACTAAGAGCACAAGGTTATAAAACTTTGTGTCATAGTTGAGGTTTTCCCTTTTCCAAAACTTCAACTACAACTAGGCCTACTTCTAATGACGCTTCTAATAGCTCAAGTAAGCTCAGAGCTTGAGAGTTAGAAGTAAACAAGGAATGATTCGACATAAATACTTAAACAAACTCTCTTCCAATGCACACCTGAAGACTCATTGTACTTTTTGATGCAAGCTGAAATAAAGATTATATAAGTAGAACCGATAACATGGAAACCTAAGACAATAGATCAAAGTAGCAAACCAGGCATAAGATTCTTTTTCCCAAATTTCAAATAACAAAGATTACACTTTTGGGACAACAATATTGTAGCAATAATAGGCTTATAGTTTAGCAATCAAACCATAATACACTTGACACAAAGAACACATGAACTGAGTTACTGAACAATAACTTGCAACAAAATACAGGCATGCAAGCTTTCTCTTACACTAAGTGAACAAACACTGAATAACAACTTGCAAGAAAAAGTAGGCTCAGAAATTTGCTATCACAATAATGGTTCAAGAAAAATAGGCAAGGCTGCCCTTATTTATACACAAGAGAAGGAGTAGGGAACCCTAAAATCTTCTTGTTTTTACAACAAGACTTGCCAACGTGCAAGCTTTATTTCTAAAACTAAAACATGACAACTAACTAACAACCTGTTGAAAGCAAAAACAGGGAAAGTTCCAACTATTACAATTTGATTTTTCCTCTCTCTCAAGGAATAGATAAGCATTAGACAAGAATAGCAAGAAAACTTAGAAAAGGCATCAAGTTAACTACTGCTTTTTAATTCTATTCTTGGAAATTCTTGCTGCCCCAAAAAAGTGACTTCAAACATGCTAATTTTGGCGACTCTGCAACTAGAGTGATGGCCTTTTATAAATATATCCTCTTGCTTCAACATATATTTTTACCTTGTGTGTGACCATCTTTTGCCATTCTTCTGCTTCTTCTGCAACTTTTATGCTTTTGACACATCTGATTTTTTAATGGAAGAATATTATACGATGAAAATCTTGAATTTTGGCTGTGAACACGCCTATGTCCGAAATTTTTTTGCATACACTGCTAAAAACAAGTTGCTAAATTTTCTTGAAAAAGCAGATTCCTGAAGAAAAAAATCGAGGTCTGGGTTTTGTAGAGAATGTCATTCTAAAGAGACCTAGATCGATGAAAACTAGAAAAACTGATTTTTTCAAGAATATGCAAGATGTTCAATTTTTGGCCAAAAAAAGCTAAAAAACTAAGATATGGGTTTTGAAGATAACTATATTCTAACACAACCCAGATTGTCGATTTTTTTGAAAAATTTGATCTTTCCTCAACATGTAGAGCTTCAAAAAATAGCTGTAAAACTAGGATCTGGGTTTTGTAAACAATTTCATACTGAATAGACCCAAATTATTAGATTTTCAGAAAACTAAAGTTTTCCTGAAAAAGCATGCAAAAAGCAGATTCTCAAAAATATAAAATTTTCCAAACTTGAAGAGGATGAAAAACCAAGCGGACCCAGATTGATGGAATTTGAAAAAGATGACTCCCTTCTTCTAAAATATGATGCCCTAGAAAAATAAAGCATGAAAAAGCGAACCTTTGTGCAACCTGATTTCAAAACCACAAAGAACATTGAAAAGGCACCATGTTTTGGCCTCCAAATCTTGATGTAAAGAAAATTGTGTGTTTCCTCCTCTGGATGCTAACCTGCAAAAAGTGAATAATGAATGCCAAAAGCCTTCTTAAATAGGTTTTGAGGATGAAAATGCTTTATTCTGTAGCTTTAAATCTTTGAAGCCAATCCAGAGCTGGAAACGTCGAATGTGGACACATTTTGAATGATGAATGATAAAACTTGAAAAAAATTCTAAGGCATTGAACCTTGGGCACCCTTCTTGAGTAGACTTAGCCATTTTTTTCTGAAATTTTCAAATTTTTGCTTGATAAAATGCATCCCTTTGATCTTCAATTCCAGACACTAGATGAATCTTGTGAACTGGTTGACTGATCCATTGTGAAGCCAAATCAAATCAAAGATGATTGTTCTGGAGGCAACATCTACTAAAAACATCATCTCAACCCTCAAAATCTTTGGCGCCCCTAGCTAGCTAGGGCACCCAAGTCCTCCAGACAATTTTTTTTTTCTAATGTTCTTCAATTTTTAGTGCTTTCTGATCTTCAAATGAATTCGCAATTCTGACTACTTAGGAGCTTTGATGAACTGGATGTTGGATTCATTGGATAGCTTGTCGAAACTAGAGAAGATCTTCCTCAAGGTAACTTGTCCTGAAAACTTCATCTGGTGTCCTAAATTCCTAGGCACCCCTGGCCAACGTTGCAACACTTGCCAAAAACTCAGCAAGTTAAGGAAAACTCGCAAGTTTTATTGGACGACGAGTTTTTGAGGCAATTGTACGCCGAAAAAACTAGCCATACTTTTTGGAAAAACTCATCATAATTTTGGCAAGTTTTTCTAGAAAGTATGGTGAGTGTTCTGGAAAAACCCGCACGACTATCCACATGCCTAGGCAGCCGCTAAAAATAAATTTTTACTTATTTTTTTTCATTCATTCTCTTCTCACACTCAGCAAAAAAACTCTCCAAGGCATTGTGCACTCATTTACGGAAATTTTGCATCCAAAAGACAAGATTTGAAGGGCATTTACATCGAATTTAGAAGGCAAATTGGATTTCCAGGTAGGTTTTCTTATTTTTCTTATTCTTTCTTCTTTTTTTAAACATTCTTCATTTTTGTTGGTTCTATGTTTAAAAATCATTTGAATGTAGTGTGAAAATGATTTAAATGCATTTTTATTCATCAAAACAAGATTTTTTTATGAATTTTTCTTATTTTTTTACATATTTTGCTGATTTTTTCATTTTCTTTAAACCCTAGCTATTTTTTTTGTTTTGAATCCTCTTTGTTGTTGAATAACATGTTTACAATCTTAGATTAGCTTAATTTTTTACTAGTTTGAAGTAATTTTCAGATTTTTTACATTTTTTCACATTTTTTTGAAACCTTAGTTATTTTATTTTATTTTAAATCCAATTTTTTTGTTATGAAAATGTTTAGAATCTAGTGATAGATTTCTAGTAATTTAAACTTAAAGTAATCTCTTTTGATATAATCTAATTTAGCTTGTTTTTAAATTTTCTATCAAAAACTAACAAGTTGTGCTTTGACTTTCACTTTGTGTAGGTTAATAATTAATTGATAATGGCTTATGAACCTACTTCTGCCTCAGGATCTACCCCATCCATGCCTACGAGATTTGTAGGCACTCGTCCTCCAGGAGCTAGAAATCCTGCCTGGAAATATGCTTTATCTAGGACCCCTACTTGGCATAGTATATTGCATTCAATGTAAAAAAATATATCATGGAGGCATCAATTGCCTCAAGTACCACCTTGCAAGCATCCCTTAATGTGATGCTAAGGAATGTCTTGAAACCACAAAAGAAATAAAAATACATATGAATTCCATACTTTCAGCTACAGAAGAAAAAAAAATGCAAAGAGAGAAGGCAAGAGTAGCAATGCAAGCAACCATTGCCTCTTCTCAAGGTGCTCCAATTGAATCAAATGATGATTATGATGTTACTCAGGAGATAGTGGGCTCTCTTCATGGCCCACGTGTGTGAAGTTCAAGGGCAAGGCAACCCCTTAGCACCTCCAGCTCATCTTCATCTACCTGTAGTAGAGCACCAGGGGCAAGGGCAGCTGCAAGACCTACATGGTTGGATAATTATTTCATGCCTAGAAACACACCTGGTGCACAACCTTCCTTAGAGGCAACTAGATGGAATAGGGAGGTGCATGAGCAAGTAGACATTGCTTGTGCAGATTTTTGGAATTTTAATAATATCCCTTTCAATGTGGCGAGTTCTCTTTACTGGCACAATTTGGTCATCGCATTGACAATTGCAGAAAAAGGCTACAAGGCGCCTTCTCGCACGGACTTGAGTGGGAGGTTAGTTTATGTTCTTTAATTTATGTTTTTTAAGTTTAATTTATGATGAATTTAAGCTATTTTTTTGTTTACAAATTAAAATTGTGTACGTAATTTCCCTTTGTATTTGTAGGTTGCTTACTAATGCAACTAAAAGGGCAAGGGCAATAGTAGAGGAGCAAAAAGAAAAATGGAAAAAATATGGCTGCTCTATTCTTTCTGATGGGTGGACGGATGGAAAAAACCGCACCATCATTAATTTCTTGGTTGCATGCAAAGCAAAAGTGGTGTTCTTAAAATCAGTTGATGCCTCCCACATTGTAAAAACTGCAGAAAATTTGGCTAAGATGTTGGAGGAAGTTTGCATGGAGGTGGGGATTGCAAATATTGTGCAAATCATAACTGATAATGCAACAACATATGTGGTAGTAGGAAGACTCTTCCAAGATAGACACCTCTCAATTTTTTGGACACCATGTGCAGCCCATGTCTTTGACCTTCTTTTGGAGGACATAGGAAAACTAGATTGGGTCACACCAATTGTAGAGGACGCGAGGAGGATCACTAAATATATCTACAATCACCCTTGGGTTCTTCGCTTGATGAAGGAGCACACCCATGGGAAAGAATTAGTGAGGTTAGGTGTCACAAGGTTTGCAACGATTTTCTTAATGTTGCAAAGCATTCTTAGTTCTTTGATGACTTTAAAACAAATGTTTGTGAGTCAACCATGGATGGACTCAACCTATTCGAAGAAGCCGGAAGGAGATAAGGTGTCAAAAATTGTGTTTGATGCCAAATTTGCACAAAGGGAAACAGAGATTGTGAAGGTAACTTCAATTTCAAAACATTTAATTTGAATTCAATTTGAATAAATTTTTTAATGTCTTTCATTGTAAATTTGAAACTCTAATCTTTTTGCATTTTTATATTGTAATTTGTAGGTGTTGGAGCCCTTGGTTAGAGTGCTTCGCTTGGTGGATGGGGATAAAATCCCAATGGGATATCTTTATGAGGCCATGGATAGGGACAAGGAGGCTATAAGAAATTATTATAAAGGGGACAACCTCAAATTTGATCCCATTTGGGAGATTATTGACAGGAGGTGGAACCATCAACTCCACCAACCCCTCCATGCAGTAAGGTACTTCTTGAACCCTCATTTCTTCCATTCAAGCACCTAATCAGATCCTAATGGAGAAGTTATGGAGGGCCTCATGAAGTGCATTCAGAGGATGTCACCTGACCTTGAGGTGGGAGACCTCATTGTTAATGAAATCCAAAGTTATAGAGAAAAAAGGGGTGCACTCTTCTCTTTAGAGCTAGCATAGAGAGCAATACACAATCAGCCACCAGGTATAAAATTTGAAATTTACAAGTTACAAATATTTGATAGTTTGATAAAAATATGTTTTCAACTTTTTAGTTTTGACTTTCCTTTCTAAGTTTCTAAGTTCTTTTCTAACTCTTAATTTTTTTTTTGTAGATGTTTAGTGGTCAAATTGGGGTGGAAATACCCCACATCTCCAACAATTTTCCCTTCATGTCTTATCGTAGCCTTGTAGTTCATCCAATTGTGAGTGCAATTGGAGCTTGTTTGAGGCCATCCAAACAAAGAAAAGGAATAAACTAGCTCAAAAATGCTTGAATGACCTTGTATATGTGCAATATAATCTTTGGTTGTGCAAAAAATAGGTTAAGGAAATATCAGATGATCCAATTGATTTGGATGAGATAGATCCATACAATGATTGGATAGGGCGAGATGAGAAACCTCCATTGTTTTCCGAGGATGAGATCTATGACTTTGAGCGATAGGAAATGGAGGGGGGTGGATTTGCATTCTCATTGGATGACATTGAGGATGATCCTGAGGAGGAGTCATTGGCAGTGCTAGAGCCACCAGCAGTAGGATCTACATCCAAGATGGAGGTTGAGCAGCCACAACAGATGCCTACGAGTCGGGCCACGACTACACCCTCTCCCGTAGTGAGAAGTACTAGACATGGGAAGAGGAAGATGTGAATTAGTAAAAGCTGAAATATATTAATGTTGTATTTACTTTCAGTTTTACAAAAACAATTTGCTATTTTCATTTTGTTTCAGACTATCTGTATCAGCATATTGAGCATTCCACATGGGGATGCGATTTTGTATCTAATTTTCTTTCAAATCAATCAAATATAACTAGACTCATCTTGTTTCTTCTATGTACTCATTTTATTGACTCATTGGATGCATCTTATCATTGAATTTTGCAAAAAAATAGTGTTTTTAATGAAGCTTAAGCAATTTTTTAAGTTGTTGAGCTTTTCCCAGGTTTTTTCCAAATTTTTGCCGAGTTTTTTCTGTATCGTATTTTTCAGGCTTGGTGAGTTTTTACAATTGGCGAGTTTCTCAACTATACCCTTGGCTACTTGGGGCACCCAACTTTGCCAGAGTTTTGATTTTTTTTTCTGTGTTTTTCATTTCTTCTCTTCATTTTCTCTATTTGTTCGATCCACAATATCTGATAACTGGCAAATCTTTTGAGCTCGTCGTTGAATTCGTTGGAGAGCCTACTGAAAACGAAAAGAATGTTTTGAAGAATGCTAACCCTGAAACCACCTTTGGTGCCTTCAAAATCTTGGGCGCCCCTAGCTCTCTGGGGTGCCCAAACTATCTAAACAGTCACTTTTTAGTGAATTTCAACTTTCAATTTTCACGTTCCATGCCTTGTCCTCCATTTGATCTACAACTACGAGTGACTGATGAATCTAACGATCTGGATGAGATATCCATTGGATAGCTCGAGGAATTCTAAAGAAGATGAGAATATTTGCAAACCCTAACAGTTGGATTTGACCTTCCAAAACCCTAGGCGCCCCTAGCTACCTAGGGCACCCAAAATTCCAAAGATAGAATATTTTTGATGATTTTCATGATTTTCAGTTTGCTACTTTGATGAAACTTCTTTGTTTGATCTGAAATTTCGGCTGGCTAATTGATTTGATGGACCTGCCGATAGATTCATTGTGAAGCTAGAAGGATTATGAGCAACACTGTCTGGGAATCACAAACCCTAATTCTAACTTTTGAGGCCTTGAAAAGATGGGAACCCTTGGCTAGCAGGGGTGCCTTTACTAGCATGTGTATTATTTTCCATTTTTTCAACTTTTTTCTTTCTCCTTGTGTTCACCGCTTCACGGTCGGTAGCTGCTTGTGCATTGAATGTTGGAGATTGGAAAAGCAACTAAGGCATGAAAGGCTAGGCGTCTTGACTAGGTAGGGGTGCCTAACATCTGCAATGTTCGACAAATTTCCTCAGTTTTCAAAATTCTCCAAATCCTTCCTTCGTTCTTCATTTCATGAACATCTTTCGTCATTACCTGATCTATGTAGTGCTTGAGACCTTGATTCTGACACCTGGCATATGAGCAACCTCCATTGATGACCTTGGAATTCTTGTTTCAAATTCTGAAAAAGCATAACAAACCTATTAGAGAAAAACTGATCTTTTGATGATTTTGACTAGACCAGCCTAATGAGGAAGTATTTTCAGCCAATCAAAATCAGTTTGAGCATTGGAAGCAAAAATTCTATTTTTTAAAAAAAATTCCAGCATCCATTTGAGAAGAAACCTAGAAAAAGTCTATTTTTAGAAAATTTCCTAAAATTTAGGGCCGAAAAACTAAGATTTGGATTTTGTAGACAAGGTCTCTCTGAGCAGACCTAAATCCTCATATTTTGAAAGTTTTAAGTTTTTGACCAACATGCGTGACATGCAAATTTTCATTTTTTTGACCTTTTTGACAATTTTTACAAGTTTTTTACTGACTCTTTCAAAATGCCTAAATGTGGCAAATTTTTTAATTTGGGGTACAACATTTGGCTCTGTCTGGGGACCATGTCAGATACTTATGACATAGGAGAACCAAGGAATCTCTGGACTTTTAAGCATAGACCAGTGTCTTATCCATTGGGTATCAGAGTCAAGACCATTTCTAATCACCTAGAACAAGACTTTTTCCCTAAATCACCTAGGACAGGACTGCCTAAAATCACCTATAAGTTGGAACTTCCCTAAAATTCGCCTAAAACAAGACGCCTGATCACGTAGAACATGACAAGACTTCACGAGAAGGGGAGACACAACATAATGAACACATCATGAAAAGGGGAAACACATTACGAATACAAAAAGAAAATTATTTATAGAAAATTTACTCCACCCCCGAAGGGATGAACTGCTTCAGAAGAGCCTTCCAACAATACCGTTTCTACCTAAAAGGCTTCACTTCTCTTCTAATGGGTATTGCGGGAGACAAATCTTCTGGGATTAAGATTCTCATATCTTCATCTGCCCAGGCAAAGGAACCTTGACAAAAGTCAGAATATAGCACAAAGAGGGGAGAAAATACCACTAAGGCATTGGTTTTTCTATCGTCCATCCTTGGGATGTCTCTAATGTCGAACTCTTCAAACCAATCAATCACGTTCCAAACTTGATTTCTATAATGTCGTAGGTGATCCTTTCTAATGTAGAAATATCCTCTAATTGGCTCATCGGTCATCTCTACATCCCCTTTAACACATAGGAGTTTGATTCCCATGACTTTGGCATTTTTGAGGCCTAACAAAAGTGCCTCTTTTTCAGCTTGAGTGAAATCTAATTGCAAGCAATATGCAAGTGGATGCAACTATCCTTTAGGGGAGATGGTCATTTCCCCTACTCTTGAACCTATAGTTGAACAACCCCCATCAAACTACATTGTCCATGATTTGTATCCTCTGTCAGTTTCTTTTTAGGACAAGAAATGTTCTTGTCTTCAGTTTCCATCTCCAACATCACATAATTACTAGCACCTGTTTCTTGATATAGAATTTGAGTTGGAGGATTTGGTGGTTTCACCACTATGAATCAGGATTTGGGCTCAACTATCTTGATTTTTCCCTCCTTCACAGGAATGGTTGTAGATGACCAATCTAACTACATTGCACCACCAAGATCTCTATAGAATCTTCAGCTCAACAACATCTCGTAGCTGGCTAGAATGTCAGCCACTAGGATAGTCATCATTATCCTTTTCTTCGGACAAGCTGCCAACCTTACTTGAGCGTTCTTCAATTGTTTGACCAACAACACCAACTTAGACTCAAGTGAATAATATTTGTTCTGAGTTTTTGTGCACAAGAGTCCCAATGCATTCATGACTTGTAAAGGTATGACATTGTATGAGGCTCCTGAATCAATGAGATATTGCTTAATTTGAATCCTCCTATATATAGGGATATATAGAAAGGTTTGGGCTTTTCTTCTGGTAGAATAGATGACTCAAGCAACGTAGGCTGAGTTGAAGCCTCTTTCTTTACATATTATATTATTTTGTCCAGATGCTCAGGATGATCATGAAGGTACTCCAACTATGAAATATTAACCTTGGTTCTCATCATGGAGTTTACAATGCCAAAATTTTCTAAAGATGGGTCCTGAGCAACCACTTCCTTAACTTGTTCTTTAGCTTTCTACCTCTCTTCTTCCTCCTGGGCTTTCGAGTACAAAGCATGTGTAATCACAGGCATTGAATTTCTTCCATGATTTACTGCAAGAGATTAGTGTCGAAGGTCTTCTTTTTCTTCAATAATGGGTTCAAAATATCCCACAACAGAGTCACCATTGAAGTTGTCCATCTATGGTAAGAAAACATTCAAACTAGGTGTAGGGACAAAACTAAAACTGGGTGCAGCATCAGCATATCCCATGATTTGATTCATTCTTAAATTTTTAGGACATGTAGAACTGGTATGTGCATCAGTCTCATGGAAAGAATAAAATACTATATTTTGTGCAGCTTCAACTATTTGTCTTGGTGGGGGTGCTGGCAATCATGGCCTATAAATATTGAAAGGCCGTAAATTATTTCTATTTGGCTGGTACGGTTGTTGAAGTTGAAACTATGGTGGAGGTTGATATTGTGGTGGTGGTAGTGCAAGCATCTCATTGGATACCTTCTGTAGTTGTGGATTTGTAGAACTCTGAACTAGAGGTCTGATTGAATCCTTCTTCATCTTTCCAAAAGTAATCATATTATCCTCCAACTCGATGGTGTGTTCTTGCGCATCCGTCAATTCTATTTCTTTTGCCATCTTCAGGAAGAAGGCTATTTCTGATGGAAGAACATTTATGAGACAACTCATGAGAATCTCCAGTGATGGATTAAGTGTAGAATAAATTCATGTAACAAGACGATTAAATATTGCTACAAACTTCCTCATGGGCTCGTTGTGTTCCATCTTTGAATTGACAAGTTGGGCAGACAATAGATGACTGTCTTCAATGGGCTTTAATCTTGCCCAAAATTTCTCTCATAATTGCCCAGCTTGTAATAAT
Source organism: Sequoiadendron giganteum (assembly GCA_007115665.2). NCBI lineage: Eukaryota > Viridiplantae > Streptophyta > Pinopsida > Cupressales > Cupressaceae > Sequoiadendron > Sequoiadendron giganteum. Next base: position 27,684,971 of record CM021101.1, read on the forward strand.
GCCTGGCTCCAGATGATTGAACCAGTCGGAAGCATTCCCAACAAGAGTCTCCACAAAGAGATGCACCGCGATGTTTTCATGTGCCACGTGCAACACATCGCACGCCATTGAGAAGGAAGAAATATGAACATCAGGATGTTGAGTTACATTATCGTGAAATCATGGAAAGTGCTTCCTTGACACTTTACGTAATTCATGATGTTCCCGCAAAGCCAAAGGTCCAATGTTATTACCCCAAGGTAATGGGGGTAGACGTCTCTGATTCCTATCAATATTATTGTTGTTATCACCCATTGCTTTTGGCTAGATCACATGTTCTTCTTGACAGGAGCAATAGGATGCCAGATGGTCATTCTCGTGTCATAAAGTGTAAGCTTTCTTGAAGTTCTATTCCTTGAGCCTCACGTTGGGCGCCATAAAATTGTTGGTGTTTCAATTCACACCTCTAGAATACGAATTAGAAATGAACAACTATGCATAGATAAACTACTCTTTAAATTATGATTGGAAGCTCCCTCTTTTGCTGATGTTGCTTTAAAGAAAGTAAACTAAACTATTTGCCAATATTTTTGTTCTTAGCTAAGAGAACAAGGTTATAAAACTCTGCATCGTAGCTGAGGTTTTCCCTTTTCCAAAAATTCAACTACAACTAGGCCTACTTCTAACAATGATTCTAATAACTCAAGTAAGCTCAGAGCTTGAGAGTTAGAAGTAAACAATGAATGATTCGACACAAATACTTAAACAAACTCTCTTCCAACGCACACTTGAAGACTCATTGTATTTTTTGATGCAAGCTGAAATAAAGATTATATAAGTAGAATAGATAAAATGGAAACCTGAGACAATAGATCAAAGCAGTAAAGCTGGCATAAGATTTCTTTTCTCAAATTTCAAATAACAAAGATTACACTTCTAGGACAATGAGATTGTAGCAATAATCGACTTATAGTTTAGCAATCAAACCAGAATACACATGACCCAAAGAACACATGAATTGAACAATAACTTGCAACAAAAGGAAGGCATGCAAGCTTGCTCTTACACTAAGTGAACAGACACTGAATAACAACTTGGAAGAAAAAGTAGGCTCAACAATTTTTTACGACAATAACGGTTCAAGAAAAATGGGAAAGGCTGCATTTATTTATACAAAGCAAAGGATTAGAGAACCCTAAAATCTCCTTGCTTTTACAACAAGACTTGCCAACATGCAAGCTTTATTTCTAAAACTAAAACATGACAACTAACTAACAACCCGCTAAAAGCAAAAATAGGGGAAGTTCCAACTATTACAATTTGATTTTTCCTCTCTCTCAAGGAATAGATAAGCATTAGACAAGAATAGCAAGAAAAGTCGAAAAAGGCATCGAGTTAATTGCATCTTTTTAATTCTATTCTTGGAAATCCTCGCTACCCCAAAAATTTGACTTCAAACATGCTAATTTTGGCGGCTCTGCAATTGGAGTGATGAACTTTTATAAATATATCCTTTTGCTTCAGCATATCTTCTTACCTTGTGTGTGACCATCTTCTTCCATTCCTCTATTTCTTTTGTAGCTTTTATGCTTCTGACACATCTGATTTTTCAATGGAAGAATATTGTACAATGAAAATCTTGAGTTTTGACTGTAAACACACCTATGTCCGGAATATTTTTGCACAAACTGTTGACAAAAAGTTGTTGAACTTTCTTGAAAACCCAGATTCCTAAAAGAAAAATTGACGTCTAGGTTTTGTAGAGAATGTCATTCTAAAGAGACCTAGATCGATGAAAACTAGAAAAACTGATATTTTGAAGAACATGCAAGATGTTCAATTTTTGGCCAAAAAAAGATGAAAAACTAAGATATGGTTTTTGAAGATAACTATATTCTGAAGCAACCCAGATTGTCAATTTTTTGTAAAAGTTGATCTTTCCTCAACATGTAGAGCTTCGAAAAATAGCTAAAAGACTAGGATCTAGGTTTTGTAAACAATTTCATACTGAATAGACCCAAATTATTAGATTTTGAGAAAACTGAGGTTTTCTCGAAAAAATGTGAAAAAGCAGATTCTTGAAAATATAAAATTTGAAGAGGATGAAAAACCAAGCAGACCCAAATTGATGGAATTTAAAAAAGATGACCCCCTTCTTCTGAAATATGATGCCTTGGAAAAATAAAGCATGAAAAAGTGAGCCTCTGTGCAACCTGATCTCAAAACCATGAAGAACACTAAAAAAGGACCATGTTTTGGCCTCCAAATCTTGATGTAAAGAAAATTGTACATTTCCTCCTTTGGATGCTAACCTGCGAAAAGTGAATAATGAATGCCAAAAGCCTTCTTAAATAGGTTTTGAGGATGAAAATGCTTTATTCTCCAGCTTTAAATCTTTGAAGCCAATCCAGAGCCGAAAACATCAAATGTGGACACCTTTTGAATGATGAATGATAAAACTTGAAAAAAAATCTAAGGCATTGAACCTTGGGCACCCTTCTTGAGAAAACTTAGCCATTTTTTCTAAATTTTTCAACTTTTTACTTTATAAAATGCATCCCTTTGATCTTCAATTCTGGACACTAGATGAATCTTTTGAACTGGTTAACTGGTCCATTGCAAAGCTTGATCAAATCAGAGATGATTTTTCTGGAGGCACCATCTGCTAAAAAAATTAGTTGAACCCTCAAAATCTTGGGTGCCCTTGGCTAGCTGGGGCGCCCAAGTCCTTTAGATAGATTTTTTTTTTTATGTTCTTCAATTTGTTGTGTTTTATGATCTTCAAATGAATTCGCAATTCTGACTGCTTAGGAGCTCCAATGAACTGGATGCTAGATTCGTTAGATAGCTTGTCAAAACTCTAGAAGATCTTCTTGGAAGTAACTTGTCCTGTAAACTTCATCTAGTGTCCTAAATTCCTATGTGCCCTTGGCTACCTGGGGTGCCCAACCTTGCCAGAGTTAGATTTTTTTCTGTGTTTTTCATTTCTTCTCTTCATTTTCTTTGTCTGTTTGATTCACAATATCTAATGACTCACAAATCTTCTGAGATCACCATTGAATTTGTTGGAGTGCCTACTGGAAACTGAAGGAATGTTCTAAAGATTGCTAAACCTGAAACCACCTTCTATGCCCTCATAATCTTGGGCATCCCTGGCTACCTGGGGTGCCCAAACTCTCTAGACTTAGTCACTTTTTAGTGAATTTCAACTTTCAATTTTGACCTTCCATTCCTTGTCCTCCATTTGATCTGCAACTGTGAGTGACTAATGAATCTGACGATCTAGTTGAGATATCCACTGGATAGCTCGAGGAATTTTGAAGAAGATGAGCATATTTTTAAACCCTAATAGTTGGATTTGACCTTCCAAAACCCTAGGTGCCTCTGGCTACCTGGGGTGCCCAAAATTCCAAAGATAAAATATTTTTGATGATCTTCATGATTTTTAGTTTGCTACTTTGATGAAACTTATTTGTTTGATCCAAAATTTCGGTTGACCAATTGATCCGATGGACCTATAGATAGATTCGCTACGAAGTCAGAAGGATTTTGAGCAACATTTTCTGGGAAGCACAAACTCTAATTCTGACTTTTGAGGCCTTGAAAATATGGGCACCCCTAGCTAGCAGGGGTGCTTTTACTGGCATGTGTTACTGTTATTTTCCATTTTTTCATCTTTTTGCTTTCTCATCATGTTCACCACTTCACGGTCGGCAGCTGCTTGTTCATTGAATGTTGGAGACTGGAAAAGTGGCTATGCGCCTTGACTAGGCAAGGGTGCCTAGCATCTCCAGTGTTAGGCAAATTTCCTCAATTTTCAAGATTCTCCAACCTCCTTCCTTTGTTCTTTGTTTCATGAACATCTTTCATCGTTACCTGATCTGTGTAGTGCTTGAGACCTTGATTCTGACACCTGGCAGTAGAGCGACCTTCATTGATGACATTGGAATTCATGTTTTAGCTTCTGAAAAAGCAAAATAGACCCATTAGAGAAAAAATGATCTTTTGACGATTCTGACTAGATCAACCTAATGAGGAAGTATTTTCAGCAAATCAAAATCAGTTTGAGCCCTAGAAGCAAAAAAAAATTTAGAAATTTTCTATTTTTTAGAAAAAAATTCCAACACCCATTTGAGAAGAAACCCAAAAAATACCTTGAAAAAGTCTATTTTTAGAAAATTTCCTAAAATTTAGGGCCCAAAAACTGAGATCTGGGTTTTGTAGACAAGGTGGCTCTAAGCAAACCCAATTCCATAGATTTTGAAAAATTTAAGTTTTTGACCAACATGCGTGACATGCAAATTTTCATTTTTTTGACCTTTCTGACAATTTTTACAAGACTTTCACCGACTCTTTCAAATGCCTAAATGTAGCAAAAAACTTATTTTGGGGTACAACAATATTGCAGCCACAAACAATAATGTGCCTCAAATTAAACAATACCCAACTCCCAGAATGGGGCGCTTTGCTCCAGAACTCCCACACCTCCCTCCTTGGATGGTACAATCAACACTGAATGGAATATGGTTGTTGAATACTGTTATCTCCAGTTTATAATAGCAAATGAACTCCTCCATTTCCTCCGAAAAACACACTCTAATCCCAAGGGCTAAATAGCAACGCAAATGATATCCAAATCCTTCCCAAAATACTACAATGTAGTATAGCATGGTTGAAGGAATGGTACGACCAAGTACCAACAACCAACAATAAAGGAATTCACAAACAACATCAATCTGCAATATATTCCCTGTGCGCAGACCACCGAAACAAACCTCTAATCTGCAAACAAACAAACTCTGAAAATCTGTGATAACAAGCTACGACAAGACCTTTGAATGAAGCCTTCAACAAGCAACCTTGGGAGATCTTTCACTCCTATAGCTACTATTCCTTCTAAGGGTTTTCATCCTCAAAATGCAATGGACACCAGTCATAAACCCACAAAGGTCATATCCAAATGAGCTCTCCAAACCTCCTTTTATACTTTTCCACCAACTTTTGAGAAGTTATATTTAAAAAGTCACTTTTAATAAAAATAACTCATTTTTGGGTCCAAAAGATTCTTTTTGAATAATTATATTGTGACATGCAAGATCCCTATTTTTTACATCCAAGATTTAAAACATTTCATCCTCGTTTCGACGAGCTATAATACTAAGGTTCTTTTTAAATATTTTAATTAATATTTGTTGACTTTAGTAAAATAACTAAAATAAAGCCATTGATACACCCATTTTATGGAAATTGTTGGAATGCAACGGAATTGAAAACTAACTACACTGGAGTGATCCTGATGAAGAATAATGATAAACAGAGCCAACCAAGTGACTTACTATAAATACATTCTCTCTCCAAGAATCTTGGAGAGCACACCAAAAGCCCAAAATCACCCCGAAAAGTGGCATATGAGTCCTCCAAACCTCTTGAGCTCATTGGAATCAACAAATAACTCCCCTAATCATGATGACACACATCCACAAGCTCAATGCCAATTGCACTACAAGGGAACCCAAAATTGATGACATGACAAGTCCCCAGATTGTTACCTATCTCCCTTAGGGTTTCTTCCGACTAGTACTCTAAGGGTAAATTGTAGATCCTTAACCACATTGGGATATCTAAGATGTCCTTCGTCAAGGGGTTGAAATTTTTTTCCTAGTCCTTGAGATGCAAACCCTATTTTCCCATCATATATGGACCTTGATTCAAAACCTACCCTTTTTCCCTACCAAAAGTACATTCAACAAGGTAAAATCCATTCGACATGGTTTTTATGAAGATGCCTTGGCCCCAATACTTATCGCACCATTTCCTAATCCTAATTAGTGTAGGCCACTCCTCAGATTGTAGTTGGTCGAGAGTGTACTTGGTCGGTCGTGAGTCATAAGTAAATAAGACTTTAGTTAATGTTAATATTTTCTATTTACTTGTCATGTTAGTTGTTTCGGAAATTAAGTTCTTTGCAAAGTAATTAGTTGTAATGAAGGGACGCGATGGTCAGTTTCTCAACCACCACTCGCGTACTATATGTACTGGAGTCATGTAGTTAGGAAACATGATGGTGATGATTGTGTTGATTATGTTCATGAATGTTATGGTTCTGGAGACTATCTTGTTATGCACTTGTGCTACACTGTTATAGTATGGATGATTATACTTGCATACACTCTATCAATAAAGATAGTATGATTCTTCTCTGCATTGTGTTCTAGTACGTGTGTTATGTTTTGTAAGTATTTTCGTTTACTCGGACCATTTCATAAAGAAATCTCTCTCCCTTAAATCCTCTACCTTCCTAGCTATTTCATCTCCATCTAAAGAAATTAAATAGAAATGCTTCCCTAGTCTAGGATTACAAGGGATCACATTCAAACCTATTATAGGGAGGGATTCCTTGTCCTCTTGCATGCGCATTTTGTTGGTGTTTCAATTAGCACCTCTGGAGTGCTTATTGGAAATGGACATCTATTGCAAGTGTTATAGTACTACTCTTCAAATTATAGAGAGGAAGATCTCTCTTTGTTGATGTTCTACGTAAAAAAGGGGTACTAAGGTTCCTATCATTTTCACTCAGTAGCAGAACAAAAGGGTTCATAAACACAATGCACGGTAGCTAAGCTTTTCTCTGGTTTCCACAGATCTTAACTACAACTAAACTAGCTTCTAAACTATCCTACCTCCTCAAGATAAACAGAGGATGAGGGCATAGGAGCAAAATGGATTGGTGGGATCACTTGAATCCTTTGTCTCCATAGAATATGGTCGAGGCTCTGAACTCTCGGATATACGCTTGGGATAAGGTTTTATGCAAGTGAACACTCTTTACAATAGGCTGGATCAGAGACTTGTCAAGGAGGAGGAACTCATGTCCGAGGTATAGGCTTGGAAACAGCTTACTGGAAACAACAAGGTACGATGATTTGGCTAACAAGATTCCCGAGGAGGTGATGACACCTGTCCAAAGTGTAGGTTGAAAGACAATTCATTAAACAACATCAAACGATAGCAATTGATGACAAAATATCCAAGGAGGAGGAACCCCTGTCCGAGGAGGAGATTGAAACAATAAACTATTTGAGAACAAAGACGTTGGATCAACTCAAAACTTAGATCAAATATGCATACGCCATCTTCCTTTCTTCTTCAAGCTTTACCAAAGAATTACAAAGGTTGGGACAACAAAGGCACAAAATCATGCACAATTATGACCAACCAACAAACTCTCATCTAAGAGTGAACAAATACAAACAAGCAAACTCTAGCAACAATGGTGCAACAATTTTGTGTAGTAAATAAAGGTTAAACAAATAATGAGCCCAAGGCTCTTATTTATATAAACTCAAAGGAGTAGACAACCCTAAAGTCTCCTTGAGTTAACAATGAGTTCTTGCCAATCAAAAAGATTTATTCCTATGTCTAAAATTAGGTGAGCAAGCAGTTAACTAGAAATCTACTTCAGTTAACTGAAACTAAAAAAAAGTCAAACTATAAGTCTACCTCAGTTGATTGACACCTAACTAAAAGTGAACTTAAATTACAAATGTGTCTCCAAAATAGACATCCACCTTTCAAGGAGATCCGAGATCCACAAATCGTGGGAGTCAATTAGACATCCTTGATTAGTGGGATCTGACATGCATGATTTGTGGAGATTTGGAGTCAACTTGGAAAGGGGCATCAAATTGACTTCATGTAATGTCCCCTTCTCAACAGTGATCTAGCAGTTGGCCGTTAACCTATTCTGGAGACCCATAGGCTACTCGGAAGTGGAAATTAGGGTTTCCTATCTTCTAGGAGGATGTTCATCTTTTTCCTGAGGATTTCTCTTGGAATCTTAGATTTTGGTTTGCAGATTCTTTCTGGGTTTTTAGAGAGCTTCGCAATAATATAGCATGCATGATGATCTGAGCAACTTTCTAAATTTACTATTTTTATTAAATTCTAATTCTGGCAGTGGTCCTGTTGGCATTAGTACATTTGGCTTTCCTCTTCCGGCAATTCAGTTGGCAGTGTTGAGTTTGGCCCTTGGATGCATTTTCTGGGGAGATAAGTTATTTTAATTAAAATAATGTCATATTTTAATATTATAGTCCCTTGGCCTAGCTTCATGACTTTAAAGTTGTTTTAAAAAGGGGGACTTCATGGGTGGATGCCTGATCAGGGGGCTTAAGTGATATATTTCCAAATTGATAAAGTTGACTTTGGAGAAAAGGGACGCCAACTTGAGGAGAATTGTTTTAAAAAATGAAATATTTCATTAAAGAATTGGGACACCAACTTTGTGAGAGGAATGAGTCAACTTGGAATTTTGAATTGTGTTGACTCCTTGGTGGGCATACCTTCTAGATGCTTCTGGAGATGATTTCCAGAGTCTATAAAAGGAAGTCATTTCTCTTAATGGATCATCTCTTGTCTGTTGCAAAGTTATGCTTCCAGAATGGTGATTGAGTGCTTTGGTGAATGCATATCCCCTAGCTGGCTTAGCTTCTTGCTTGAAAGATAGCAACTAGTTAAGATATTTTTGTTCTTAATCCTTGAGATCACATTGAGCGCATTTTAGTTGAGTTTTCTTGCATTTCTATTAGTTTTGGAGTTGCTAGTTTAGCATAAGCTGAAAGTCATTTTGCTCATAAGTCATTGGGTAAATTTTAGTTTGTTCTGGGTAGTTGTTGAATGTGTTTTGCAGGTCTGGGTGCCCCTTCATGTTGATTTCCAAATTTTATTGACAAGTATTGGATTTTATAATAAGGAATTTCTCCTCCTTGAGGGTCACACCTTTCTGGAGTTGCATTGGTTTGTGCGTAAATTAAATATGAGTCTTTGTGGGTGGTTTCCACATTGCTACTTGGGCGCCTTCATCATTAGGAGCTAATGAATTTTGTTTCAGGTCATTTGGTGAAGTCTAGAGCATTTTATGAGCATTTTAGTTGGTTGTCTAGTTGCTGGTCTATGCATTTTAGTTGTTGGTTTGTCAAAATTCAGATTGTAGAAGTTGTCTTGGGGTTGGGATTAATGTGGTTTGAGTCATTTGAAGAATTGGAGAGACATATTCTATAATTGCAGCATTGAGACATTGATAATACATTGATATTGGTAGGAGTTCTATCATTTGTACAGCTGAACAGTAGTACTATCAGCTATCTTATTTTCTTGCTAAGCACTTTGTAATTCCCACGATTGTGGAAGAGATTGGTCTTGCTCTAGTCTTTCATTTCTATATTTACTCTTCTGTACTACCTGCTGAAAAGTGGAAGAGGTCGGCGAGCCGCCTAGTTACATTTTGTAATGCATTATAACATTGTATTGTTGATCGGTTGAGCTGTCACACAATTCATGGATCCTCTGTTCATATGCTCATCCCTCCTCCCACAGTGGGTCTCAGGGCACATTCTTGGTTAGAGTTACTTCAGCTCAACAGTGCATAGGGATCCTCTGACCATATGCTCACCCCTCCTCCCACATTGGGTATTAGGGCACATTCTTTGTTAGAGTTACGTTCCTACAGTTTTAGTTCTATTCTAATGATCCCCTTTCGAGTATGCTCTCACCTTTCCCATACTGGGATCTCAGTTGATTAGAAAGAGAAAGGTTTCCCTTTAGCTGGTTTATTATTTCACTAATGTTAATGGGTGAAATTAGTTGTGTTAAAAATTGAAAATATTGGCTAGCTCATTTAAGTGGTATCAGAGCCATGGTTCTGCCAACCTGTGCCCAACAGTTTTTAGTTAAAAAATGAGTGACATAGCCCATAGATACTACACTAGAAGTCAGGCTGGAAATCCATAGTTTTGGTTTCCATCTACACCAGAGGTAGATACCTTTTCAGGGAAGCTCAGAGAAACAAGGAAAGTAGTTGACACTGGTAAAGTAGTTGAAAGGATGTTAGACAGTCTCAAGCATGCCATGGATGAAAGGGATGCTAGAATGGAGAAGAATTTTGATGGGTGATAGATTTGATGACACGTTTGCTCTCAATAATGGATTAGCAGGCTACTAATAATCAGCCCCAAAACCAAAACAACACTAATGGTGAAAATAGTGGAGTTAACGGGAACAATGGCAGCGGGAGAGACAAAACTATTGGCCAACATGAGGCCACCTCTAGAGGATCAGCCTCTAGGCCACTTTTTCCCACATTCACACAGAGGGAAGAACCACAAGTTGAAGCTGCAACACATTTTGTAGATGATGCCAAACAGGCCTACTTGGAGTACACCTCCTTTCCTCCAGACCTTAGAGAACAGTGGACCTTTGATCAGTTCATGAATCAAAGAAATTAGAGAAATGGTGGAAGAGCTGAATACTGAGCTCCTATGGGTCATAGAATGGATTACCAACAAGCTCTTGCAAAGTTGTCCTTGGCTCACTTTGATGGAAGTGATGCATGTACACCTAGGGCGTGGGTTTGATAACTACCTCTCCTTGAGACCTATGCTGGAGGAGGATTCCATAAAATTCACCACCTTACATTTGGAAGGTTCTTCCCATGAGTGGTGGTACGACGGTTTAATCACCTTTGGTCACAACCTAATTCGTGCATATGAAGAATTCACCAACAAGTTGATCGAAATATTTCACACTAAAGATCTTGAGGTGAAGTTGAGGGAGCTTGCGCAGCTGAAACAACATGGTTCATTGGAAACATACATTGGAGACTTCCAAAGGCTTTCCGTGATGGTGCCCAACATCACTGAAAGGAGGCTAGTGGTGCTATTCTCAGAAGGATTGATGGAACCATTGAAGGTATGGGTGAAGGATTTTGACCCACCAAGCCTTGAGGAAGCCATTAAGAAAGCAAGAAGCATGGATTTGTCCGCATCTAGGCGACAATTTCAATCCAAGCCTTTTTTGCATAAGCGTGACAAAAGACATTCTTCAAACCAACACAAGAAATTTCCTTCTAAGATGGATGATGAGGTTCGTGAGAAGCTTAGGAAGGAAGGAAAATGTTAAACTTGCAAAGAACCTTGTTCAAAAGGATATAGATGCTATGGACGAGGCCATTCTAACCACATGGAGGCCTATTCTGATTTTGGATCAGAATCTGATCACACGGAGCAACAATCTGATTTTGTTGAAAGTGAAGAAGAAAGGGATTCATAAGAGGTTGAAGATGAGCAAGGGGGTGGGGGCACATTTTCCCAACTCTCTAGTTTCCAAAAGAATGAATCATTCAAGGTTCGTGGCTTGATTGGGAAGCATCATATAGTTGCCTTGATTGACACTGAAGCAATGCACAACTTCATTGATGAAGGGGTGGTTACAAAGAGGGGACTTGAGACTGAAGAGTTCGAAGGATTCAAAGTCATGGTATTTGATGAGTTTCAAATTTCTCGCACTCACAAGGTTTCCAACATGTCCTTACAGTTGGGTAACCATGAATTCAAATATGACTTCTACGTTGTTAGCATTGGAGATATAGATGTTGTTCTTGGCATTCAATGTTTGCGTTCTCTTGGAGAGATTTCTCTAAATCTGCAAACAATGGAGCTCAAGTTTCAATCCAATGAGAAGAAGGTGGTGCTAAGAGGAATGTCAAATGAGGGTCCTCAGATTGTCTCTTTCAAAAGAATGGAGAGGTTGATTCAGCATGATCATGTTGAGTGGGTTGTAGAGTGTATGGTTCTACTAGCTAGTCTAGTTGAAACAAAGAGGGACTATCCACCAGATATTCAGTCCTTGCTCACCAAGAAGAGTAAGGTGTTTTCTGATCTATCTTTTGGACCGCCTCCAAATAGGGGGTTTGAGCACATCATTGAATAGAAGGAAGGGGCCAAACTAGTTATTACAACACCCTATCGATATCATAAGAAGTAGAATGACGAAATTGAGAAGAACATAAGGGAGCTCTTGGAGATGGGTTACATTCACCCAAGCAAAATCCCTTTCGCTTCAGCAGTTGTTCTTGTGAAGAAGAAGGATGGCACCATCCACATGTGTGTGGATTATCGTGCCTTGAACCAAAGAACAATCAAGAACCGGTACCCCATTCCTAGAATAGATGAGCTCATTGACAAGCTACATGGTGCCAAGTTCTTTTCATAAATTGATTTGAGATCGAGGTACTATCAGATTCGGATGAGGGGATCTGATGTTGAGAAGATGACATTTTGGTGCCACTATGGTCACTTTGAGTTTTTAGTCATGCCATTTGGGTTGAATAATGCTCCAACCACTTTCGAGTCTTGTATGAACAAAACCTTTCAGAAGAAATTGAGGAAGTTTGTGTTGATAATTTTTGATGACATTCTCATTTACAACAAGACTTGGGAGGAACACCTCAAGTGCTTGGAGGAAGTTCTTAGCATTCTTGAGACAAAAATCTTATTTGCCAAAGAGTCCAAATGTGAATTTGGCATAAGGGACTTGCTCTATCTTGGTCACATCATCAGTGCAGAAGGAGTAAGAGTGGATCTAGAAAAGATTAAGGCAATCGTAGATTGGCCACCCTTAGAAAACTTGACTCATTTGAAGGGGTTCTTGGGTCTTTTTGGTTTCTATAGGATATTTGTGAAGGGGTACTCTCATATTGCTTCCCCCTTACTGATCTTACCAAGAAGGGAGCATTCATATGGTTTGAAAAGTCACAAGGTGTGTTTGACAGATTCAAGAAGATCATGAGCTCTTGTCTAGTGTTGGCCATCCCAGATTTCTCCAAACCATTTGAGTTGCAATGTGATGCTTCAAGGGAATGTGTTGGAGCTGTTTTGATGCAAGAGAAACATCCAATTGTGTTTGAAAGCAAGAAATTGAGAGGTGTTGAAAGGACCTATTCTATTTATGATAAGGAGATGCTTGCAATCATGCATGCCTTGGCAAATTTTAGACAATATTTGGTTGGGAGAAAATTTGTTTTCAAGACATATCATAATAGCCTCAAGCATTTCATGCATCAATAGGATTTGAACAAAAGATAACAGAAGTGGGTGAGTAAGCTTCAAGCTTACGACTTTGACATTGAGTATGTCAAAGGTAAGAATAATATTGTTGTAGATGCACTATCTAGGAGGCCTCATTTAAGCTCATTGTGTGAGCTTACTGCTGATTGGAAGGAGTTGTTGCTTGCTAATTATGCTAAAAATTAGTTTGCAACTAGCCTTGTTGAAGGTACTTTTCATGATGAAAGGTACAAGGTGGTTGACAGATTGATACATTACAAGGGAAGGATCTTCCTTGTGGCTGATTCTAAACTTAAGAAGAAGATTTTGCAGACTTTCCATGACACCCCACTTGCTAGTCATCAGGGATACTTCAAGACCTATAGGTAGATCCGTGAAATATTTTCATGGAAGGGGTTGAAGAATGAAGTCTTGAGCTACATTAAGGAGTGCCCTACTTTCCAAATGAACAAAGAATGAGCATACTCATCCAGCTGGTTTGTTGCAGCCCCTACCCATTCCCAACCAAAAATGGGAAAGCATCTCAATGGATTTCATCACGGGGTTACCCAAAACTCAAGGGAAAGACTGTATCTACGTAGTGGTGGATAGATTAACAAAGTTTTCTCACTTCTTTGCCATCACTAGTTCGTTTTGAGCAGGCCAAGTTGTTGAGTTGTTTCCTCATGAGGTGTTTAGGTTGCATGGCTTTCTAAAGAACATTGTGAGTGATAGGGACAACAAGTTCCTAAGCACTTTTTGGCAAGAAGTTTTTCAGGTTGAGTGGTACAGTGCTCACTCCAAGCACTAGTTATCACCCCCAAATCGATGGAAAAATAGATTTTGTGAACAAGTGGTTGGAAGGTTGTCTCAGGAATTATGTTTCAGAGCAGCAGAAGGCTTGGGTAAGATGGCTTCACCTAGGGGAGTATTGCTATAATTCATCCTATCACATGTCTATTAGGATGTCCCCATTCATGGCTCTTTATAGTTATGAGGCTCCTAGCTTTGCAGATTTGGTGTTTGGTGATAGAAAAGCACCTCAAGCCAAGGATATGTTGCAACAAAGTCAAGATATTTTGAAATCCTTGAAGAACAACATCCAGATAGCACAGAATCAACAAAAGTTGTATGTTGATCAGTAGCATGTTGAGCATTCTTTTGAGGTTGGGGACATGGTCTATCTTCGTCTTCAGCCATACAAACAGTCTACTCTCAAAAAGAGTGGATCTAAGAAGCTCAAACCCCATTTCTACGGGTCATTCACAGTCACCAGAAAGGTTGGAGTAGTGGCATATGAGTTGGAGTTACCAGCTAGTAGCAAGGTTCACAATGTCTTTCATGTGTCTCGCCTCAAGAAGGCGCTTGGGCACAACGTTGTTGCTTCATCCAATTTACCTCCTTTGGATGAGGAGGGACAGTTGGTTTTGGTTCCAGAAGAGATCATTGATTCCAGAGAACGTTCTTTCAAGAGGAGGTCAATCAAAGAATACTTGGTGAAGTGGAAAAACTTGCCTTTGGAGGATGCCACTTGGGAGAATGAGGAGATTTTGTAGCATCCAGGCTTGCAATTGCTTGAGGGCAAGCAATCTTGGGGAGGGCAGACTATAATGTCCCCTTCTCAACAGTGATCTAGCAGTTGGCCGATAGCCTATTCCGGAGACCCGTAGGGTACTCGAAAGTGGCAATTAGAGTTTCCTATCTTCTAGGAGGATGTTCATATTTTTCCTAAGGATTGCTCTTGGAATCTTGGAGTTTGGTTTGCAGATTCTTTCTATGTTTTCAAAGAGCTTCGCAATGGTATAGCATGCATGATGATTTGAGAAACTTTCTGAATTTACTATTTTTAGTAAATTCTAATTATGGCAGTGGTCCTGTTGGCATCAATACATTTGGCTTTCCTCTTCAGGCAGTTTAGTTGGCAGTGTTGAGTTTGGCCCTTAGATGCATTTTTTGGAGAGATAAGTTATTTTAATTAAAATAATGTCATATTTTAATATTATAGTCCCTTGGCCTAGCTTCATGACTTTAAAGTTGTTTTAAAAAGGGGGACTTCATGGGTGGATGCCTGATCAAGGGGCTTAAGTGAAATATTTCCAAATTGATAAAGTTGACTTTCAAGAAAAGGGATGCCAACTTGAGGAGGAAGATAATTGTTTTAAAAAATGAAATATTTCATTAAAGAATTGGGACGCCAACTTTGTGAGAGGAATGAGTCAACTTGGAATTTTGAATTGTGTTGACTCCTTGGTGGGCATACCTTCTAGATGCTTCTAGAGATGATTTTCAGAGTCTATAAAAGGAATTCATTTCTCTTCATGGGATCATCTCTTGTCTACTGCAAAGTTATGCTACCAGAATGGTGATTGAGTGCTTCGGGGAATGCATACCCCCTAGCTGGCTTAGCTTCTTACTTGAAAGATAACAACTAGTTAAGATATTGTTATTCTTAATCCTTGAGATCACATTGAGTGCATTGTAGTTGAGTTTTCTTGAATTTCTGACAGTTTTGGAGTTTCTGGTTTAGCATAAGCTATAAGTCGTTTTTCTCATAAGTCATTGGGTAAATTTTAGTTTGTTTTGGGTAGTTGTTGAATGTGTTTTGCAGGGCTAGGCGCCCCTTCATGTTGATCTCTAGATTTTATTGACAAGTATTGGATTTTATAATAAGGAATCGCCCCTCCTTGAGGGTTGCACCTTTCTAGAGTTGCATTGGTTTGCGTGCAAATTAAATATGAGTCTTTGTGGGTGGTTTCAACATTGCTACTTGGGCACCTTCATCATTAGGAGCTAATGCATTTTGTTTCAAGTCATTTGATGAAGTCTAGAGCATTTTATGATCATTTTAGTTCGTTATCTAGTTGTTGGTCTGTGCATTTTAGTTGCTAGTCTATCAAAAATCAGATTGTAGAAGTTTTCTTGGGGTTGGGATTAATGTGGTTTGAGTCATTTGAAGAATTGGAGAGATATATTCTATAATTGCAGTATTGAGACATTGATAATACATTGATGTTGGTAGGAGTTTTATCATTTGTATAGCTGAACAATAGTACTGTCAACTATCTTATTTTATTGCTAAGCACTTTGTAATTCCCACAATTGTGGAAGAGACTGGTCTTGCTCTAGTCTTTCATTTCTGTATTTACTCTTTGTACCGCCTGTTGAAAAGTGGAAGAGGTCGGCGAGTCGCCTAGTTACTTTTTGTAATGTATTGTAACATCATATTACTAATCAGCTGAGTCGTCACACAACTCATGGATCCTCTGACCATATGCTCGTCGCTCCTCCCACATTGGGTCTTAGGGCGCATTCTTGGTTAGAGTTACTTTAGCTCAGCAGTGCATAGGGATCCTCTGACTATATGCTCGCCCCTCCTCCCACACCGGGTCTTAGGGCACATTCTTAGTTAGAGTTGTGTTCCTGTAGTTGTAGTTCTATGCTAACAATCCCCTTTCGAGTATGCTCTCACCTTGCCCATATTGGGATCTAGGTTGATAGGAAAGAGAAAGATTTCCCTTTAGCTGGTTTATGATTTCACTAATGTTAACGAGTTAAATTAGTTGTGTTAAAAATTGAAAAAATTGGCTAGCTCATTTCACTTTAGTCATAGTTATTGCTACTTTGGAGGGTAGGATGTCCTTTGTGAGGGTTTGACACCTCATCACTCCTGGTCAACAGTCTTTTATCCATTTGTTGACTTCTTCTGCCTTACGCAATTTGCTTTTGATATTCAACCTTCTTTGCAGCTGTGCCATCTGGACTTGTTGACATGAAGTGTGGAAGGTAGTGTGATAGTAACTTGATGGCGGCTCTATATTTGAACTGACTACCTTTCATATTTGGCTATCCATTGAACGATGATGTCATACATGCCTTCCAAGGCATCCAACTTGAATACAGGCTTTAGTTGATGCATGTTTGTGTCAAGTGTTTTCATGAAATCGTGTAGTGCCATTTTGGTCTCGATTTTACCTTGAGAGTACTACACTCTGAAAAACTTGATCACTTCTTGTAAACACTAATACGTTCAGTCAAATTTTGAAAACCTTTAAAAATAGCCATCCATTGAGAAGTATTTTTTCGAAAAAATCTGGCACATGGGTTTTGTTCGTGCTTCAATGTTGAATAGACCCAATTCCTTAGATTTTCGATTTGCAGAATTTTCTTGAAAGATCCCAAAAAAAAAGGGCAGCAAGTTTGTTGATTTTGGCAAATCTGAAAAGATGGGTTTCACTGGAAAATTGCGCTGATCATACCTAGTTGGCCAGATCTAAGGTGGCTTGCTATTTTTTGTGACATGCAAGAATATTAAGACAAAAGAGAGGAAGTAGACAAGTGGTGGATTGGAAGTTATTATCTACCTCTTTGCAAATATCTGCCTCTGATTTCAACCTCGGAGAAGAAAACCCTTATTGCTATTGATCTTCAAAAAATATTGAAGAACGGTCCAAAACCCCTACCAGATCTGGAAAAGACGTCCTTGGGAGCAATTCTTTGTTTTGATCTTCAACCTACAAAAGAAATAATCAGTGTTCCACAGGCATTAGGGATGGGGGGATGGGGGGACAAAGGGCCTAAGTATGGGGACGGCGAGGGACAACGAGGGGTGGCAGGGTGGTGGTTCTAATATAGTTATACATATACTTATAGTACTTGAAAAACTAGTTTTGAAAAGATGTATAATAGTATAACAGTATAAGAATTACATTTCAAATTAAACTATAGGTAATTACTAATTAGTAAAATTATAACATAGCAAAATTTGAAATACTAAATCTAAATACGAAGATTTCTTGAATGCTAATTGCTAAATAAAACTTGACAAATGAAATTGTCAAATTGGAGATTTATATTATATCAAAAATATGAACATCTGATGTCATATGAGATATCACAAAGTCTTTAAAGATGATTATCAGATTACATGATTCATCATTACAATGAGTAGCAAATGCCAAATAGTAAATACATATACTAATAGCAATAGCATTACAAAAGACAAAATGCCAAAATGTCAAAACTCAAAATGTAGTGAAGGGAGGCCTCTAATCATCTGCAAACTCCTCATCACTAGAACTGTTGGACTCCACAAGGTCAAGATCCCTCAAGCTCACACCAAATTAGGGTTAACCCCCCAACCCCCAAAAATTCAACTTTTTTTTTTTTTAATTTTAATTTTTGCCCATCCATTGACATGGGGCGACGGGAGACAGCTAGATGTCTCCCCATCTCCCGAGAAATGCCTAGGCATCCCCCAAGGAGGTGTGGAGACATGGAGATGTATCTTAAGGAGACTTGGAGACGTCTCCACATCTCCTTTGGAAACATGGAGATGTTTCCCCATCTCTGGCGGAGCACCGGTGGCGGTGGTGGGACGATGCGAGACATCACACACTCATTTCCCTATCCTGGAAATGTCCCAGTCTCCAAAACGTGGCCAAAAAGGGGGGAAACACGTTTCTATGGAACATTGGAAATAATGAAGAATAGATGCCTTGATGCTTTGATATGTCAAATTGGAATTACAAGCATCAATTGGGCGTCCAACTCATGATTGAGCCTGATTTGGAGTTCTAAAAGCTGATTTCCACATATCGTGGAGTGTTTGGCCTCTTTTTGCCTCCAAAATTTGTTAACTCAAGTCAACATATTGCCTTTGACCTTTTTGGCATCCCTTCTTGGATGTTGAGCATTTTTTCATCATTTTTCAAGTTGAAGTGCTTCTATTTGATCTTCGATCTTGGTTGTCCAGTTGATCTGCAGCAGCTGCTGACGAACCTGTTGTTGAAATAGGACCATAGTAAAGAGATATGCCTAGGGATCGTCAAGTCAGAAACCCAAGTTTGAGCCTCTAGATAAAAGGGCACCTTTCTCCAAGAGGGGCGCTTTTGGCTTTGCCTTAGTCAATTTTCATTGACTATTCTTCGTTTTGGCCTTTTTAGAACCTCCACGCTTTGATTTGACGTTCCCATTGATTGATGAGTCGGATAACTTTGCTTGATTATGTGTCGGGTAACCAACTCAGTCCTGCAAAGGATGATTGAATTTTCAGCTACTGATAGCAAGTTTAGGTCCTTTGAATCTAAGGGCACCTTTGGCCAGCAGGGGCGCCTTTAGCTTGTTGACTGATTTTATCTACTTTGAAAACTGCCTACTTTGATCTCTGTCATCAGATGATTCAGTTGTCAGATTCCTTCGCTAACAGTCTCGTTGTCGAGATTGATCATAGCTGAGAAGGTCATCCTAGAGGTCAGTGAGCAATCAGGCTGCATCTGCATGCTCCAAAGAAAGGCGCCTTTCTTTAAGAGGGTCGCTTTTCCTCTGTACTTAGCCAATTTCTTGGCATGTCCTTTCAATCTTCTCCTTTGGGGTTTTCTGCTTGATCTTAGCATCCTACTGTTTGGCGTGTCTTGTGAACATGTTGTTAGATTGATCATGTAGTTGGGAGAGAGCTAGACAGATGTTATGTATAGAGCAGTTGTTGATAGATTCATCAAATGTCTTGAATTGAGGGGCGCCCCTAGCCAACAGGGGCGCTTTTGCCATGAAGTTCTCTAATTTGCCTTATTGATTACTTGCAGACTCTTCAAACTTCGTTGACGTTTCACCACTAATCCCTGAATCAAATGATCTCACTGATGGTTTTGTTGATTAGCCAACACGAACGTGAAGAAGATGACTTCTTTGAAGATATCAGGTGATTGCATTTGCCCTTTGAGATCCAAGGGCACCTTTCTTCAAGAGGGGCACCATTTCAGCTATTGACTTCATTTTTACCTTGGTAGCAAAACATCCATCTTCCAGAGTTACCCAAATTTTGGCTTTTTTCATTTTGAGAATCTCCTTCGTTGAGCAACATTTTTTTCAACCTTTTCCACCATGGCTTCTTCGTTGAAGTTTTTGAAGTTTAGCTTTCAACACTTGGTACTGGCCAATCTGCCATTAATGGTTGCGGAGCTCCTAACTTTGTTTTTGAAAAATGAGAATAAACCCACCAGAGTAAAACATGTCTTTTGATGATTCTAGCTTGATCAGTGTGATCATGAAGTCGGTTAACCCTATCAAAATCATTTTCAATCATTTCTGAGAAGGTCCTATTTTCGGGGGTTTCCCTAAAAATAGGGGCACGAAACCCTAATTTTCATTTTTTCAAAATTTTAACCATAGGGTCCTTGATAGAAACCCACAAAAACCTTATGTTTGGTTTGACCTAAAACAAACTTTTTATGACATTTTTACATGATTTAGCTCAATTTAAACAGAATGCCAAAAAATTATTTTGGGTACAACACATTTGCCTCCATCCACTCCCCTTTTTTTGTGGGTTGGACCGACTCCCATTGTGAATGTTTGAGTGCTGAACCTTCTGATCTCCGTGCTTTTTGTTCCAAAACAGCCTCGGGATTTGTCTGACTACGACTTTCCGGTGATCCTTCCATCCCCAACAATTTTTGGAGGAGGTATACTGCCAATCTCTCTCTCTCTCTTTTTCTCTTGCACCCATTGTTGCCCTTCTCTCCCTTTTACTCTGCTCTTTGGTCTTAGCTAGTAATTTCAATACCTTCCTCCTTTCGCTAATTCAAACCAGGGGTTTCGGTGATTTCACTCCATCTCTCTGAAAAGAAAGCTAATACTTAAATGCTCCAAAATTATCAATAGTTGCCAGACTAATGATCAATCAAGAATACTCATGAGAAAGGGATTAGAAGATCATCTTAATTAACCAGGGGATACCAACTACAAAGAGGCCAAGGGTGCTCACCACAACGAGCAGTAGATCCCCAACTATGAGATGATAAGTTGCCATCTATATTCCTATTGCTGTTTTTTACACAATGGTGGCAGTGGCACAAATACATGCACACTCTACTGAATATGAAGTGTCTATGCATTCTTATTCTGTTGGATATTCTCCCAAATAAAAAATACATGCAATCACAGGTGAAATCAATTATATACAGGAATGAGATACATTTAGGTATGCTAAAACAATATCGTACAGCGCCATATACAATTATTATTATATCCTCCAGCAATATTACAATGCTCAATCACTCGTACATTAATATACAACAATGAAAATTATAAAGGAATGCAATGAACAACACAATGAAGTTATTTGCATCAGAAAACATAGAAGATTTATCCTAGAGAAATGAAATATGGGAAAAACTCTTAACAAAAATCTATACTTCATTAATGAGTAGAAATATAGAGAATAAGCTCTCTTGGAGCATTGAAGCTATCTAAAACTCCTCTCAACTACAGAAAGTGCTGAAATCTCCTCATCTCTATCCATAAGTCATGGTTTGACTGTTCCATCAATTGACTGAGCTGATTTGTGATTCCCAACATTCCATATTCCAATATTTAGCCTTTCTTGAAGATCCATGGTTCTTGGGCCTGTTTTGAGATCTCATAGCCTTGGAACACATGCCACAAAAGACAAAAAGTCATCTCCAGGCCTGTGAACTATTATGCTTTGAACTGAATTTTGGTGTATATGCAGGGCAAGGTGTATTGTTTCCCCATTTCAAAATCATTTGACTGAGTTATGATTGAAACTCAGCAAACTCTCTTTGCCACATAAGGGGGTCTAATGTATAATTTTTGACATAATTTTTGTTTCTTGGCTGGTAACAGTTTTAGGAAAGTTAACATCAAAGTTTAAACCAATCTAATATCATATGGGGGAGTTATAGCTTGTATGCTGAGACAGTCTCATTATTAGGTAAAGACTGGTGTCATTCCTTGTCAATATCGAAGTCTTCTTGTATCTTTCTGGAACTTTAGAATGTTTCTATAACATGTCTATCTTCTGTGCATCAGATTTCATGGATACAAAACCTCCCTTCTATGTAGAACCATCGATGAACAGTAACTAGCTAGCCAGTTCTTTCCATCCCTCACTCAAACTTGAGTGGAATGATATACTGGACTCAAATGATTATGTATGACACCGGTCATCTTTATTGATCAATTTCTAATCATGTTACTTGAATGTATATTCGAAACAAAGGAACAATTCAATAATACACTAATCAATTTATATTATAAAATAGTAGGAACAAATGCAACATTGAGATAGCAATGTCTTTGCTTAAAAAAATAAAACATTGAAATCAAAATATCAAGAAAAGAATTATACTTTTTCCACTGATGGAAGCCAAATTAGGATTGACAATTGAGGCATTATTGGCATCAGCCGATATTTTGCATACCAATAGTTTGGAAGGATATTAGGAAAGTTAAGGAAACATATTTAGCTATCATTATTCAAAAGTATCTTACTGCCTGTTTAACGTACAAGCGTGTGCTAGGTTACAGCTATGAAATCCAAAAATAAGTCTTTACACTTGTTCCATGTTTGTTGGAAATAGAAATTACTTGTTAATCATGGTCTTAACCAAGAGGGGTGACTTAATGAACGAATATTTTTTGAATACGTAGTTTGCATCTTTAACTTTGTTCGACAAAGTTTTCCATTTGTTTTTCCACCCGTGTTTGCAGAGTGTAGAGCTAACCCATGAAGCCATTGAATTCTTGAAGGGAGTATTTTTGCTGTTCGACGTCGATGGTGTATGCATTTCAAATCTCTTTTCCTATACAATTAAATGTTTGGCTTTTTCAGGAGCTTACTCATTTTGCTGTAATATTGTTTTTGCAGTTTCACACTTTTAATTAAAATTTCAGCAACTTCCCTTTCTGTTCCTTGATAACCCTTCATTCCTCATTAATTCAAAACAATTATTAGAGGATCTTTTGTTCAATTTACCTTCTCTATAGGCTGTGGTCAGGGCTTCATATCGCAGATGATTATACTATAATAGAGTTGAAATCCTTAATAAGGTTGTTGACAATAATGATATGGCTTGATATATCTTAATGTCTTTTTAGGATGGAACTTTGCGGTCCTCAGAGCTTGAAGATCTTTTCTCAACAGCTCCAGAAAGGTAATATGCTTTGAATATGTTTGTTGAGAATCAGAGGATATTGCATATATATATGCATTGTCAGTTTAGAGTCTAAAGAAGTTGCATATATAAGCACAAATATTGTGTATACCATGTTCATGATTCTTCTAAGCTTCTGTTTTATCTCGTTGTAGGCGTTCTTTCATGGTATACCTTAATTAAGTTTGAATCTATGTTCAAAATAGTAATCTGCTAAACAAATTGGAGCTAAGATATTAGTCTCTGAAACAATCACATTGCAATTATGGTTTTTTTAATAAATTTGAAAACTTGATTTCATCAAAATAATGGCTAAGGCCAGTATTGCAAATGAGCAGAAATCAAGAAAGCATGAAACAAATAGGACTGTGTATCAACTATTTTTTTTTCTTATCACCATCCCTTGTTTAGAGAGATGTTCATTATTTTTAGTAGAAACATTGATGTGGTAAAGCAAGTGATGAATATCACAGGCTATACCTCACTGTATTGTCCCTAATTCCAGGTCAGATAATGTTTAAATAATTTAGTTAATTAAATATTATTTATGTCCTAAATTGATATTTGGGACATTCATATTAAAGTGACACTAATAAAAAATAAAAAATAATAAAAGTCACTTTATAATGTTGTGTTATTGGGTTTTGTGGGGAAAATCCTAAAATCAATTATAAAAGGGATTTGAGAGCTCATTTGTTCATGTGATTTGAGGACGAAAACCCTTGAGTTTCAGATTCAAAAGATTAGACGGAAACCCAATCTCTTCGCAAGCGGATTCACATCATGGTTCGCGCTTGAGCGTCAACGATTGATTGAAAGAATTTTGCGGGTCTTCTTCAAAGGCAAAATTCCGAATATTCTGAGGGGTTGATTTCAAGGGTTATAATATTTGGAGTTTTCTGACAGGAGGATCATCAAGTGCTATTTATTTGATATCTGCCTTTATTCAGATCATTCTCTCTCGTCTGGTTTATTATCAGCTGAAGATTTCAGAGGCTATAAATAATTATTAAAATATCATTGACTTGGCTGTGTGCTTGCTTGGATCAATGCTTTCTAAGGGACAATATTTCTGAGCTGCGACCATTTCTCATATGCGTCCCACTACAATGACATTGCATAAGCTGTCGAGCATCTCTGAGGCAGTCGATGTAATTTGCTAAGGAAATTCACAAATATAATAATGGAACGACAATCTTGAAGGTGCCGTAGGAGTCGAAAGGTCATCAAATATATCATAAGGAGTCGTTGACTGTACAGCAAGCCGAAGACTCCGAAGTCTTAGATCTTCACACAATAACAGGGTGACAAGGGTTGAAGGTAGACGCTAGTCTAAGAAATAGATGTCGGTCAATCTTATGCCTATGCCAATATTTAGCATATGCTGTGAGATATAAGGAGCCGCCGATTTAAGGAAATTGACGTGTTTCCCCACACAGAAGGTGACGCCAAGGATAACTTGACAGGTAGGAGCTTATATTCTTGGGAGCTGTGATCAGTTGGAGCCGCCACCTTGAAGATTATTACTGCCTCTTACCGGCCGGGCTTATCCGGCACACTCTAAGGGTACACTCATTAGGTGGCCGGGCCCACAACCCCATTAAGCTGCACATTTCCCATGACCTTTCCCGTTTCCGTTCCCGTAATTGCGTTTGTCGTTTTCGTTCCGTTCATGTCCATAGTTTGGGGTCGTTTCAGTCATCGTTTTCAGCATTATACTGTTATGGAAGCTATAAAACCTGTTAAGACCTGTAGAATTGGCCGCTATCTGGAAAATTTCATTGGCGATTATGCAAACGAGCATGTCTTGTAATGTCTGGATGGATCTTTTCATTTCTGTCTCCTGTTCGAAAGAGTTTGATTTTTTAATTCCATATGCCTTGCGTGAGGAAATGCAAGGGACAAGAAAATTATAAAATCTGAATTCAATGCATATCTTGTCACATAACGCATGAAACTATGGTCAAAACATGTAGAAAAAATCTTTATTATTTTAAAAAAAACACTTATAGAATGTTACTTGTAGTTTTTGAATTTTTAAGATTTTAATAATTACAAATAGTAAATTATTAATAATTAATATTATTAAAATTAAATAAATAAAACCTTTTAATTTTAATTTTTAAAAATAAGTTTATTAATTATTAAAAATAAATAAATATAACTTTTCAATTTTTATTTAAAAAAAATAAATCTATTAATAATTAATATCTAATAAGAATTAGTTTTGGAAAAAGCAAGATAATAATAAAATAATCAACAATTATTAATTAAAATTATTAATAATAATCAATAATAAATTATTGATTGTTAATTATTTAAGCGTGTTTATAATTTTATTAGAAATCAATCATTTTGGATTTTGACAAACTTGACATACAAATGACAATTTGATGATTAAATCAAGGTATTACAATTGAGTTTCTAATTGTATATAACATAATAGACACTAAAACTAATTGAAAGATTGTTACGAGGGTAGTAAAAAACACAAACTAATCAACAATCAATAATTATTATATATAAAAAAATTAATTAAAAATCAATTTTAAATAACAATTCTAATTAAAATTATTAAATAATAATCTATGAATTGTTAATCTTATGTTCATAGGGAAAGTTTGAATTTGATAATGTTTTCTCGTAGATAAAAAGCTTTCCCTCTTTTGTTCTATTTTTTCTTCTCTCTTTCTTTCCTCTTTTCCCTTAGTCTTTTGAAATTTATTTGTAGGTTGGATAGGGTAGGATTATATTGTTTCTCCCTAAAAGTGATCTTCATAAATATCTTTAACTAGAGATACACTTGGAATATCACCAATCCCCTTGCTATAACATCTCATTTCTCACTATGTGATTATTGCAAAGTTAACATTTAAAAAGAAAGACCTTTCAAGAGAGGAATAAAGTCCCTAATTCTTGAATTCTACTACCATATCATTTTGAAATACAAAATTTAGGCACTATGAGGGAATGTTTAATCTTTTTGAGTTTAGAAGTACTTAAGTGTACAATTGGTTGCATAGTTTAACTAGTTAAGCTAGGGGAAACTTTATTTTAATGATAGCCCCCTTAATTTTTTAGGAGGGTTTCCTATAATTAATCAAGGTTATATAAAATGGAATCCTACCTTTTACCCTAGTGAACAAAATAGATATTGGGATATCATGGTCAACAATAAAAATTGCATATACATTGTGTAGCCATAAATTTTTAAGTGGATTTTTTATTGGTTGTTTCTTTTAAAATTTGTTCATCTTCACCTCCAAGAATATTTAACAATATCCAACATAAGGAGGAAGATTTGAGTAGGGTGCTAACAATTCAACTTGGTACTTCATCACTCCCAACAATTAATATGTTAATTTTGGTGCACATGGGGATTTTGAGCAACAATTTTGGGAACAATTTGAGAAGGAAAAGAATATAGAAGAAAGTAAGGGGTGCACATAAAATAAGAGATAATATAAATATATGTGCATATTTGAGAGATTGGGAATTCAATAAGTAATATAGGTACCTAAGTTAGGATAATCACAAAAAAATTGAAAGAGAAAGAGAAGGCCATGTGATAGAGGAGACAATGTTAAGACATGGACAAAAAATAAAAATAATGACACATGGAAATAAAGGAAGAGATCATAAATGATTCAATTCTCTATCCAATAATAGAGTCAGCATAGGGGTGTTGGATATTGTCAATTATTGTGTAGGAGAAAAATAATTAGCAAGAAGAGGAGACTTTAGATATAGGTTTTTATTCTCCTCAATTTGATTATATTTAATCTTCATGCATTTGAAGAGATAATATATAACATAGGAATCAAGAGGAGAAATATTAAGGGTAGGAAAGTGTGAAAGATAGGATTAAGGAAATATTTTTGTGGTGAATTGGAGAAATTAGTAACACAACAAGGAGAGAAGTAAGGCACTTCATTGATGTGAATGCTTTCCTTGCCATGAAAGTGTATATTTGGGATAAACAAGGTCAATTGCAAGAGGAAATAGGTTAGGTCATAAGCCTATTCCCATGTATGATTACCAATAATATATTGAATTTGTATAGATTTTATTTTTAGTTTAATGAAGAAATATGCACTTTGATGTATCAAAATTTGTTGCAAGTTTTTTCTTTGCATGTGATATGTATATACACATATTTATTTGTGTATATGCATGTGTATGAGCTTATTATTCTTGTAGCCTTGAGTGGATATGGTTGATAGAAAATAGGCATTGTACTCCCTTGATTTGGCCCTAGAAACAATTAAATCTATGACCTCTAGAGGATGATCTCCCTCCCCCACATATTTGACATATACATCAAGAAGGGAGTGAGGAACACAAAAGGATAACACATTTCATTTAGAGGATTTGTAGGGGTAACCTTAAATCCCCTTTTATGCTAGATGATGTAGGGAAAAAAATTTAGGAAAACCTAGACCCCCTATGGTTAACCTACTCTTGACAAAATTCAAACCCTCAAAGTCTCTTTCAAACCCTACAACATTTAAATTTTTAGCTTCAACAAAACAACAAGAAGAAGAGTTGGCCCTCCTCTATCTAACCTATTACACTCTAAGTGTGTTTGAACTTTTAAACTCAATTAGGTACTTCCTAAGTAAGTACATCTTATGCTAGAGCTAGTTGACTTGTCCATGAAGAAATTATACCTTTGTGATCCATGGTTTTTTTCTTTTTGGAAACCATCTTTCTATTGGTGGTACTCTTGTGGGTGTGTCTATATTGAGAATGTCTTATATCTCATGTTGTGAATGTATGTGCTTTTTAATGTTGATATACATCTTTTTGGTTGATTGATGTGATCTTGTGGTGGTGTATTGGTGGTTTTAATTGTTCATTATCTTTTGTTTGGTTTTGGTTGATGCTTTATCATACTATGAT
The DNA here is from genome assembly GCA_007115665.2 of Sequoiadendron giganteum. NCBI lineage: Eukaryota > Viridiplantae > Streptophyta > Pinopsida > Cupressales > Cupressaceae > Sequoiadendron > Sequoiadendron giganteum. The sequence continues at coordinate 27,712,686 of CM021101.1, forward strand.
TCAACTAATCTCTACGAATTATTCATGATTGATTTAGAATTCAACATCGTGATAAGGAAATGACCAAAGAAAAACATCAGAGGAGCATAAAATCAAGAATACAAAGAAAAGGGAATGAATGAGGAAAATTTGTGAAATTAAGAAATTGAACAAAGAAGAAGAAATCATCTTTTTCAATTGAATAAAATCATGAAGCATCCATTCAATGCACATGAAAGAGAAGAATTTGGAGAAACAAAGGCAATGAATGCAAAATATTTGTGCAATAAGGAAATTTAATCTTAGAGTTGAAGGTCACTTTGTGGCTTGGTCCTTTGTAGATGCAAGTCTTCAAACCTCACTTACCTCTATATTTTGTACTCCTTTTGATTTTTGGTCATGCTCAAAAGTATGATAGGACTTATTTCAAGATGATTACTTGGCTATCATTGATGAAATTCAAGGACATAAAATAGAATAAGGTGTCACAAACATGTGAAACAAGGTACATGTGAAGGAAAAATATGACATGCTAGTGGGACTAGTGTAGTATAAATAATTGATTTATTTTTTTCAAATTAGATTTACCTTTTGTGATTGATTGGTTGGTAGATGGATTCATGTCATAGGAAATTTCCATACATATATTTACATTGTCATTAATTGAAAATATATGGCATGAGATCCAATTTAATAATGAATATTTTGTGAAAGGTTTGACTTTTGGGCATGAAAAATGTGAATTTAAATTTGGCAAACAATGTACCACAAAACAATCTAGTCCAAGGTGGCTAAATTTTTTGGATTGTACAATGAAAAATCTTGAGGTAGTTTGTAATGGTAGATTACTAATGGGTTTTGTGCACTAAATGGGTCACTAAGTATTTATGATGTATGTGAAAAATTATATAGAAAAGGTGAAGTTTTCAAATATGCACTTTTCTCCCTTCAATTACAAAGAAATTACCTTTTTCAAATTTGTTTCGAAATTTATCTTTCATATACATTGTTATATTATTCTACTTTGCCTTTTTAACCATTTATCTCTTGAAAAAATCTCCAAATTGATGGATTCGCACTATTTTTTGTTATGTCAAGCCAATTAAGATTGTTAATTTAATGACTTACAATAGAAACTTTCTTAGAAATTAGACTTGTCACTCCTTTTTAAGGACCAAATCCAAATGAATTATTATTCATTGACCTTCTAAATCCTCCTCGAATGAGAGATAATTGAATATGTTGTCTTAAATGAATGGGAATTAATATTTTTATACCAATACATAATAATTTACATAAACCCCCCCTCCCCCACACACACATGCGATTTTAGGTGAGAAAGGCAAAGGGGGTCAACAAGCCAATTTGAATTTAAGCAAGTTGAGTTCATAGTTACGAGGATGATCCCATGATTGTCGACTTGACCTAAGATAAAATAGATGGAATAGATCATGATAAACATAGAGTTTAGGAATCAATAAATACATTATTATGGATAAGTAGATGGATAGATAGAGTGTATGGGAACATGAAATCAAGTGTTAATGAACATAAGATCAAATGTTAATGAACATAAGATCTTGTGCAGATAAAAGTGAGATGAAATCTATGACTTTAAATTTAAAATATGACATTTATCATAACAGATATATATCAAGACATTGTAAAAAATAAACACAAAATAAATAAATAAAATTATCATAAAACATTTTTCACCCTTATAATATATAAATGAATCATTTTTTATCTTTACAATCATATAAAAAATAAAACTTTTGAAATGATTAAAAATAATTATTTTTCATTCATTCAATTATATAAAAAAAATTAAAAATTTAATTATTGTAATTATTTTTCGTCCTTTCAATTATATAAAAAAATAAGGCAAATTAAAAAATAAAATATTAAAATAGTTAAAAATAAAACCAAAATGAATCATTTAGTTCAGATTTGAATTTTACAAATACATCTATTGAAAATGAAAACATTAGTTTAATTCAGATTTGAAGCTTACAAATAAAGATCTACTTTTTCTTTGAACAATAGTAAGAACTTAACCTTCTTCTTATAAGCCCTTTCTCCATTGCTTCTTCTCACCCAGCGCATGTGGGATTAAAAACCCTTTTCATCAAACCATATTTTCTTTGTTGAGCAGCATACCAACATTTCGCATGGCAGAGATTCTGCAGAGAGGATATTAAACCTTGCTCCTATATATACTGCAAAGCATGATCGCTTCCGTAGTTGCCGAAGAAACCTTCAAGATGTTGTGGCCAATGCCAACAAAACGGAAAAACGGTAGAAACGGGATATTAAACCTTGCTCCTATATATACTGCAAAGCATGATCGCTTCTGTAGTTGCCGAAGAAATCTTCAAGATGCTGTGGCCGATGCCAACAAAATGGAAAAACGGTAGAAACGGAACGGCGACGGGAAATGCAAAATGAGTCCACGGAAACGGGAAAAGTATAGAGTAAAAGGGCCACACATGACCCAACCACCTCAGCAGTCGAATGCTTAGAGTGTGCCGGTTAAGCCGGCCCCTCTTACCAAGTGCAAACGCCATTCATGAGAATCACGATCATTGAAGGGGGTCATGGGTGATTGGTATATTGCATGAAGACAGAACCGTCAACGCTGACAATGTACCCTACGATATTCAGTGTGTTGAATGGAATATTCGATCTTCCGTAGCTTGTGAAAGTCATCGGGACTTATCTCTTTCGCATCCACCATATATATGCATGCTATCGGCAGCATATCTGGTGCCGATTGTTTTTGAATATTTGACGGAGTGGGCCTGGAGTCAGCATTGGTCTTTAGTTGCAGGAACAAGATATCTTAATAATCTTGGGTTTTAGAAGAACCGCCACCACCTTTATTTCTGAGCAGCCGTGGCTATAAAGAGAAAGGCATCGCTATTGTTATTCGCATGAGATCTGATTACCAAGTAAGATAGATATGTCCAGAGATTTGAATATTTATTATTATTTGTATAAGGAGCATGCAAATGATCTCTAACGATTGCACAACCCTGAAATATATCACTGAGCAAACCTTATTTTCTGATTGAAAGTATGGTGTTCGGAGTTTAGATTACTATAATAGTAAATCGGTAAAATAATCTGAGCAATAATTTGTGCATATTCTTGGCTAACTGAGATCAAACTTAATCACAATTAAAAGTTATCGACTTATAACTCAGGTTTGTGAGCAAGCAAATTGTTTGACAAAATGCTTGCATCTTTCAAACATAAGATAATCGGAAAAAAATAATCAGATTTGGCAAGGGACTTTACAGTGGTATCAGAGCTTAAAATCCTACCAGTCTGTTGGGTACTTTATCTTAATTGCAGTTGATTGGTGGTTTTGGTAAAAATGAAGTCTACACAGGAACTCATGGCAGAACTCATGTAGGTCTTTCGCGACTATGACAGGAAGGAATTTGATGAAGCTTCTACAACATCTGGAAATTTTAGATCCTGACACCTAGTCATACATGTGGAAGCCCTAAAGAAGATGTACCATGTTCATAGGTTCACTTCAATAGGATAATCCGAGAGGGTTTTTGTTGTTCAAAAAAGATACTAAATCACAGCTCGACACAAAAATTTCTATCAATTGACAATGATGACATGAATTGCATTTTCCACTTTTTTTCTTGTTTATGCTTTTTCCAACCAACCCTAAAAGTAATTAATTTTTTTTTTATTTTTTTTTGAATATTCATCCTTTTTTCTTTTTTAGGTAATGAATATTTCTTAAATTTGAGTATTCACTATTTATCATTTTATGATTTTTTATTTTTTTTGGTCCCATTTAATAATAATAAATTGTCATTTTTCCAAAGTTATAACTTAAGGTGCCTTTTGGACAACTTAATAAATTATTATTATGTTATTTCCTTGTAAAGCCTCCCTTCAATGTACAAGGAACAAAAAATAGGTTGGCTCTTAATAAATTTCTAGTGTATTTTGGAAGTTTCAATCTTGTATTATGTTGGCTCTTAATGATTGCATCTCCATTCTTATAAATTATGCCATTTGATGTCAAGACAACATAAAAAGATAAGCCATGACATAAAGGGTAAGATCATCATCAAAGTTGATAAGATTTGTTAAGCTTTTTCCTCTTTCAACACTACCAAGCCTAGGAGGGTGTTTTCATGATGATTTTAGATAAGATAAAGAAGGGGAAATAATAAGTTGCAATCCATCTATCGACTAACCACACCACATAACAAACAAAATTAAAACTATTTGGCCTTAATTAGGTAGATAATAGTAGGTATGTGCATGCAACAATTGATGTGAAATAATTGTATACCTCTTAAGATGAGTAATCTTAATTGAACAATGTACATATGTAATTTACACATTATACAAGCATGATCCTTTTAAGATGCTTCGACTTGAATTCAATTAGAATATATAAAAATATAACGTTGAATTATATTGGTGAATAATATGTATCAATTGATTCTAAACTACCAAACATAACTAAAAGAAACGTGTTTTAATTTTTTTGTCCTTTTCCATTCATAATTAGTTTCTATTTGATTGAGAAATAGCATCAAGGATGAAACAATGCAATAATTTGTGTAAACTTGAAATGAGAACTATATTGTGTATTTCTCATTTCAATATACACAAATTTATGAACCATCACGAATTTTAGGTTTAATTTAAAATCCACAATATTTCAAAGATACCCCACTTGTTTTAAAAAGAGTGTATATAAAGACATTGTAATGACTTACAATGTTTTGACACTAACAAGTCCTCATAACAAGAATCCACCAAAAATGACATCAAGAACCGATGGACTCGCATGACTTCCTAAAATACCTTAGTCCACTAGGGAGACACCTAAAATATGGGGAGGAAAATCCATTACTACAAATTTTCCAAGTCGACATACAAATGAATAAGTCTCCCAAAAATACAAATAAATAGGCCTATATATTTTACATTTTATCACCATGTATTTAGAGAATTCACCTCTCCCCCACTCTTAGCTTATGGGTGTAGATAAACTTGGAATCTCGTGTCAAATTAAAATAATCCCTATCTTCTCAACACTCTACACTAGACATTCATTTACACAAGGGATTAGATCTATTCAAAATAAAATTGAGAGTCGATATATAGGGGATAATATCTTTAAAATAAACAAACAACAATTCTAAAAAAAAATCTAAGCTTGCACATGTATTAGTTTCCTTGCCTTCATGTGTAATAAATCTGCCCAACCTGACTTTCCATTCTTATAAACACATGTTATCTTGAAGAAAAGGATAATACAATGATAATGCACCAAATTAAAGACATTGTGCAAGGAGGGAAAAAGGAAAATGCATCATTCTAGTTGTACATGTCATATGCTAGCATATAATAAAATATATGCTTCCTACATGAATAAGGCAAGGCCACAAAATATCATTTTTAACTATCTTGCATTAGATAATATATTATTTAATACTTGTAGCCAATAAGACGTCATCTTTTATGCATATTAAATATATCCTTAGTACAAGAACCAACATGAAACAATTGAGTAAATATTTCTTTCTTGTTGTTGCTTACACAAATGCAAGGAAGAAACTATAAAATAGGGAAATTTATATTATAAAAAAAAATCATATTATATTCTTTTATATCCCCACTTTACATGTGTTTGATAAGGCTAGAAATAGGGGATATGGGATGGCATAATTATATTTTAAGCATGATGGTTTTCCTTCACTTGATGAGAGCTAATGTTACATTAATGACCATGGTAAATTGTCATATCATATACTATAAACCACCTATATTGATAAAAGTAGCATTTATGGATTTAGTAGGGTTGTCCAAACCATCCAAACTTGTGTACATCCATACACACATAATTTCTTTTTACATACTAAATAAAAACCTACACCAAGAGAGCCACCCCTCACATCAACCTCAATAGAGGTGTCAAGGATAGTGTAGGAGCCCAAACTCACAACACAAGGGAAGGCACTAGGCACAATGATGAGGGCTTCAGTCTCAAGAATGAATACAGAGGCTATCACCACCACCATAGGGGTAAGGAGATTAAAAAGGGCACCAACCCATACGTATGAAGCTATTCCAATTGTGAGATTTGTACCTTGGTCTTCATCATGGAAGCTACGATGTCAAAATTTGTTGAGACGTCTCTTGAGCAACTGGCATAGTAATCTCCTGTGAAGATTTGAGTTTAGAAGTGGGAAGCACTTATCTACCCTTTTCGTTTGATTTATGCCTTTCTTCTTCTTTATGTGTCTTGAAGTGTTCAGCACACGTGAACACAGGAGAAGAGTACTAACGATATTCTTCTTCTTGTTCTTGATTGACGGGTTCTTTATCAAAGTACCCCACAATGGAGTCACCATCAAAGTTGTTCATTTGTGGTGAAACAACCTTTGAACTTGGTGTTGGTACAAAACTAGAATTGGGAGCAGCTTTAGTGTATCCCATGATTTGGATCATTCTCATATTCTCCGGACATGTGGATCTGGTATGTGCATTGGTTTCATGGAAACAACAAAATACTCCATGGTGTGCAGCTTCAATCATTGGTCTTGATGGAGATGTTGCCAATCGTAGCTGAAAATTGTCTCTTTTTGGATGGTACAGTTGCTGAACTGGAGATCCGATATGATTTGTCTTTATCAAGTTGGAAGTGATCATATTTTCCTCCAACTTGATGGCGTGTTCTTCTGCACTCTTCAACTCTGTCACTTTGGCTGTCTTGAGGAAGAAGGCTATCTCTGATGGAAGAGCATTTATGAAATAACTTATTAGAATCTCTGGTGATGGATTGAGTGTAGAAGAAATCCTTGTAACAAGATGATTAAATCTTGCTACAAAATACCTCATGTGTTCGTTGTGCTCCATCTTTGAATTTTTGAGTTGGGTGAACAATAGGTGGCTGTCTTCAACGAGCTTGAATCTCTCCAAAAAATTCTCACTCATAGTTTCCCAGCTTGTGATATTGCCTGGCACTAGGTGATTGAACCAGTTGGCAGCATTTCCTGCAAGAGTCTCGACAAAGAGACGCACTGTGATGTCCTCCTGTACTATGTGCAAGAGGACACGAGCCGTTGTGAACGCAATTTTTTTTCCTCCGTGAAATCAAGGAAAGTGCTTCCTTGACCTATTAGGTAACTCATGATTTACCTAAGAAGCCAAAGGTCCAATGTTATTACCCCAAGGTAATGGGGGTGGAAGTCTCCTACCAACATCATTGTTGGTGTCATCCATTGCTTATGTGTGGATCATGCAATCGGACGCCAGAGTGTCATTCCCGTGAAATAAAAGCGTTTAGCTTTTCTTGAAGTTTTCTTGCCTTGTGCCCCACAGTGGGCGCTAGAAAACTATTGGCGTAATAACTAACACCTCTAGAGTGTAAGTTAGTATGAACAACTATGCAAACTGCGTAATGAGTGCTCTTCAAATTAGGAGGGAAAGCTCCCTCTTTTGTTGATATGCATTCTAAAATTAAACTATTCTAAGTCATATCTTTTTGACTTAGCTGGAAAAGACACACAGTTAAGAAAACCAAGGATGTTGCAGCTAAGGATTTTCTCTAGTTTCACAGGTCTTTAACTACAACTAAAAACTAAAGGCTTTAAACTATCCAATCTCCTCAAGAAAATAGAGCATGAGGAAACAAAGTAGGAATGTGATTATACGATAAACTTCAGGTACAGATTCACAACATGAAGGCAAGGTGGCACAAGTATTTGCTTGGCTGGGAAGAAGTTTATTAAAACAAACAAACGTACGATAAACTGAGTACAGATTCACAACATGAAGGCAAGGTGGCACAACTATTTGCTTGGTTGAATAGGTTTATTAACACACACAAATATACAATAAGATTTAAGTACAAACTCACAACATGAGGGCAAGGTGGCACAACAATTTTCTCATTTGAATAGGCTTATTAGAAATAAAACATAGGGTAAGCAACTAGGACAATATATTGCATAGACGAGACATGCATACAATAACGATCAAACTAGCAATCCTATTTAACTAAGATCAACATTCACCATAATAACTGCATGAAACCTAAGTGACATAAAAATTCATCATAATAATAAATACTTTTGAACAGATACAAAATAGGCAATATTACAGGCAAGGCGGAACAACATATATTACTTTCTCGTGCAAAAGTTCTTGAACAAATACAATAATAGCAATATTACAGGCAAGGTGGGCGCAACATGTATGCTATCAAGAAAAAGTTAATTACAAATGAGCAAAGAGCTCTTATTCATAGACATCAAAGGTGTAGGAGACCCTAAAATCACCTTGAGTCAACTACAGTCTTGCAATACATGCAATATTTTATTGCTAAACCCTAATAAAGGAAACTATACAGTTAACTGGAAAGCTACCATCAGTTAACCAGTACATCTAATCTAAATGGACATTGTGCAAGCATGCACGTCCTTATTGAAAGCAATTTAATTGGAATACTACCATCAATTAACGTAAATCCTAAATGAAACTCCAAGTGAACATAGATACTTCCAAGATAGACATGCATGAGATGCATGACAATGAGTTAACTCATAAAGAAGTGTTGAGTTAACTGTTGTGACTAAGGTCTATCTTGAAAGGTGGGAATTGAATTCTATTGGCCCTAATCTCGAGCAAGTAACCCCTCCATGAGGTTAGTGACTACATCACCATCTATAGGTCATCACATGTCTCAATTGTCAATTCACTACTTGTCAGCAACTCAAGCAAAACCTGGAAATCTTTGTTCACTTAAACTGGCACTTCACTCATTGGTAACTCTGGCGGCTCTGTAACTGAAGTGATGGCCACTATTTCTTTTGCATCTTGATACTTCTCACGTTTTTCACGCTTTTCTCTATGGAAGAGTGTTGCATGATGAAACCACAAAGTTTGACTGCGAACTCTCTAGTTGCGAGAAATGCAAATGAACTTGTTGCACACGCAGAAAACTAATGATATCAACCCTCTAAATTGGCCTTGGAAGACAATCAACTATATGAGGCATGAAACTATGTGAACTTGAGTGACTACACTTGCCAACCTTTTGGATGCACTTAATACAAATCAGTGCAGCTTTTCTGATGAAATCATGAATTAAGACCGATTTGGTCTTGAATTCAGTTTGAGTGAACTACATTCTGAAAAACTCACCTATTGACTGTAAACTCGACTATGTTCTGACAACTTCTCTGGAAAGCCAAAAATCACTCCAGATGAGGCTAAAAATAGCCTGTCGTAGAATAATTTTCACGAGAAATAATGATCTATGGGTTTTGCTCATAAAATGATTCTAAGACAACCCAGAATGTCTGAAATGTGAAAATGTGAATTCTACTCAACCATGCAAAGGAATTTCAGTTAAGAAAATGAGAGTTTCAAGAACTGATGCTTTGGAACAAATTTTCCTAAAAAATTCCAGCACATGGGTTTTACTGAGGAACCCATTTTGAAACGACCTAGATGATTTTTTTGTCAAAAAACGCCAATTCCTCAAACATGTGATAATTTAAGACGAGAAAATGGAAGAAATAGAGAAGAAGAAGAAAGACGTTTTTTAGTTTTTATATTTTCTTCTTTTGCCAAAATCGCCACTCTGTCTTCAATTTTGTTGATGAATCTGGACTTGTACCTACAAAAGAATATTTTTGATGTCTTCACAACTGACTGCTGAAGAAATTTTCCCAACTCTGGAAAGAATTCACCTTTTCTCAAGTTGGATGAATGAAATTATGGATGCCATGCTTACATAACTAGAGAAAAATCATACCACAAAAGCAAGATTGCAAGATCTGAAACCTTGACTATGACAGAAAGAATTCAATTGGACCCCTTCCAACTGAATTGTCACTGACTCTGAGTCTCGTGGATTAAAATAATAATAAAATATTTCACTTGTCTTAGCATGCAAATTTGAGACTTTAGCATTAAAAAGGTGCCAATAATAAATTATTGAAGAAAATTGCCATTTAATACTAGCACATTTAAAACAAATATTTAAAATATTATTTTAATCAGTTAGCAAAATAGCACATATCATCTAGATGCACTCGAAAAACTTTACTGATTTTAGAAAGTCCAAGTTTGACCTTCTAGGCGCCCATTTGCAAGAGTTATTAAATTTTTGACTATCTCCTATTTTGTAGCTGACTACAAAGTTACAGTTGGCCATGTTCAATTTGGATATCCGGGTGACTGAGTGATCCTATGACTCAACTGAGATATCAAGTGTGAAGCCTACATAGCAAGGATGAAATGTCTGCTAGGAGCTACAACTGCTAAAACTAACGTTTGACACCGCAAAAAATCAGGCGCCTTTGATTAAATTAATGTAATGATTCCAGACAACCATTTCTCTGTTTTTCCATCTGATGCTTCAAACTACCACTTGCAGTGAACGATGAACCTTATTGACTGAAGGATAGGTTCATTGTGTGACTGAAAGTATTCTGCATCCAATGACTGTATGTAAGGCATCTGAAATTTGCATTAGGAACCCCAAAAGCGAGGGTGCCCCTAGCCTGTGAAGGTGCAAACATCATTTTGACAAAAGTGTAACTTTCATCTGAACACCATACTTTGACCCTTGACACCAGGAGTTGGAGTGCTCTAATTCATGCACCATTTGTCTCTTTGCATAGCTAGATCCACTTACAAGAGATGTCTGGAGGTGACGAAGCAAGAAAACTGCTTCTAAGACCTCAACAAGAAGGGCACCTTTTTCAAGGAGATGTGCACTTCCCATACTTTGCCATTTTTTGGTTACTTTCACTTTTTAGCATCTCACTACTGACCTCGCATATACGAGTGTTTTCCAAATCCCGAAGGTTGATGACTGGACTCGTTGGATAGCTAGAGTAATTGTGCACAAGTCTTGTGAAGACTATGAATGTTGAAAACCCCATCTGACAAGCCTAAAGGTTGGGCGCCCCTGGCTTATAGAAGTGCAGGTGTGTATTGCTACATTTAGATCCACCCTCTGATTCATGTGCTTAGTAGAACCTTTGTCATTTCCACCCAGAATGTTGGATCATCTCGTGAATTGATGCGTTACGAAGCTGGACTAGATTAGAAAAGATATTAGGAAGACCCCATCTACAAATTCATTGATCTAAGAGGCCAAATTCAAGGGCGCCCCTGGGCTATAGGGTCGTAGAAGCTATAAACTTGATAGTCTCTATAACATGCATCCTCCTTGTACCCTCATCTTCTGACCTCGATTGTTGGAGTTTTGCACTATCTACATCTTCGCTTGATAGCTCATCGGAAAGCTAGGCTAATTTTGAAGAGATTGAACTTATTTGCAAGCACATGCAACAAGATATGAGCCTTCAAAAAGAAGGGCGCCCCTGGGCTATAGGGGTGCAGATCTACTTTCTGCTTGATGATTTTCCTCCGTTATGCGCTCTGGGAACACCATACCAGCTGCTAAGTTGACCATGTAGAAGCACTACAACTATTGATGTGTGTATGACTATATTTCACCATTTTCACATGTACAGACATTGTAAAGTTGATTTAGACATTGATTGTGCAAGTGTCTCCCACATTACATAGTGAAAGTATTTCCCAAACTTAGAATATTTTAAGCACTTTTCGCCATTTGAAAATCCCCTTCATCAAGAAGCATCTTTTTCAGCATCTTTCATTATAAAATGTTTTGCTTTGAGTTTCAAGCTTAGATTTTGACACCTGGTACTGGCCAACTGCCATTGACGACCTCAAAGGTCCTAACTTTTCTCCTGAAAAAGTGAAAACTACCCACCAGGCTTAAACTAATTTTTTAACTGAAACTGACTTCACCACTATGATCGTGATGCAAAATAAGCCAATCAAAATTAATTTCAGCCAATTCTGACAATTTTCTATTTTTAGGGTTTTTGACCTACAAACAAGGTTCAGAAACCCTAATTTTCAAAATTTTCAAAATTTTCCAATATCTTCCTATCATCACACTAACCAAAATCCCATACTTGATTTGCCCAAAAATTGAGTTTTGACCTCATTTTTACAAGGTTTAGAATATTTTAAGCAAAATGCCTTAATGAAGCAAAAAAATTGGTTTGGGTACAACAACTCACCAACACCTTCTCCATCTTTTGACTCATCGTTTCCCTCACCACTATCTACAAAATCTCCAAAGCCTTCACCTCCATTGTCCCCACCATTTACGGTTTTTGCAACCTTCATCTCCCTCATTAAGATGTCTATGGGTGATCATTAATTTTTTTGTGGTGACTATCAAGGGAGTTTGTTGCTAGAGATATTTATATATTAAAAAATATAAAAAATATTACTTTGATTTGGATTATTTGGATGCTTTTTTTATTAATTATTATAACTAGAGAATATGTTTATTTTTTTTCACACCTACATCTATCTTCATTTCAAACTTACCCTTCTCAATAATATAGTGGTAATTAATCAAAGCTTATAGGTGTATTAAGAAGAGCTTAGGGTTCAAGGGTTGGATTTAAAATGAAGTTGGATAATGTTATTGGAAAGGAACTCTTGAAAGATGGAATTATAAGCTTTTCTAGCTTCATCCAATTAGTATTAGCTTGTCGAAAAAAGGAGATAGTAAGTTTAGACGAGAAGCAAGATAGTTTTAATTACTTTAGTTGATTGTTTGATCAAGGTTGGGTTGAGGAGAAAATTATAAGTTATCTGTGTTCTTTATACAATTATTAGTTTCCTGAGAAGATAATGAGGCTAAACAAATAGAGACATTAGAGGTTGATGAGGAGATGACCTTAAACTGATCTATCACCTATGTATAATCATACAAAGTGTTATAAAAGTTGAATATTTGTGCAAGAGATTTTGATTCTGATGCTTTGTAAAAGTATTCTTGATAAATACCCTCTTGATATTAGAGTCAAGAAGAAGATATTCTTGATGGTTAAAATGACACAAACAACATTTAAATAGAATATTTCTACTCTATTTCTCCTGAAAAAGAAAGACAACATGCCTAACTCCCAAGGTCCTGGTAGTTGGTTCTCAACTGTCTGGTGTCACTCAATTGGTTCATGCAACTATAATGTTCAAGGGGCCTGTGTTGGTAAAAGATTCAAGCAGTGACTCATTGTACCAAACTGTTTTTAGTAAATCAATGGGGTTTCAAACAAAAGAAAAAGATAGATTAAAGGGTAAAACCAGTAAATATGAATCAAATTTATCTATCATCCGGACATATATCTTCAATAATGAATGTTCTTCCAATCAAATCAAGAAAACCATAAGATGACACAATCTATAGCATAATCTATACCACTATATACATTTTAGGTGCTTAATTAACTTCACAATCACATATCACAAATAATTCAAGGACTTTTCAAAACAACACACATTCATTCATCATCAAGATCATAGATCAACAGACTTTAATAACTTCAATTCAATGACAATCTAACAAGATAATCTTTAAATCTGGTTTCTTCTAATGATTTTCATCACATAAGAAATTATCATGCTTCAGCCCAATCACTGGCATTCAAATGGATTATAAACTATTAACCTTATCAAACAAAACAACTCAATTCCAACTCCATATTGCATAAACCTGTAAATTCTATTAACTGTAAAAGGATCAAGTACAAAGTATCTCTGCAGAAACTCTACAAAATTCTATCTCCTAGCATTAGGTAAGCCAATTCTATTCTCAATTAGCCGACCTTTACAATATGATACCCATCTGGTATTTATAGATACAAAAAGTTCAAACTCTACTTCTAATTTAGGTTATCCACTCTTTTAGGAACTAGACTCTCTTGGAAACTCAGATCAATTTGATCTTGAGTTCTTACATTTAAACATTCAGTCTTAACTAAAAATAGAAGATAGAGGAGAAGAAAAGAAGTCATGCACCCCCAAGACTGTCAGTGTTGTATGCATGCAACATGCAAGGAAGATAAAAATCATGCATGCAAGGATTCACGCATGCGAAGCTGGATCTGCCATGAACTCATCATAGCTGGTGAAAACTTGTTGTAAAGTATCCATCTCTGGCCCATCAATCCAGTCATCTTGAAATTTGATCTGATCCAACTCGACTGCAGCAAACTCCCTCATACTTTTCACCTTTCTCAATTCTCTTCCAGCAGCCTTTATCTCTTCTCTGACCTCTACTAACCGATCTAACATCAACTCTAAACCATCATCTTCTTTTTGCATAATCCCTTTGAATCTTTCATCCCATTTCTCTTTTACTTGACTCAAAGGCACGCCCTCCTCCAAAAATGCATTCACATCTACAACTATGGCAATGACTGCTTCTAACTCTTCCAATTGCTCAGTCAAATTATTAGCAATTTCTTGAATTTCCTACTTATGTTTACACAAAAATCCAGTCCTAAACTTGAGTATGCGAGAAGTTTTCTCCACAAAATCCTTATTATCTTCCTCAAGTATAGATTGTTCTAGAAGAGTTGTTAGAGGCAATGCACTTACCTTTTCTAACTTCTGACTATATTCTTTGTATTCCTCTTCTTGCTTTTCTGATGCCTCAATATATTGATACATCTCTTTAATCAACCCTTCAGCATCCTTGTAGGCTTCAAATCCTTTCACTAAAACCTCTCCTACCTCTTGGTTCAATTTGTCTATCCACTTGTCTACCATCTCCGCCTTTCCTCTAACCTGCACCAAATCATCTACCTCCTTTTTTCTTAACAAAACAGGAGTCTCAATGGTTGCTACCTGTTGTGACCTTGGAGAGGAGACACTCTTCAAGAATGAATGCAATTGATCTAATTGAGCTTTAAGCTCATCCTTCTTTCGCTTATCCTTGATCATTCTTGATTTGGTCATTGAAGCCACCACATCAATCAAACTCATTTGCTGATTTCTACTGGGTGTTCCCAAATGACCGTACTTAGTTGATAGTCTGTTAGCTGCATATCCCCTACCTCCTTTTCTGTCATCGGCATGGCACATTTAGCAACAATTTCCCCTTTTTTTGTGAGTCGGGTAGAATGTAGAATTTTAGCCTTCTTCTTAGGCCTCTCCTGCTCAATTCCTTTCATCATGTCCTCCCAATTGAGAGGTTGTGGAGGTGTTCTTGCCCTTTTCTGCAGGTCTAATTTCAGCCATGTAGGAGCAATTGGAGCAGTAGTCATCATGGAAGAGGAAGCAACGACTGTAGAAGGTGGCTGAACATTTTCCTGAGGTTGAGAATCAACCTTTGCTTTCTCTTGTTGTTCCTGCAGTATATGCATCTGCACCAACTTCTCAACCTCTTCTCTATCTCTTTGTTCTTGTATTTTCTTATCTTCTTCTTCTTTCCTTAACCTTCCTTCCTTCAACTGATTTCTCTCTACTCTTTCCTTTTCCAACCTTTCCTTTTCTAAAGCTTCCCTTTCTAGAGCCTCCCTTTCCAATTTCTCTTTTTCTAAGGCTTCTAGCTTTTCCCTTTCTAACCTTTCTGCCTCCAAAGTCTTAGGTTTTTCAGCTTCTACCTCTTCTTCATGTTGTTTCCCAATCAGTTCTTTGGCCTCTTTTTCCTTCCTTATCTTTTCTGTCGCTTCCTCTTTTTGTCGAGCTTCCTCTGCAAGTTTCAACCTAGCAACCAGAATTTCCTTTTCCCTCTAGTTTCTTGCTTTCTCCTCCTCAAGATCATGGATCTTTTGTATCAACTCTAACTTGTCATTTTCTACTTTGACCTTGAGCTCATGTTCTCGTTGCCTCATTTGCTTCTCTACTTCATCAGTTCCTACCCTTGTTTCAACTTGTTTTGCCTTTAATTGTTGCTGGTGAAGTAGAGTATCAACTTGCATCTTAGCATCCATTTCCTTTTGCTTCTCCACTGCAGCCCTTGCATCAGACTTTCTCTTTTCCTCCTCAAACATCTTCCATTGTTCCTCTTGTGTCAAAATGTGCTCAATACCCTCCTCCAAAGGTATGTTTTCTTGCAAATCCTTTTCAGATAGAGTCTCATCTGAATCCGTCTCAACCTCAAGAACTTCTTCCTCCACTCCTTTTCCCTTAGCAGTTTCAACCATGCTATGAAGGATTCCTTCTTGAATTTATTTACTCTTCTTCCTTGTAATTGGGGCTTGGGCAGATGATTCACCTAATATAGGTGTTGAACCAGCAGATCCTCCTACTTGAACATCTCCTTCTTGTGTTTCTTCTTCATCATCTACCACCTCAAGTTCTATTTCTTCAATGTCCGGAGGAAATAATTCCAATGGCTCTTTGGGAGGTTCCTTCCTTTTAATCCCCTTGTACCCTTTACCCTTCTTAGGAGCCGGTTCTTGAGGAGTCTGGGTTCTTAGTACCAACCATTGCATGCTCCTATCCAATACTTGCCTTCCTATCTTCTTGATATCAATGGTCTCCTCAACATCCCAGTCAATGGGATCTAGACTCTTGGTGCCAATGTTCAAAGCTTCATATGATGCATCCAATACAATTCCATCATCCACCAAAGTGTCGGGAATGCTCTCTTTAACACCTAATTTTGTCATGAGTGCAACCAATAATCTTTCATAGTTCTTCTTTCTCAAATCATACTCATCCTGCCGATCACTCCAAAAGTCTTCTAACAAATTAAAATGTCTAGTGAACACTGAAGGTAATAAATCATACATCTTCTTCTTTGGATCAAAATACTTATGACCCATATACAATCCCAATTTCAATTGTATCAACTCATTACAAACCACCTTTGCTCCCTTCAAGTGTTGACAACCATATTCACCCAATTTCATGGGAAATTTATGACATCTAGTTTTATGCTTGATCCCAAACCCAGCATTAACTCCAATAGCTTGATACACAAACTCCATAAGCACTATTCTGTTACTACAGCACCTTGGAAGCAAGTGTGGGTGACCTTCAAAACCACATAACCTGAAGTACGTAAATTTAGGGTATTGGATATACCAACATCCCCATTTAGCAATGAAAGCCATAGCTTCTTGGCTCAACCGATATCTAGAATCTCCATTCCATTGATTGATGATCACATATAAAAATGCATCATTGACTCTTCTGAAATGAGTCTCAGCAACCTGAAGAGATAATTGATCATAGTGCTCCCATACCTTCTTTTGTCCATCCAAAGCTCCCATTACGCCCACTATGTTCAAACCTGGGAAAACACCCACTCTTGCTGCTGCATAAACAATGTAAGAGGTCATAAAGAAACACTTGGTTTCTCTAATCTTGGTTAGCTGATCATTTATGGCATCGGAGACAATCATTGACCAATCAAACTGTTGGTCTCCTTTTAAAATAGTCTGAATAAAAGGAAACATCCACTCCTTGAAGTAAAATGCATCCCTCTTTCCAAACACCCTAGACAACATCACGATCAACCTTGATATCTCTTCATAGAAATCTGCTCTCTTTGGCTGGTCTGTAAGCTTGGATAGAGATTTATTTTCTGTCATCAACCACTTCTTGTTCAAGTGATATTTATTCGATTGCTTATACTTATTGTAATTCTCCAAGGCCTCCGCCTCATTCAATTGCACTAAGTTCTTTGGATCTGGAACATCAAATATACTCTGAAATGCTTGAGGAGTGAGATTAATAATTACATTGCCTTGTCAATCCATGCATAGTCTTGCAGTAGGATTGTAAGCATTGGCTACTCTCATGATTAACTCCGGGCACTGGACAGATATAGGAATCAAAGTGATATGAGCTAACCCAGAGCTGACAATTCTTTCCATAGTCAATGTAATATCCTTGTCAAACGCTTCTGAATACCACTCTTCAAAATTGTATTGACCTAAATTAGTGTCAGTGATATCCGACCAATCTGATTCCACCTTGCTCATCTTCACAACCGGACTTGTATGATTATACCTCAAGGTATAAGGCAGTTGTTTTGGCTTTAACTTCTATGGTTTTGGTGCTGCCTTTGATGATTCTGCAGGCTGGTTTCTCAGAGCAGCTTTCCCTAATGTTCCTGATATCTTTCAACTTTCCTACAAGCAAAACCTCTAATTAGATCTTTAGATATCAACACCAAACATACTTTAAAACCATACCTTTCATATATGCACCAGAGGCGGAACCAGGCAAAAACACAACCTAAAACAATCTCTTTTTACACAACTACCGGACTTTGAACAAAATAGATATAGAAATTTCACAAACAATGAACGGGCTCGAAGTCGGAATTGGGGAGGTTATCGAAATCGGGATCGGAATGGAAAACGGATTTGGTTTTCTTCAAATTTTCATTCTTTCATATTCTATTTCCATTCCGCCTTCGCTTCCAATTTGGTCATCGTTAACTTGAAGGAAGATTTTCTATTGTACGCAGAGCCGGACACGGGATGGAAATGGAATCGATATCTTTACAAAACAAAATTCTCAAGTTCTAGATCGATTCTGATCCCGTCTTCGCCTAGATTGACCATGACATCATCATCAGCCGACAACTTCACGATTTAACATAGGTCATTTAAAATGGAAAAGGCGCTTAACACTACATTCATATGACCATGGGGAACGACTGTATATCTTTTAGGGCATCATATTCTAACTGATCGACAGACATGAAACCCTAATGTAACAAACCCGATAAAACCAGGGCACGGCTTTTAAACCTTACCATTTACCCTTTTGGATTCACGACAAAACCCTAAGTAATAATGAATCTAATCTACCCTAACTCACTGTAAATCTTTAATCTACCTCACTGTAAATCCTACCACAAATCAAAATAACACAACACAATCATGATTTAAAATGCGAAAGCAACCATGCTGAAGAATATACAGAATTAAAAAGAACGACAGCACAAGAAACCAAAGAAAAATAAACATAACCAAATAAAACAAGGAAATAAACAAACCAATCATACCAAGAATCATAAATTTGCTGAAAGCGAAATGATTGAAAGCACGAGCAGAAATAAAGAAAAACAAACACGACAATAAATAAACGAAGAACAAAGAACAATAAGAAACCCTACCTCAAAACGCAAAAGAGCCCGAGCTAACCTTTGAACCGATT
This sequence comes from Sequoiadendron giganteum, assembly GCA_007115665.2. NCBI lineage: Eukaryota > Viridiplantae > Streptophyta > Pinopsida > Cupressales > Cupressaceae > Sequoiadendron > Sequoiadendron giganteum. Next base: position 27,731,685 of record CM021101.1, read on the forward strand.
CACACGCAACAATCTTCTCCTCCTTCAATCGATTTGCCCAAACGAACTCCACTGCTGCTCTTCCTTGTTCTTCAATCTCAGTAATGATAATAATGACTCATTTAATCCTTAAATAAAGGTAAAAACAAGGATTTCAACCTACCCAAGCAGCCATCATTAATGCATTAACACACAGTTATGGCGGAGTCGGGACTGAAAGAGAACGATCACTTTTGTGTAGTGTAACTCCAGTCAAAAAGTCAACGAAGCAAAAAGTGGCGGGGGCGGAACTAAAATGGAAAGTGATCCGAAAGCTTAAGAAATTTCCATACTTCATTCCTATTCCAGTTCCGATTCCGTCAACTAAACACAAAGCAAAACCAAACCGAAAAAGTAAAGTAAAAGACCGACATCATAAAACCAAACCTAAGGACTTAGACTAAAAATAAAATAAAAATAATGGAGGCGGGGGTGGAATCAATTATGATTTTGTAATTTTCAATGAACACCAACTCAATAGCCGTTTTGGCTCTGATTCCGCTAAAGACAAAACAAAAAGTAAATAGAAAAGACTGTTGGGATGAGAACCAAAACAAGTTTCAAAAGAACTTCCAAAACCTGATTCATTTCCGGTTCCGATTCCGACAAAGAAACCAAAGAAAAACAAAGTGTTGGTAAAACTAGACTCCAAACTTCGTTTCCAAAAACAACTAAGTACAAAATAAAAAATGGGGACCCATTTTGACCAAGGCAAAAGATGGGGTGGTTATGCAAGGCATAACAAATGGTGACTTGGCTGGGGAAATGGTTTACCTATTTTCAAGATACCCAAATAAAATTTTAGTCACCCAAAAACTACTAGCTTATAAACATTTTAACTTGAATAAGATCAGATATATGTAGGATAAGTTCGAGTTTGAATCTTAGATGTTATGTGCTCATGAGTTATTTTTGAATCTGAGTGTGTGCTTATATTGTGCATCATTCTTTGTAGATACTTTCTCTGTTTTGTGAACAACTATACCTAAGATTCAAGCTACATAAGTTGAGTCCTTTAACTATCGTGCAGTAAAATCTTGGGTATTGCTCCGCTGCCAGACAGACGTCCATAGCCCTGATGAAGATACCTCTAGTTCTCTCAAAGCATTGCTCTACTGCCAACCAAGCGTCCATAGCCCCGATAGAGATACTTGATTACCCACTTGATATTTGAGCTTGCTTCTTTCTTTCTTTATTTTCTTCTTCTTTTACTTCACTTGTGGAAATTCTTTTATGCATCTTTCTCAAATACTCAGATTCGGTGAATCTAAAATGTGGGTTGAGAACTACAATGGATTTTGTGATAGTCTTGGAATTGGATTTTTCACTTGAATCGAAGGTAGAGTCATTCTAAAACAAATAGGCACCTACTCATGCAGATGTTTTATCTAATTTGGTGGCAGATCTTTGATCACAATTCATGAGATATTCACATTTATATCTTCTATCCTTAATAACATTTCCAAGCCCAATTAGAATGATAATAAAACATAAGTTTTAGAATGAAACCCTTTTCAATGACTATGATGAGAATACCTAAACCAATTTCTCTCCTAATACCAGTAGTATACCTTGAATAACAACCCCAAGTCTTGAGATGAACAAAAATGAAGATCCCCAATGAAACAAGACAAACAATTCAAAGAAACAAACAAAGAAACAAAACAAAGAAAAAAAAAAAACCAATCAACAATCAAAACTAAAAACTAAAACCTAAATAGAAACTTAATTACATATGATACAGTATAGTACACATTTTTTTCAAAACATCAGACTTTCTATGCACCAAAATAGTGCTTGAGAAACTGACCATTAACTGGTAATGGAACAGGTTCTCCTGTTAAGGTACTCAAACGAAAAGCATTCTCACCTAAGATTTCAGCCACTTGATAGGGACCTAACCAAAGTCTATCAAACTTCTGATGGTCTCCCTTCTTTTCTCTAGCCTTATCCCATAATAGCACAAGATCTGATATTCTAAAGGCTTTTATCTTGGCTCTTTTGTCAAACCATCGTTTGACAACAGCCTAATGTTTAGAGAATTGCTGCAAAGCAACATCTCTTTGTTCTTCCATATTTAACAAGTTAAGTAGTCTAACCTCAATCCTATCATCCTTGTTGTAAAACTCCTGCATAAACTTCATAATAGGTATTTGTAAATGAATGGGGAATATTGGATCTTGGCCATAGACTAACCTAAAAGGTGAATTCCCTAGGGTTGCTTTGATTCTGGTTCGATCTGCCCATAAAGAAAATCTCAACTGGGTATGTCAATCCCTAGAGTTACCTTCTAATAACTTTTTTATAACTTCCAACAAGTTCTTATTTGTGGACTCAGCCACTCCATTCCCCTAAGGATAATAATTGGAAGAATATCTTAACACAATATTATGCTCATATGCCCATGAAATAAACTCAGCAGAAGAAAAAGCGGGGCCGTTATCACATACCAGAGCAAATGGAACTCCAAACCTGGTTGTGATGTTTTCTGTTAGAAACTTGATGACCACCTCTGTGGTACTATTCTTGCAAGGCAGGGCCTCCGTCCAACGTGTGCAATAATCCGTTGTAGTCAAGATGAATTTATGACCTGCAAAAGAATCTGGATTAATTACACCTACAAAATCAAATGCCCATTGGGAAAATGGCCTTACCTCATATACCGGTTGTAGGGGCATTGCAGGATTTCTTTCTCTAGGTGCAAAGGTTTGACATGTATGACAAGTCCTGGAGTGTTGGTGTGCATCTCTAAACACATAGGGCCAATAATAGCCTGATCTCAAAATATGATGTGCCAAAGCATCAGCTGATCCATGTCCTGTCCCATGCCTTCCATGAAATTCACTTATGGCATGCTTAGCTTCTTGTTGATCTAAACAGCGTAGATATATTCCTTGAAAATTCTTCCTGTAGATTGATCCCCCCTTGAGCATGTAATGGGAGCTCTTCATCCTCAATGCTCTCCTTTGAGTAGCATTCATTCCCTCTGGACATTGGTTATTGAGGAGGAAGAAAACTAAATCTGTATACCAGGGATCTTTCGTGAATGATTGAACCGTGTATTGTTGACAAGTAATACTTTTGTCTACTTCTACCATTTTTTTTGACAAACCTTGGCCTCAAACAAGTTTCATTGGGTGAATCTCCAAGTCAAATTCTTGTAATATGGCCATCCATTTCCCTCTTCTTTCCCCTAATTCACTTTGCATTAGGAGGGACTTTACAACTGGATCTGGGACTATAGCCATAACCTGACTTCTGATTATGTAATGCCTAAACTTCTTTACTGCTCTAACCAATGCAAAGGCTTGTTTTTCCAATGATGAATATCTTACTTCTGCGTTTTTAAATGGAGAGCTCATAAAAGCAATAGGTCTCTCCTCGTTCTCTTATCTTCTTTGTGTTAAAATTGTTGCACATGAATGTTCAGAAGCAAAAGAATAAATGTAGAAGGGCTTTAAATAATTTGGACTTGTTCAAATAGGTGCCTTAGATATAGCTTGTTTAATCTGCATAAAATCAGATTTAGCTTCTTCACTCCATTCAATCTTCACATCCTTCTTCATCATTTCATTAAGTGGTTTGACAATCTCAGCAAACCCTGTTATAAATTTCCTAACAAAATTGATCCTTCCAAAGAAAGACCTCATCTCCTTCTTACTTCCTGGTTTTGTCAACTTCAAAATGGCCTCCACTCGGTCAGGATCTATGGAAATCCCCACCTCTGATATGATGTGTCCTAAAAGCTTCCCTTCAGAAACTCCAAATACACATTTCTTTGGGTTGAGAGAAACACCATAACTGATACGCTTTTTCAACAACTTTTCCAAATCAGCGGCATGATCTTCTCTATTCCTAGAGAAGATGATCAAATCATCCACATAGATGATTATACATTTCCCTATCAAATCTTTAAATGCTACATCCATCACTCTTTGAAAAGTAGCACCATCATTAATAAGACCAAAAGGCATTCTCCTGTAAGCAAACGTCCCCCACTTTGTAGTGAAAGCAGTCTTCATCCTATCCTCATGGCTTACAAGGACCTGATTGTATCCTGAATACCCATCCAAGAAATACATCATCTGAGATCCATTGAATTTTTGCAATACTTCATCAAGGGAAGGTAATGGATAGTTGTCCTTCTCTGAGGCTTTGTTTAAATTCCTGAAGTCCACACATAACCTTATTTCACCATTCTTTTTCCTTACAGGAACTAGATTAGCCACCCAAGTAGAGTGTCTAACTGGAAAGATTATTCTTGCAGCCAAAAGCTTCTGCACTTCTTTATGAATCAAAGGCTCAATTAATGCATTGACCGGGCATTGCTTTTGGTGAAACGGCTTGGCTTATGGCTTAAGAGGAATTGTATGTGTGATGACCGATGTATCAAAAGTTTTCAAGTCATCATAGCTCCAAGCTATTGCTTCAATATTCTGCTTCAAGACCTTGATTATCTCATTCTTTATTTCTTGAGGGCAGGTCTTCCCTATAAGAACATTCCTTTCTGGGCCTGAGTGAGTCAAATTAACTTGTTCATACTTACCTCCCTCACTCTTTGTAGGCACTCTTTGATTAGCTTGTGGATCTGAATCAAATATTCTTTCTAATGCTATCATCCCTTTGGGGATGTTATTGCTCTTTAAATCCAATATCCCTTTTGGATTGTCACTTTCTGGATTCCAGTCTCCCTAATCTCTGTCAGAACCATCAATTATCTACCCCTCAAAAACATCAGAATTTTCCAAAAAGGCCAATATATGTTGATCATCATTAAATACCTGAAAGTGTCTGACATTGTCAGGAATTGTTGGGATTGAAATCAATTCTAATGAAAACCTCTTTAGATTTGAGTCTTGCATAGGCTCTAATGTACTAGCAGCAATAGCAAGAGCATCTGCTATCTGATTTGCTTCCCTTGGAATGAGAGTAATTCCAAAGGCATCAAAATCTTCTATTAAATTCCAAACCCTATTCCTATATGCAGCCAATCTTTTGTTATGGCATGTGTATTGGCTACATACCTGTTTCACAATTACCTCTGAATCTCCCATCACTGTAAGAGCATTTACCTTCTTCTTATGAGCAAACATGAGCCCTCTTGCAAGTGCCTCGTATTCAGCCACATTGTTAGTGCAACCAAATTGCAATCTATAAGAAGCAAAATAAGTTTTCCCTTTCGAATTGGTTAGTTCAATCCCTGCTCCACTTCCTGCTTTAGATTTAGAACCATCAAATTTAAGAGTCCATAACTGGTCTTTAGCTAGGAGTTCTTTCTTTTTAAAAGCAACAGGGAAGGACTCACCTGAGACGTGTGGCAGCTCAGACTTTTGTTGTTTGTGAGAATTTGTGTTGGGAAGAGATTCAGTTAAAGATTTTCCTAGGTTTTCAATTTGTTCAACAACTACCTCCTGAATGATTTGTTGGGTTTATTTACCATCTAATTCATCTTTCATCAACTCCTTTGGAATTGGTAAAGCATCTAGCGCAGGTGGATTGAGAAGGCACTGTGCTACCTTAATCTCTTCTTGAATTTCAGAACATAACAATGGAGTCTGTTCTATAGATGGGGAATTTTCCTTCTGAGAAGGGTTAATCCGAGTCAGAATGGTAGCATGCTTAACTTTGAAAGAGAACTCATTGATGGGAGTCTCCAATCCCTCATGGCATTTTTGTTGTGGCTGATCTATATGACCTAGAATATCTAGGCATGACTGACATGTCAACTCCGAATGGTTGTGATAGTGAATCTTGCATTAGTTAGGAAGTAATAAACTACTCAAATCAATTTCTTCCCCTAAAACAAACCTATCTTGTTGCAATTTCCTTATTAAAACCTGTTGGTTGATGCATATCATGGGATCACTATGCTCCAAAGGCGAAGTATCCTCAAGATTGATTACAGACAATGTAAGAATTTCCTCTTGTTTGTAAACACCTATCTCGATTTCAAAGAATGCTACCTCATTTGCAGCATCATATTTTGTAATCATATGTTTGAGCCTAGGTTCACTTTCAATTCTTATCTGTGTGGCAACTCCTTTCCATGGTAACCACATGTGTGAGAAATCCAAGGATAGATATCCCCCTATGCTTTTCATCAGTTCTCGACTTAGCAGCATACCATAAGTTTCTAGGATATCAGCTACTTGGATATCTATATAGGTCTAGATCCTTGGATCTGATCCAACCTGCACATGCATGTTCTTCAACTCACCTACAACATTGACTTTAGTTTTATCCAACTGAATCACCTTTTTATTGGTTGGAATAGGACTCAATCCTAACTTCTTACAAATCGAAAACGGCATGACATTCCCTAATGCTCCAAAATCTAATAAGCAATTGTGTAGGTTCTTTCCAAATATTCTCAAACTTAAAAGGAAAGGTGGGGTACTGGTCTTACCTTTATACATAGTTGCATTTGTCTCCTTAGCACTAGTCACTTTACCTTTCCCTTTTAGGTGATCTGCCTTTTCCAAAGCCTTTAATACCACCTCCCGTTGAGCTGGGCACCACTTCATGATATCAAAGAAAGATAGTGACGTCTTCTGCCTTTGTAATTATGCAACAAAGTCAAACTCAGAATCATTCCTAACTTGATACTTAGGAAAAGAAGGTTGATTAGCTCTATTCTGAGAATCAGAAGGTCCCTTTGGTGGAGGTGGATTGTTATCTGCATTCTGATTTGGTGGAACCATATTATTCGGGGGTGTAGATGTAGTGAATGGCCCCTTATTCTGATTTCTTAGAAAGTGACCACCCTTAGATTGGAAAGCTTGAGCATCATATACATCTTCTTCTGGCTCATTATCCCCTTGCATAGGGAATTGATATTTCTCTTCAATGGTTTCATAGGTCATGGCAGTACTGACTGACCCATTGTCATGATTGGAATTTCTTGCTAGAGGATGCGCATCAGCCTGTGCAATTTTCACAATTTTCTTCATTTCTGGGCAATTAACCTTAGAATGTGCTGATGTATCATGCAACCTACACCAATTGGTCATAAAATTCAAATCAGCAACATTAGCAGTATATGGTCTTTCCTCACCTGCTTGATAATTATGAGGAACTCCCCCTTTATTAGGTACAGTATTCCACTTCCTATTATTATTGTTGTTATTGAACCTCTGATTGTATCCTCTGTTTTGATTTTGATAATTTTGATTTGAGGAGTTCTGACCCTGGAAATTCCAATAGGTGTTCTGATTTTGGTTCTGATTAGAGAAATTTCCCTAATTGTTATAACCTCCCTGATTGTTGTAATTCTGGTTTTGACTATGGGGAGGGTTTTGCCTGAGTTGTGCCATGTCATTCAACATATGAGAGAGCGTCTTCTTGAGAGTCTCTACTTCACTTGTGAGTTGAATAGTCTATTCATTCTGCACATTTTGGATTATGGTTGGGGAATGGACATGGGTTGATCCTCCCCCTTGTTGTGGTTGATGTTGAGGTTGTTGTTGTTGAGTTTGATGGGAGGAATCGTGTACACCATTGCTAAAGAACGAGACAGTGGGTGGAGCTTGCAACTCAGACACAGGTCCATATTGGGAATAAGACATCCCTGGGATAGTATTGTATAACGGTGGATTTGGCATCTCATAATTCATTGGGGGAAGAGTTGCTCCTAACTTTCCAAATTGCAAACTTATCTGCTATTGTAATTTAATAGCCAAATGATAAATTTTGGACAGTGAGTCAATCTCATTAGGTTGATAAGTTCTTTGCAAGAACAGGCCGATCAAAGGATCAACAGCTCTCAAACATGCCTGTATGGCCACACCCTCTGGCACTAAGTAAGGCTCTTGTAGGCTACGATACATCCTTTGGAACCTAATGTTAAATAAGGGAAATGGTTCATGGTGTTCCTTCCTTATGGTGGAAAATTGGTGATATAATATTGTAGGATCCACATAAACCCTGAATTGATTAATAAACGCATTTTCTAAATCTGTCCAACCCAAAATAGATCCTTGGGGCAGATTTAGATACCAATTATATGTCATATCTCCTAAACAGTAGGGAAACAATCTACATACCACATCTTGATGAGCAACCTGTGCTCGTGTGCAGGCATCTTTGAATGCTTGTATATGTTCCTTTGCACTTCTTGATTCTCCATGCATGTATTTTAGACATAACTTCTCTGGGTTCTTTGGTAAATCATGGAATCCCCCAGGAATAGTCCCTAATGGGGAGGGATTATTCAAAAAAGTAAGCCATTGGTGGGAGTGGTTGAACAGGTGGTGATGCAGGCCTATATGAAGGTGGTGATGTAGGTCAGACTGGTGGTGGTGTAGGTGGATTTGAAGGAAATCAAGGTGGAGTAAGTGGTGGTGGCAGTGTAGGTAGCAAAACCCTCTGAGCATGACGTCTTGGTCTAATTGGGGCTTACAATTCTTGTAATGGTTCAGAATCAGTAGAAGATCTGAGAATCCTTCTGTATTTGTCTGGTGAGAATGACCCTATGCGAGCCAGCTTGTGTTTTCAAGCCCTCCTTCTAGCGCCAACTTCTGTTGATGGTTAAAATAACACAAACAACATTAAAACATAATATTTCTACTCTATTTCTCCTGAAAAAAAATGACAACATGCCTAACTCCCAAGGTCCTGGTAGTTGGTTCATGCAACTGTAATGTTCAAGGGGCCTGTGCTGGTAAAATATTCAAGCGGTGAATCATCGTACCAAACTATTTTTAGTAAATCATTGGGGTTTCAAACAAAAGAAAAAGATAGATTAAAGGGTAAAACCAATAAATATGAATCAAATTTATCTATCATCCGGACATATATCTTCAATAATGAATGTTCTTCCAATCAGATCAAGAAAACCATAAGATGACACAATCTATAGCGTAATCTATACCACTATATACATTTTAGGTGCTTAATTAACTTCACAATCACATATCACAAATAATTCAAGGACTTTTCAAAACAACACACATTCATTCATCATCAAGATCATAGATCAACAGACTTTAATAGCTTCAATTCAATGACAATCTAACAAGATAATCTTTAAATCTGGTTTCTTCTAATGACTTTCATCACATAAGAAATTATCATGCTTCAGCCCAATCACTGGCATTCAAATGGATTATAACTTATTAACCTTATCAAATAAAATAACTCAATTCCAACTCCATATTGCGTAAACCTGTAAATTCTATTAACTATAAAAGGATCAAGTACAAAGTATCTCTGCAAAAACTCTACAAAATTCTATCTCCTAGCATTAGGTAAGCCAATTCTATTCTCAATTAGCCGGCCTTTACAATATGATACCCATCTGGTATTTATAGATATAGAAAGTTTGAACTCTACTTCTAATTTAGGTTATCCACCCTTTTAGGAACTAGACTCTCTTGGAAACTCGGATCAATTTGATCTTGAGTTCTTATATTTAAACATTCAGTCTTAACTAAAAATAGAAGATAGAGGAGAAGAAAAGAAGTCATGCACCCCCAAGACTGTCAGTGTTGTATGCATGCAACATGCAAGGATTCACGCATGCGAAGCTAGATCTGCCATGAACTCATCGTAGCTAGTGAAAACTTGTTGTAAAGTATCCATCTCTGGCCCATCAATCCAGTCATCTTGAAATTTGATCCGATCCAACTCGACTGCAGCAAACTCCCTCATACTTTTCACCTTTCTCAATTCTCTTCCAGCAGCCTTTATCTCTTCTCTAACCTCTACTAACCGATCTAACATCAACTCTCTGCCATCATCTTCTTTTTGCATAAGCCCTTTGAATCTTTCATCCCATTTCTCTTTTACTTGACTCAAAGGCATGCCCTCCTCCAAAAATGCATTCACATCTACAACTATGGCAATGATTGCTTCTAACTCTTCCAATTGCTCAATCAAATTATTAGCAATTTCTTGAATTTCCTCCTTATGTTTACACAAAAATCCAGTCTTAAACTTGAGTATGCAAGAAGTTTTCTCCAGAAAATCCTTATTATCTTCCTCAAGTATAGATTGTTCTAGAAGAGTTGTTAGAGGCAATGCACTTACCTTTTCTAACTTCTGACTATATTCTTTGTATTCCTCTTCTTGCTTTTCTGATGCCTCAATGTATTGATACATCTCTTTAATCAACCCTTTATCATCCTTGTAGGCTTCAAATCCTTTCACTAAAACCTCTCCTACCTCTTGGTTCAATTTTTCTATCCACTTGTCTACCATCTCCGGCTTTCCTCTAACCTGCACAAAATCATCTACCTCCTTTTTTCTTAACAAAACAGGAGTCTCAATGGCTACTGCCTGTTGTGACCTTGGAGAAGAGATACTCTTCAAGAATGAATGCAATTGATCTAATTGAGCTTTAAGCTCATCCTTCTTTTTCTTATCCTTGATCATTCTTGATTTGGTCGTTGAAGCCACCACATCAATCAAACTCATTTGTTGATTTCTGGTGGGTCTTCCCAAATTGATCGTACTCTGTTGATATTTTGTTAGCTGCATATCCCCTACCTCCTTTTCTATCATCGGCATGGCACATTCAACAACAATTTCCCCTTTGTCTGTGAGTCGGGTAGAATGTAAAATTTTAGCCTTCTTCTTAGGCCTCTCCTGCTCAATTCCTTTCATCATGTCCTCCCAATTGAGAGGTTGTGGAGGTGTTCTTGCCATTTTCTGTAGGTCTAATTTCAGCCATGTAGGAGCAATTGGAGCAGCAGTCATCATCGAAGAGGAAGCAATGACTATAGAGGGTGGCTGAACATTTTCCTAAGGTTAAGAATCAACCTTCCCTTTCTCTTGTTGCTCCTGCAGTATATGCATCTACACCAACTGCTCAGCCTCTTCTCTATCTCTTTGTTCTTGTATTTTCTTATCTTCTTCTTCTTTCCTTAACCTTTCTTCCTCCAACTAATTTCTCTCTACTCTTTCCTTTTCCAACCTTTCCTTTTCTAAAGCTTCCCTTTCTAGAGCCTCCCTTTCCAATTTCTCTTTTTCTAAGGCTTCTAGCTTTTCCCTTTCTAACCTTTTTGCCTCCAAAGTCTTAAGTTTTTCAGCTTCTACTTCTTCTTCTTCTTGTTTTCTAATCAGTTCTTTGGCCTCTTTTTCCTTCCTTATCTTTTCTACCCCTTCCTCTTTTTGTCGAGCTTCAACCTAGCAACCAAAATTTCCTTTTCCCTCCAATTTCTTTCTTTCTCCTCCTCAAGATCATGGATCTTTTGTATCAACTCTAACTTGTCATTTTCTACTTTGACCTTGAGCTCATGTTCTCGTTGTCTCATTTGCTTCTCTACTTCATCAGTTGTTGCCCTTGTTTCAACTTGTTTTGCCTTTAATTGGTGCTGGTGAAGTAGAGCATCAGCTTGCATCTTAGCATCCATTTCCTTTTGCTTCTCCGTTGTAGCCCTTGCATCAAACTTTCTATTTTCCTCCTCAAACATCTTCCATTGTTCCTCTTGTGTCAAAATGTGCTCAATACCCTCCTCCAAAGGTATGTTTTCTTGCAAATCCTTTTCAGATAGAGTCTCATTTGAATCTGTCTCAACCTCAAGAACTTCTTCCTCCACTCCTTTTCCCTTAGCAGTTTCAGCCATGCTATGAAGGATTCCTTCTTGAATTTATTTACTCTTCTTCCTTGTAATTGGGGCTTGGGCAGATGATTCACCTAATATAGGTGTTGAAATAAGAGATCCTCCTACTAGAACATCTCCTTCTTGTGTTTCTTCTTCATCATCTACCACCTCAAGTTCTATTTCTTCAATGTTCAAAGGAAAGAATTCCAATGGCTCTTTGGGAGGTGTCTTCCTTTTAATCCTCTTGTACCCTTTACCCTTCTTAGGAACCAGTTCTTGAGGAGTATGGGTTCTTAGTACCAACCATTTCACGCTCCTATCCAATACTTGCCTTCCTATCTTTTTGATATCAATGGTCTCCTCAGCATCCCAGTCAATCAGATCCAGACTCTTGGTGCCAATGTTCAAAGCTTCATATGATGGATCCAATACAATTCCATCATCCACCAAAGTGTCAGGAATGCTCTCTTTAACACCTAATTCTACCATGACTGCAACCGACAATCATTCATAGTTCTTCTTTCTCAAGTCATACTCATCCTGCCAATCACTCCAAAAGTCTTCTAACAAATTACAATGTCTAGTGAACATTGAAGGTAATAAAGCATACATCTTCTTCTTTGGATCAAAATACTTACGAGTTGTATACAACCCCAATTTCAATTGTATCAACTCATTACAAACCACCTTTGCTCCCTTCAAGTGTTGACAACCATATTCACCCAATTTCATGGGAAATTTATGACATCCAATTTTATGCTTGATCCCAAACCTAGCATTAACTCCAATAGCTTGATACACAAACTCCATAAGCACTATTTTGTTACTACAGCACCTTGGAAGCAAGTGTGGATGACCTTCAAAACCATATAACCTGAAGTATGTAAATTTAGGGTATTGGATATACCAACATCCCCATTCAGCAATGAAAGCCATAGCTTCTTGGCTCAACCGGTATCCGACATCTCCATTCAATTGATTGATGATCACATATAAAAATGCATCATTGACTCTTCTGAAATGAGTCTCAACAACCTGAAGAGATAATTGATCATAGTGCTCCCATACCTTCTTTTGTCCATCCAAAGCTCCCATTACGCCCACTCTATTCAAACCTGGGAAAACACCCACTCTTGCTGCTGCATAAACAATGTAAGAGGTCATTAAGAAACACTTGGTCTCTCTAATCTTGGTTAACTGATCATGTATGGCATCAGAGACAATCATTGACCAATCAAACTATTGGTCTCCTTTCAAAATAGTCTGAATAAAAGGAAACATCCACTCCTTGAAGTAAAATGCATCCCTCTTTCCAAACACCCTAGACAACATCACGATCAACCTTGATATCTCTTCATAGAAATCTACCCTCTTTGGCTGGTCTGCAAGCTTGGATAGAGATTTCTTTTATGTCGTCAACAATTTCTTGTTCAAGTGAGATTTATTTGATTTCTTATACTTATTGTAATTCTCCAAGGCCTCCGCCTCATTCAATTGCACTAAGTTCTTTGGATCTGGAACATCAAATATACTCTGAAATGCTTGAGGAGTGAGATTAATAATCACATTGCCTTGTGAATCCATGCATAGTCTTGTAGCAGGATTGTAAACACTGGCTATTGTCATGATTAACTCTGGGCACTAGACAGATATAGGAAACAAAGTGATATGAGCTAACCCAGAGCTGACAATTCTTTCTGTAGTCAATGTAATATCCTTGTCAAACACTTCTGAATACCACTCTTCAAAATTGTATTGACCTAAATTAGTGTCAGTGATATCCGACCAATCTGATTCCACCTTGCTCATCTTCACAATAGGACTTGTATGATTATACCTCAAGGTATAAGGCAGTTGTTTTGGCTTTAACTTCTCTGGTTTTTGTGCTGCCTTTGATGTTTCTGCAGGCTGGTTTCTCAGAGTAGCTTCCCCTGATATTCCTAACATCTTTCAACTTTCCTGCAAGCAAAACCTCTAATTAGATCTTTAGATATCAACACCAAACATACTTTAAAACCATACCTTTCATATATGCACCAGAGGTGGAACCAGGCAAAAACACGACCTAAAACAATCTCTTTTTACACAATTGCCGGACACAGAACAAAAACCGATATAGAAATTTCACTAACAATGAACGGGCTCGGAGTCAGAATCGGGGAGGTTATCGGAACTGAAATCGGAATGGAAAATGGATTTGGTTTTCTTCAAATTTTCATTCTTTCATATTCTATGTCCATTCCGCCTCCGCTTCTGATTTGGTCATCGTTAACTTGAAGGAAGATTTTCTATTGTACGCAGAGCCGGACACGGGATGGAAATGGAATCGATATCTTTACAAAACAAAATTCTCAAGTTCCAGATCGATTTCAATCCCATCTCCGCCTAGATTGACCATGACATCATCATCAGCCAAGAACTTCACGATTTAACCTAGGTCATTTAAAATGAAAAAGGGGCTTAACACTACATTCATATGACCATGGGGAATGACTGTATATCTTTTAGGGCATCATATTCTAACTGATCGACAGACACGAAACCCTAATGTAACAAACCCGATAAAACTAGGGCACAGCTTCTAAACCTTACCATTTACCCTTTTGGATTCACGACAAAACCCTAAGTAATAATGAATCTAATCTACCCTAACTCACTGTAAATCTTTAATCTACCTCACTGTAAATCCTACCACAAATCAAAATAACACAACACAATCACGATTTAAAATGCGAAAGCGACCATGCTGAAGAATATACATAATTAAAAAGAACGACAGCACAAGAAACCAAAGAAAAATAAACATAACCAAATAAAACAAGGAAATAAACAAACCAATCATACCAAGAATCATAAATTCGCTGAAAGCGAAATGATTGAAAGCACGAGCAGAAATAAAGAAAAACAAACACGATAGTAAATAAACGAAGAACAAAGAACAATAAGAAACCCTACCTCAAAACACAAAAGAGCCCGAGCTAACCTTTGAACCGATTCACACGCAACAGGGTAAGTGCAAGAAGTTGGGTCCACGAAGAGGGGAAGTTTCGGCCAAAAAAAAAAATCTCGTAGAAAACGTGTACGCGTTATTAAAAAACGCATATGCGTTATGCATTGGGTACTCGAGCCTAAAAAAATGCGTATGCGTTATAAAACGTGTACGCATTAAAAAATGCATAAGCGTTATAAAACGCGTACGCGTTATAAAACGCATACGCGTTTTTGAGTGCATACAAATAATTTATTTTAAAAAAATACTTTTTAGAAACGCGTATGCGTTTTTCTTTTTAGAAACGTGTACGCGTTTGTCTTTTCAAAACGCGTACGTGTTTTAAAACGTGTACGCGTTTCTAAAAAGAATTTTTTTAAAAAAATAATCAAACAAATAAAGAGCGCATATGCGTTTTGTAACGCGTACGCATTTTTAAAAACGCATACGCGTTATTAAAAACTTGAATCTCCAACCCACTTGCAGCCTTGGTTTTAGGCTCGGGAAAGGCTTGGCAATCCGAGCCTTAGCCTTTGACCTGCAACTAAAAAACTAAGGCAGATTGAAGAAGAATGTCCATCTTTGACAATATGGTTGATGGACTTTTTTTCTGAATCAATCTATAAAATTAAAACCCATTACAGAACACAATTTCTAGTTTCCAAATATATAATTTTTATTAATATTGGATTATATTTGATATTTTTAAATTAATTTCAAAGCAAACTAGTCCTTAAACATGAAATATCAGACTTTTTTTGTTTTTTAATAACTTTTTTTGGTGAAGTTTCTTGTAAAAAAAATTATATGACATCAATCTTTAGACAATTCTTTACAGAATGAAAAAAAAAAGTTTCAAAAAATGTTTAGTTTAGGTCAAATTATGTTGTCCGTACACGTTGATTTTTAAAAACAACAATTAAGGCCAATAAAAATTTAATAAAAAAAAAAATTCAACAAAAAATTACAAAAAAAATTCCTCATCAATCTTCATGTTGTTAGCTCTCTTTCCTCAAAAGGAATTAGCAAAATACTTTTATTTGGGTCAAAAAGTGGTGTCCGTACACGTGCATGGTATGGTAAAAAAACAGGGACTTTTAAAAAGTGGTTTTTATAGATCCCTATCAAAATTTAATTTCTACAATTTGGGTATTTGAATAATTTACATATTTAGAAACTAGATTCAAAATTCAAACTTTCATATTACTAATTTTTTTTAAAATTCATTGTGTAAGTGCCTCAAATTTTCAGTCCAAGGGTGACAAATTATGAAAAACAACAAAAACACTTCCACTTTTTGAGCTTTTTGTGGACCCAACTTCTTGCATCAGCCCAACAATCTTCTCCTCCTTCAATCGATTTGCCCAAACGAACTCCACTGCTGCTCTTCCTTGTTCTTCAATCTCAGTAATGATAATAATGACTCATTTAATCCTTAAATAAAGGTAAAAACAAGGATTTCAACCTACCCAAGCAGCCATCATTAATGCATTAACACACAGTTATGGCGTAGTCGAGACTGAAAGAGAACGATCACTTTTGTGTAGTGTAACTCCAGTCAAAAAGTCAATGAAGCAAAAAGTGGCGAGGGCGGAACTAAAATGGAAAGTGATCCGAAAGCTTAAGAAATTTCCATACTTCATTCCTATTCCAGTTCCGATTCCGTCAACTAAACACAAAGCAAAACCAAACCGAAAAAGTAAAGTAAAAGACCGACATCATAAAACCAAACCTAAGGACTTAGACTAAAAATAAAATACAAATAATGGAGGTGGGGGCGGAATCAATTATGATTTTGTAATTTTCGATAAACACCAACTCAACACCCATTCCGGCTCCGATTCCGCTAAAGACAAAACAAAAGTAAATAGAAAAGACTGTCGGGATGAGAACCAAAACAAGTTTCAAAAGAACTTCCAAAACCTGATTCATTTTCGGTTCGGATTTCGACAAAGAAACCAAAGAAAAATAAAGTGTTGGTAAAACTAGACTCCAAACTTCGTTTCCAAAAACAACTAAGTACAAAATAACAAAGGGGGACCCATTTTGACCAAGGCAAAAGATGGGGTGGTTATGCAAAGCATAACAGATAGGAGATCTATGAAAGAATGCATTGATGATAAAAGATAAAATCCATTACCTTCTCATTTATATCTTGATTGCAATACATAATTTTGATGAAACTAACCTACAATCCTATGTTGACTTGAATGTGTTCCATGAAAAGATAAGCGAGATAAAGGAAGGAACCCAAAGAATAGGTAGATAAAGAGTAGAACCATTTTATGTTTTTTTTCCTTAATGAATAGATCATCAAAGTAATAATCAATGCACATTGATCTATAAAGGACTGAACATGCATCTTAGGATTGCTTATCCAATCATACATGTATGTCAATGTTTAACATGATGAACTATGATTCCTATGGGTGATCTATTATACCCAAATATATTATGCTATGAAAGAGGAACTTAAGGTTTCATCTCCCAATGCATAAGATGATATGATAGCTAGCATTACATTAATGACAATTCTTGTACTAGAGGCATAGGATGGGACATTGAGGGTAGGAGATGTAAAAGATGTCATGTTTTGGTAAGAGCATGACAAGGGTTGTGAGGTTAATAGTAGGATAAGAGAGGGAGTGACATTAGTGGTAAGAGATGATCAAGCAAGATAAGTGAAGGATAAGGGTTCAAAGGGTGGCACATCTAGGGGTAGGAGGTAAAGTGGTTGCCTAAAGGGACATGATTATAGTTAAAAGGAGGAATGAAGAGAGAGACATAATGGCAATAATGTGTGTTGGATGAGGAGTAGGCATGGAAATTCAGATGAAGGAATATGGAGATGTAGGAAAAAGAAAATAATTTGGCTAGAAGAGAGGGATGAAGGTAGGAGAACTCGACTATGAAGGGATATAAGTGTAGACAATATATCCTATATCTTGTAATATCTCTAGCCTCTCAAGATGGGCAATGATGGTATTTTTTAAGCAGTAGGTGGCATCATCAAGTAGGCTACTTTGGAGGAGAGACAAGTGGTGCTCAATTTTGGTGAGTGACAAATTCATAATCATCTAATAAGGATTCATTATCAAAGTGGTCATCATTGTGAGACATATAGAGTGGAACAACATGTGGGGTGGATGACAATAGAGGAAGGAAGGGAAGTGGAGGAAGGAAAACACATGGATTGATTTAGATGAGGATTCTTATAAGAGATAATGTGTGAGGAACGAATAGTCAAAGAATGAAGGCTAATAATTTATATCAAAGAACATCAAAATGATTCATTTTCATATACTATACAAAATTTGAGTATAAAAATATAGAGGTTTTATTTTTAGGTGAAAATAAAATACAAAGAAAGTAGTGTGTTAAATGGACACTAACCTAATTGTGATAAGGTCTATATATAGTGACTATGTTTATGTTTACTCAAAAAGAGTGTCGTTGAATGATGAAAAATTAAAAAGTCAAAGTAGAATTAACTAAATTTCAAACATTAGAATGAGAGTTTGTTGTTTATAGATAAATATTCTTTTGAAGATGAAGAAAGGAATAAACAATGAAGGTTAGGACTAACATCAAGTTCACTACAAATATAGCTAGGAGATATATAACCTACATTATTTAAATGTAGGAAAGCCTTTTCAATTATCTATCTTAGGATTTAACTAGCAATCTATCATAAATGAGTTTACTTAATGCAAACACAAATTATCTACCAACTAAATAATGAATTATTTTTATTTCTAGTTAGATTTCTTAACATGTCTTACTTAAGCTACATTCTTAATCTAAATGGGACTTACTTGGGAAATGATAACAAAATAAGAAATTGGTTAGTTTACTAAATATTAACTTTATGAATGACAAGATTGTTTAAAGACTTTTAAAATGTAATAAGAATGAAATTTAGAAACTATATAAACTAGATGATGGAAACTAATAAGAGGGTCTATTGGAAAATTGAGGTTGCTAATAGGAAGAAAAAAGTCCAATTTTAGTATAAGAATGTCGGCACAATGTAGAGTGCAACCATGCCTTTATTACATGAAATTTAAAAAAGCAAGATAAGATAGATAACAAAAAACAAAAGAATGCTAAAAATTTCGAGAAATTAAGATTAGAATAAAGATGTTGAATTCCAATCCCAAAATAGTTCCTACCCCTTGTCTATACTTCCACATTTTGCATACATTTTTACCCAAACAATTGCAACTACATCAAACATAATTGATCTATCCTTAATGATTTGATAGATGTCCATACCCTATTCCAAAGCTCCCTATTCTTCTCACCATCTCTTATAATAGACTAATTTATGTAAGCATGATTCTATAGATAGGAAAATAATTCCCACCCAAAGAAAGGTCTCACTTGTCTATAATGTTAACCAATTTAACCTCATCAAAATAAAATTCTTTTTGGTTAAACAATGTGCTTATACTTACACTTTTTAACTCTTATAGAGATAAATTTATTTCTTCAAATTTGATTAACCTATGAATTTTATGAAAGTCATTTTGTACAAATTATATGTAATACACTTGATTTTCAAGATTATTGTGGATCAATCTATATCAGAGACTCATCAAAGTTGTGAATTGCAAAATAAGCAACCTGTAGAAACAACTTTATGTTTCACATTTCTTCATTTTCATAGAGAAAAAAAAG
Source organism: Sequoiadendron giganteum (assembly GCA_007115665.2). NCBI lineage: Eukaryota > Viridiplantae > Streptophyta > Pinopsida > Cupressales > Cupressaceae > Sequoiadendron > Sequoiadendron giganteum. The sequence continues at coordinate 27,750,915 of CM021101.1, forward strand.
ACCTCAGTTGGTGCTATCAAAGACACTATACATTCTTAATAATAAATTTCCAAATGTATTCCCCTCTCAATTACACTATATTATTCTACATACATTATCTTAACAAATTTTCAACACATAGCAGAACAAATATTTACATTGTGCAGCGAAGAACAAAATAATGAAAGCTAATATATTGATGAGCTCCTGCAACAAAGCCTACCTGCCAATTGCATTTGTTTGAAAGTTCCCAAAAAAAATTTAAAAAAGAAAATTTGTGAATAATCTGCAATCAAGGGATTCCAAGATAACACATTTCATCTAGGCATTCTGTTAAACAGTTCACATGCCTTGCCTATGCTTCCATATTCTGCGTATCCTGCAATCATGGCAATCTATTTGACCGCATTTTTTTGAGGGATATTTTTAAACAATTCGCATGCCTTGGCTATGTTTCCACATTTTGCATACATGTCTACCAACGTAGTTGCAACCACAACATAAAAAAAATTGCTCGAATGGATTTCGTACCCTGTTCCGAAGCTCCCATTTCTACGCACTCAAGGAGGCTACTGGCAAAGGTTGTGGAGTCTAGCTTTACAACTGCAATTGCATTTGCTTGAATGTTCCTAAAGCCTTTCGAAAAATCCATTTTGCATATATCCTGCTATTTGGCATTCCATGAGACCACATTTATTTCAGGCATTCGACATGTGCCTTGTCTATGCTTCCACATTTTGTATGTCTATCAACATTTTCACATGCCTTTCTCTGTAATAACACTATTCCATGATCAGATTTTATTTTATTTTATGTGATCAAACTTTGTACAAGCATACACCAAAATTTGCAGCACAATGCAGGAACAGTTTTTTATTTTGGTTTGAATCATAGGCGGGAACTGGGCGGTTGACTACTGACTGCAGCGATTAATAGAACTGCTAAGATAAATGGAAATAGAGGCAGATGAAGGCAATGGGAAAGGAAAAAGTAATTGGAATGGCCGGTTAAGAGTAGGCCCCACATCACGTCCACACTAAGCAGTCAAAGCTTAGTGTGTGACGTTTAAGCTTGGCCCTGCTTATGTGGTTGCTATGTGCCACTAGCTTTTTAAAGGGCCTGAAATGACACAGTTCCTTTTGTCTCCAAGGTCATGGTCTCACATATTCTGAATTAGTATTTAGATAGCCTATCCCTAGAATTTACTGGAAAATAGGACCCGGCTCCTTTTCATCTTGGCTGGAAGTCAAATAGTGTTGAAAAAGATGCTTCAAATTAGCTCACCTCCACTATCTTCCTTGCTAGTGGCATTCCATTCCAAGGAAAATTCTTCCATTCATATTGCTCTAGCTAATACCAACAATAGCCTTCAATGGAAACCAAAGGGGCTGAAACAGATCTTTAGAAATGTGGTTTTTTACTTGTCATTTATATCCAATATTGAAAGGACAGACAAAATATCTCCCAAGAATGAAAAATCAAGCTTAATGCTTTCATCTCCTTATGCAAAAATTCATGAGACCAAGTGGAACTGAGGCCATTAAGCAGTTGTTCACCACTAAAAAATCCAGACATCATTATTTTGAAGACAAGTAGCAGTTGGCTGCAAGAAGATTAATCAATTTGATGGGACTTCCTCCCACATACTCCTCATAGGCATGATAAAGGACAACCTCACTCCTGCCTTCAGCCTGGAATCATAGCAGTTGCTTGAACATGGCACATGCATTATTTGAAAGATGAACATCCAACTTCCAGAAGCATACAAATGCCAAATGCCAATGCATGCAATTAATACCATTATTTGCCTTCTGTCTTTGAATAATTAATATGTTTTTTTAATTTTTTATGAATAGGCAAATATCTATATTAATATAAAGATATAAATTAAAAATTCACAAAAAAGGTGTGGGTGGTAAAAAGGCACACCCTGAATGTCACATGGGCAGAGCCCAGAAAAGAAAAAATATCACATAGGCCAAGCCCAAAAAAGCCAAAATATCACATGGGCCTAGCCCAAAAGTCTAATAACAGAAAGAAAAATTAAGTAGCCAAGGTAGTGCCGGTAGATCCTGGGGGGTCCCTGTCATCCAAATTTTTCCCCCATACATCAGCAGGGTTTGGAGTGACGTCGGGAGGAGCACCCCAACCATCATCAACTTTATCTTCATCTTTTTTCTTTTTCCTAGCGCCGAGGCGAGATTGCAAGAGCCAGCCGCAGAAAAATTTTGCCACTAGAGGGCCAACCAGAGCCAGAAGTAGGTAGAGCATTAGAGGGCCACCCAGAACCACCACCACCACTCCTCAGAGCACCACTAGAGTGCCAGCCCTGACCAGGATGCAACGAAGGAGAACAAGCCTGCCTAGGAGGCCAAGAATCTCGCTGAGCAGGAGGCTATGAGCGGGATCACGTAGATTCACTCTGCTTCCAGCCCCAAGAAGGTGACTAGCCATGGGAGGAGGAGGGCGAATCAGGGATCTGAGCCATAGTACAAGGGGCATTTCCCTATTGGTCCAGGAGAACCTGCATGTGAGCCATTTCCAATGCAGCCTTATTGGCTTGCACTTGAATCTGTAAGAGAACAATAGAACATATAACTGCTTTAGCATAAAAAGACACATTAACATCTAAATGAGAATGAGAAAATATACAAGCATTTCTTTCTTTCCAGATATTGAAGAGGATTTCCACCCTAAAAGTGTGCCAAAGCTAGGTGAACTTAGTCGGGGTTCTAGGCGGGTCCCCCAGCAGAACCATATGCCACGAAAAGGGTTCCGACCAAAAAGGTTGAAAGAAGTCATGAATCCAAGTCCAAAGTTGTTGAGCTCTGGGACAAAATCAAAAAAGGTGCATAAAGCTTTCAGACTGCCCACAAAAAGGGCAACGAGGGTCAGGAACCCCCAAATGAACAAGCCTAAAACCCATAGACAAGCCTTGGAAAAGAATACACCAAGCAAAGTGGGTCAGCTTTGGATTAACAATTGTAGACCAAGTGGTATCAAACCTCTTACGCCAAGTATGGGCTGAGGAATTAAGAAGCCACCTCTAGTTCAAAGAGTTGATCATAGGAAAATGGGGTGAAAGCCACCTATAACCAAGTCGTGGCTTGTAGCTCCAAAGAGGAGTATCTGGAAACCATTTCCAATCTTTCCACCAAGGTTTGTGCCCATGAATGCCAACTTTGTGAAGCATTTCTATAGGAATGGTGCTCACTAGCCCGTCAAAAGTAAGACGATCCTGGTTTTGAAGACTATACTGGGCTTTAAAAGCATCCCACTACAAGAGACGCATGCTAGGTTGGTGAAAGAGCTGTTGCAGTGTATGAATTCCCTTCTTATGAAATTTGAGGGCCTTGAGCCAAGGCGACTTGGCCAGGGGTTGACCATTTTGAGCCAAAAGGGGAGACCACCAAAGGTTATGCTTGTTGATGGAGAGCCCATCATGAAATCCAGCCCCAGCCCAACGGAGCCAAGGCTTAACAGTTTCCCAAGAGCGCCAAATGCTCTTGGCCATAAAGGAGCCCACAATTTGAACCATCTCCCTCATAACCAAGAGGGTTTGGAGACCGATTCCTTTTTAGGCGGGCCTGTGAACAGGAAAACCAGACTGAATACAATGCCTGAGGAGAATCTTCCAGGCTTCATTACCGGTGAGAGCTCGGATAATCCATTTGAAATAGAGAGCAGTCCCTTGTCATTGAGTGGAGAGCAATCCAAGCCCTCCCGATCCTTGGGGAGACAACAAAATTCCCAAGCAACCGATGAAAACCCTTGTGGGTTTCAGAAGAGGCCCATAAAAAATCATGGAGCAATTTTTCAAGCTTGTTGTAGGCAACTTTAGAAGGAGCCCAATAGGAAGAATAGTAGACGTGGGTGGCAGCCAAAATTTTAGAGCACACCTGGAAATTTCTAGCCAGCGAAAGAGGCTTAGTAATGCAATAGGCCAACTTTTGCTCAACCCTGGAGAGCATGGTTTTTCAGAGCTCCCGAGGGGAAGCCTGAAAGGCGAAGGGGATGCCCAGAAATCAAAAGATTTCTCCCTGCCCAATCCACTTCTAGTTATAAGTTTGGAGCCACACAAGAGTGGGGAGCACCAATTGTCTGTAGCATAAGTTCTTGTGCCATTGAATTGTAGAGCCAAAAGCAAGACAAAAGGTATCAAGGCATTCAAAGGCAACAGTGATAGAACCTTCATCCTCTAAGAGAGTGAGAAAGGAATCATCCGTGAAGTGGCCATTGACAAGCTGATCTTGAGAGTCCGGGAGAGAGATCCCTTTAACATGTTGTTGGGAGACAGCATTGGCTAGGAGATATCTAAAGCCTTCAGCAGCCAGAACATACAAGGCAAGGGAAAGAAGGCATCCCTGGTGAATAGAATGAAAAAGACCAAAAGCAGAAGACTGGCGGCCATTAATGGAAATACAAACCGAGGCATCAAAAAAAAGCATATGAATAGACTGCATAAAATTGGGCCTAAAGCCCAAGGCCTGCAACATCGCAAGAATGAAAGGCCATTCAATGCAGTCATAAGCTTTAGCAAAATCAATTTTAATGAACACCACTTTCTAGTTCGACCGCTGGGCCCACTCCATGCCTTCCCAAACTGCAATAATGTTATCAAGAATAAACTTGGATTTAATAAAGCCAATCTGCTCAGGACGCACAACCTGAGGCAAGAGGTGGCGAATTTTCATAGTGATGCACAAAATCCTAGAGAATGTCAGGTAGCTCAAAGAGCACTTGGTTACCATCTTTGATTGCTTTAATGCCTGGGGAAGAGTGCCTAGCATGAAGAGCCAAAAAAAACTCTTTGGAGGCACAATCACCAATTTTGAGCCAGTGAAGTTGAGCCTTGATTTGAGCGCCTCTGGCAAAATAATTATCTACCACTTGCTTTTGATTTCTTAAATTTTCCACTCAGACTTGATGTGATGGGGAGAAAGGATTAGATGCTAAAGCCTCCATAGCCATATGCAAGTTGACAATGGTGGCCTCGTAAGATCAACGATGAAAGATAGCAAGCTAGCATCCATAAATGTGCAAGAAACATGTAGTACGAATGATGGCATCATTCCACCAAGCAATCCAGCTCGTACGGCTAGGAGGCTTGCACTCTAAATTCCACACCCGGTGAATGTGAGCCAGAGTGGGCTTATGACAGAGAAAAGACATGTTCAAGAAGAATTGAGTCTTACACGTGTGAGGTTGACAAGACGCCCATTCAATGCGAAAATGAATTGGGAAGTGATCAGAAAGGGTCACATCCACTAACGGCTTAACAGGCAAGGTAGAGCTATTAAAGAAAAAAATATTGAGCCGAGATCATAGCATGATTAAGGCATTTAAAGACTCTATCAGTACCAGCCTTGTAATTGCACCAAGTGTTCCAAAGAGAATGAGAATGGTGGTAGCCCATATTGGGATCAAAAAGCCCCAATTTATTGCAAATATAAAACCACGCCTCCCTTTCACCTGCTACCCAACGAAAAGGCAAGGTTCCATTATTATCGTACACCATTTCTACCATGTTGAAATCCCCACAGAGCAACCTAGTGGCAACTAGCAAAGAATCAACAATCCAATGCCAAAGCAAGCAACACTCCATGACATCATTAGAGGCATAAATATTAATAATCCCGAAGGAATGATTCTCAATATTGAGAAGAACCCAGACAGCCCGCTGGGAGGGGTCAACCCCATGGTCCACCACACAAGAATGTAGTCGTGGGGCCAAAAGAATAGCAGCTCCACCATGACCAGCCTCATGCAGAGTGCAAAACATAGTATTGGCTGGCCAAATAGAGTGACAAGCCAAAGCAAGCAAGAAACCTAAAATTTTAACTTCCTGGAGACAAAGCACTTCAATCCCTAGGTAATTCTTCAAAGTATTCCTAACAGAATACTTCCTAGAGAGGTTAGTTAGACCTCGAACATTCCATGAGATAAAATTCATGGAAAATCTTCCATACTTGCAGAATCCCAATCCTCTTCACCCAGGGAAGAGAATCTATTCTTCAAAAACTCTTGCGAAATAGAACCAATATGAATAGGAGAGAATCTCCAATTTCAGGCACATATTCACCTTCTTCCGATGGAGGAGACGAGTTGCGAGATAGCTGTTGAGTCCCCACTGTGAAGGACAAAGCCGGTTGAGCACACAAAATAGTCGCAGGCTGAGGCATGGCCTTAGACCTGGGTTGTAAAATAGCAGAAGTAACTCCTAAGGGAATAGCTATCCCCTTCTCTAAAGGGTTTGAAACCAGATTAGTCGGTTCAAGGGCCTTGGGAGCTGACCCAAAACCAGACGACTTATTTTTCTAGTTTGAAACAGTAGTCCACTTTATTTCTGCCTTAGTTGAAGGCATTGTCGGACGAGGCTTTTCAACATCCCATGACTGAGAGGATGTACGAGGAACTGTCAAAGGGCAGTCCTTGATCTTGTGGTCAGCTGACTGGCACCGATAGCACATGTTGGGTAGATTGAAATATGTGACTTTTTGGGTGTGTTGAATATCACCAATTTGAATGTCTACAGACTCTTTCAAATCCTTGGATAAATCAACTTCCACACAAACCCTCTTTTGAGGATGGGCTTGAAAGAATCTATCAAGTTCGATACAAACAACCCTCCCCAAAGAGGAGGCAATATGGTTCAAGAAGGGCACGCAAGGCAAAGGTAACCCGAGAAACTCAATCCAGACCGGGACACGCATTTTGGAGTCTTTTGAGACAGCAAAGTCACGAGTCCCTGCCTGGAAAACCAACAAGGAAGACCAAACATACCAGGGCACATGACCAAAAATAGCTTGGACATGACTAACTTCCGCAAAGCGGAACAAAAAAAACCCTTGGTCAGATTTTGGACCATATCAAGGCGGACCCCATGAGGGACCCAGACCTTGCTGACCCAGTCTTTTAGCACACTTTCGGGGGAGTCCTCCCAACAAAATAACCCACAAAGGTGTGTTGTTCGATTCATTGGCAAGCAGAATCAAAATCAAGTAAAGGTAAAACTACATTAGCAGGGGCGTCAGAATGCTTACCTCGTGAAAGACTTTCGAAACAAATTTTCGAGGGTGTTTGTTCAGTGGGGGAGCCATTAAACTGCACCGATGAACCGCTAACACCAGCAAAAATTGTTGGGTTAGAACCAGTTGAAGGTATAATAAACCCCTAGAACCATAGTAAATGTGGCCGTACTCAATGAAGGAAACAATTTCCTGTGCAGGAAGCGCAGTATGATGTAGGAGGGGCCATGAATGACCTCAGAAAGCACAAAACCCGAGTAGAGATCATCATATGTTCTTTTTTTGAAAACAAAAGTCTCCAATTTGTACTTCCTACTTTTTAATAGCTTTTTGTATGTACTACTCCATGCTATCTCAGGTTTATAAATTCCTTTTACATCTGTCCCAATTTATTTTCTTCCATCCCCACATTGGTTTTTTTAAATTAATTTTACTATCAATGTATTTAAGTTCTATCAAAAAAGGGCATCTATGAGACTCTTGACTATGTTATAATGTTTTATTTTCTTTCGGGTTTAGATTATAATTTATTCTTACTACGAATATATTCAACTTTTATCTATAAAGGGCATGTATGGGATGCTTGATTGTGTTATCATGTTTTTTCTCTTCCGGGGATAAAGATTTTATTTTTTTTGTAATCTCAAATATTCTAAATTTGAATTTAAGATGCTTGAAACATTCTTTATACATATTCTTACTAAAGCAATTGCAAAAATTATTTTATTATTTTGAAGATTTTATACAACATTTCTTATAAGCTAGCTAATCTTATTATTTGTCTTTACAGTTGGGGCAGTGATTGCAGTAGTGGGATTAGCTACATATAAAGTGTATGCAATAAGAAGAGCCAACTCCAATTGATTTCCGATGGCTTTCTTAGAATCCTCCACTGGATGTAACCAATTTTTTCTTTATAGGTTTTAGTTATTTGGTATTTATTTTCTGGTCAAAGGAATATTTTCCAACCAACATAAAGCATGTGAATAATTTATTTAAGAAGTAGAGAAGGTGATGGACATGGCAAGCAAAGTCCATGTTCTCTTATAAAAAATGTTGGCATCTATATTTTGTTTTTGTATATTTTTATTAAAATGTCCTTAGCTAACTTTTAAAGATCTGTTTGAAATGGAAGTTACAATTCTTTAAACTCCCACCAATTCCTGGTTTGGATCAATACCTTTTTGGATTCATGTTATGTTAACCATATAATTTTTAATATACAATGATCAGTTAAATTCAGAATCATTATGTCAATGTTTCACACCACCTATATTCAACATAGACAAGGGTGTTGCTACTTGGTGGAAGGATGATCTCCCAGATCACCTCACGGTGGGTTCCCCTCCTTTGAAGACTTATCTGCGAAGGTAGACCCACTTAAGCCTTCTCGTGTGCCTATGTCTTTCCTGACTCCTCTTCCAGCAATCCCTTTTGTGTAGCCTTTGTTGGCTCGTTCTGTTGACATTGTATTGTCTAAGCCTGCTCGAAAATTGTTGGATGCCTCTGTTGGTCCTTTGATTGATCCTGTCTCCTCTCCTACACTGCAATCTCCCATGCGAGATGGCTCCTTACCCTTGGTGGCTATTGTGGATCCTCTTCTCTCTCCCCACTCGGGGGTTGATTCTAAGCTTTCATGGTCGGTTGTGCTAAGAAAGAAAAAGGGGCTCCATCGATCTGTTGTTGCTTTTCGACCTCGAGTTAAGGGAGTCAATTTGGTCCCCCCTAATTTTGGGGTTGTCTAGTCCTCATCAATTGTTTGACAGCTATTTGTCAGTTGTTTCTGTGTAAGGTATGTTTTCCAAATTCATTTTTGGTTTGAACTAGCTTCTTTTTAGCCCTTTGGGCTCTTTGTGTTAAGGGTACGACACCCTAAAAATGTTGCTTATCTTAGAAAAAACATAGACAACTTATTCAATAAAGTGACTTTGTATGACAACGCATAAAGTTGTGACAGCTTATTCAACATATTTTTTTTAATTAGTTTTAATTTTGCTTGTTAATATTAATTTGAACTTTGTTGAGAGCTTAAAGGAGTTGTGTTACCAAGGAAATATTGAACTTCACATACTTTACAACTTGACGTAAAATACTGGCTAATGAGGTAATGCATTTTAAATCTTGAAGTGTTCATTGAACAAAGAATGGTAATGTTTTCCAATGAACTTATTTATCATATCTATAAGATTTATTGCGTGTTAGAAATAAATCTAGGTAATGCGTTTTAAACTTTGAAGTGTTCATTGAACAAAGAATGGTAATGTTTTCCAATGAACTTGTTTATGTTATCTATAAGATTTATGTTGTGCCGAAATAAATCTAGCTCATGAACAATTCAGTTTTATAGAGAAATTTATAGGCAAGAAGATGAATGAACAAAGCACAGTCTTATTTATCGTCAATATGTTACAAATTTAGCATTCATTGCATCTTATAGAGAATACGAGAGGAGATGTGAATGACAACTCAATCAAATAGGAATATCATGGTTTTCATAAAACTATCTATAGATAAAATTAAGAAATAAAACAAACTTACCCTAGGATTATAAAAAATATCTAGATAATTATTATGAATAATCTACACAATACCCATATAAGCGAGATGTACATAACGTAGGGTGTAATAATGAATTGTTTACACCAAGATCCTCCCTTAAGAGAAACTTAAGGGGGTGAAAATGATGGGTTCCAACAATTAGGTTCTGCTAGGTACCCTATATAAAATATATTTTCCCCAAAAGAGAGGCCATATCAAAGATTTATATTTTTCCCAATAGAGACCATATCAAAAACATCTTTGATAGATTTCAAGTGAAGCTTATGTGGCTCTTGCTTTAAGAAAAAAACCATACCAACAAAATAAGCAATGTTTTAATAATTGAGTCAAATAGATGAGGTTGCCAACAAGTTGTCAATACAAGGTAACATCAACCAATTGAGTGAAACAATCAGCCTCAAGATTGACTTCAAAAATAAAGGGAATTGATGCAAATTTAGAACTAGCCATGTGAAACCATGCAAAAATATCAACATATATTGTGTTAGATTATTCTTGAAATTAGATTGAGTGACCTTAGTGATAAGAAATTAGTATAGAAGGCCCAAGTCTATCATGATCAATTCATTATGTAGAGTTATTTTGACCCTATTGATGATGTTTGTAAGATTGCCTTTGATGTTGGGTTTATCCATAGAGAATTATGATCAAAATATCACCATTCTATTGCATGATGTAAACATCGAGATTTGAATGTCATCATTATAGCCTTGTTGAAAGGAGAAATGAGTTTGTCTTCTCACATCAAACGTGAGGGGCTTGCTTGAGCCCATATAGAGACTTCTATAATCAACAAACCAATGAAGAAACTTAAACAAATCCTTGTGGCTACTCCATATAAATCTCTTGAAGATCCTTGTGAAGAAATGACTTTTCACATCTATCTAATGAGCTGGCCAAGGATTGACAATGTTCATAACAAATTCAAGTAGATAAGAGTTAATTTTGGCTAGTAGGCGTCACACCCCTAGGAATCCCTTTATCTTGTTGTGAGACCCTTACCCTCTAGCCTCGTTGTAATTTGGACTAGGGGAGGAACTTCTAATCATAATATGTTATTGGATCTATGTGTGTGCATATGCATGTGTTATGAATTGTTAATAACTACTATTAATGAATATAATTAAGTAATAATGTTATATGTTAAATTGAATGCACTAATTATGTTTTCTACTAACCCAAACATTTGATTGGTGGAATTGTGAGTAATATGGTTTAATTGTAGGTACCAGGGGTGCAAGGTGAGGAAAATTATGTGGTTCCATAGAGAGATATAAATGGATCCTAATGCCAACCCTAGTGTCAAAACCCTACTGGTAATAGGGTAAAAGCACAAACCTATATCACACTTTATAAAGGAATCAGCCAACAGCAAAACAAATTTTAAACTTCGGCCACATAAAAGTGGTCTTTATGTTCTGAATTTCAAAATGGTGTAAAATAATGAAATGTAGAACTTTTGATGAAGATTATTCCTATAATTTTTTTAATTTAAAAAAAATTTGTTTTCATTATTTTTTTTTCAATTTAAGGACAAATTTTGAAATGCTGAAAATTTCAAAAAAGAGTGACTTCACGGGCTATCAAAAAACAAATTGAAAAAAAATAAAAAAATTCTCCAAATAGGTAACTTCAATATCTACTGCATGGAAATAAAATTCAAATTTTGATATATTTTTTTCTCGTAATAACGTTTTAAAGTCAAACATGTCATAATTTGACAGTTTTCACGGGCCGTCAACTATTTTTAAAAAATTTAATCATTTTCAAAAAAAAAAAATTATACCCTTTTGAAGAAGACTCTCTCCTCTACTACACCATATAACTTTTAAATATTTTTAATATGTTTTACTATTTTTTTTTTAATTTCTAATCAACCTATTTTTTCATTTTAACCAACTTCTTTCATTATTTTAAAAATAACATATATTAAAACTCATCAAAATATTAAAAAATATATATTTGGATTCACCACTCTGAGCTCTACAAAAGGGTATTTTTGTTTTTTGCAGAACAATAATTCTAATAGGAGAAACACTATACCAAAGTTGAATGTTTTAGAAAGTTCTGAAAAAAGGGTGAGTTGGCTGCCATGTAGGATGCCATCTAGATATATTCAGTCGAGTCCATTTTGGCCGAACAGGTTTCGACCGAAACCTACTCGACCGAGACATGTTTGGTCGAAAGTGACTCGACCGAAAATGGTCGATATAATTTTATTTTATTTTTGTTTAGATTTTTCAATTCAAGTAAATTCAGTAAAATATATTTCGACCAAGGAAGATTGATTTTGACTACGAAAAGCTTGTTTCAACAAAAGAAAGTTTATTTCGACAAAAGAAAACATATTTAAACAATAGGAGAGCTATATTTGAAGGTACATTGATCTTGAACTTATTTAATTGATTATGTTTTTATTTTCATTAATGCATTTGAAAAAAAAAATCGCTATTAACTCATGTGTGTACAAATTTGTATGCAGGTGAATTCAGATTTGAGTGCAATTTGTGATGGTGTGTAAAAGGAATAGATCAAGGAAGTATGATCAAACACAATAATACAAAAGAAGAGAAGAGCGGGTGAAGGAACATCTCATGAAGAAAAACCCATGGAAAATATCAATGACGAAGGTGACGTACAGGTACAAGAACAATCTTAATCTAATAATAGGTTTTTTTTGGACTATGGTATGGAAAATCTGATGGAGATGGATGACGATTCTCTTTTCAATAATATTTCATCTGAATATAGGTTATTTGAAAACAAGTTAAAATTACACTGAAAAAGAATATGGGATGATTTTTTTGAAGAAAAATCTCTAATTGGAAGAGCACAGTTAGTTGCAAAGTTATTTAGATGAAAATAAATGACCCCTATTTTGGAGTTGTTAGGGGTTGATAATAGGAAAAAGTCATCAGATTTAAAACACACAATTGTTGAAAACTTGCAAGAAGCATTAGAATGTATTGAAAAAAAGAGTTGATCTAAAGATTTAAGTGTTGCATGTAGAGCATTGATCATTGCAATTTCTAGTAAGAAACTATCACATAGAAGACAAGTTCAAGAAATTTCTGAATTACTAAATGTTTCTAGGAGAATTGTTCAAAGGTATATTGAAAAGAGAAATCAAATAGATGAAAATTTTGAGAAAGTTTGGGTAAATATTTGTAGGGTTCCCCGAAAAGATAGAATTTTGGAAGATTTAAAGAAATAGGTGGTTGAATATTGGACTACTCACTCTCATGTTTCATCCAATAGAAGGGATACTATACAAATAATAAGTGATGATGGTACATGAATTTCTCATCCATAACATTTTATAGATACAACACAAAGTGAACTTTTTAAAGAATTCAAGCAAGATTTTTCAAATGTGAAGATTTGTCAAAGGATATTTGAGACACTACGACCATCATTTGTATGTATAAATAAAGTACATGAAACTTGTTGTCGAAATCATGTTGAATTTGATTTACACCTATAATCATATAGAAAAGCTATGACAACAATTGATCGAAATTTAGCCATCCCTGGAAGTATAACACAATTTGTGAAGTCTCTTGTATGCTAAAAATTAGAAGATTTAGAAGAATTCAATGTTCAATGTATAAAAAATGTATGTAATGATTGTGGAGATTTGAAGAATCTTTTACATGTTGACAATAATGAAATGCAAGTTGTTTGGAAGAGATTTGAATATGAGACATACTTAACAAAGTCAGGAGTTGAGGCCAAAAAAATTGTTCTCAAAGAGAGTGGATTTCCTTACAATGAATTCATGAGTAAATTTCACAATATCATATATCCACATATCCAACATTGTCATGGTGCAAGATGGCAAGCTAAACAATTTTGTGATTCAAAGAATTGCTTTCCACCAGGTTGTATTCTCTCTATTGTATATTTCTCTGAGAACTATACATTTACTCCTCAGATTGAGATTCAAAGTCAATATTATCATTCAGAGCAAGTTGCAATATTTGTGCAAGTTTTTTATAGGCATGGCGAATTAGAGGTTGATGGAATACAAAGTAGCAAAGATGATCGAATTATCATAAAAGAGGTTCACTTTTATATTAGTGATGATACAAATCATGATAGAAGCTATGTAGCTCATTGTTTCAAAATGTTTTTTGAATACCTGAGACGACGTGGCATAAATCAAGAACAACACTGGATATGGTTTGATGGATGTGCTGGTAAGTGTGTACATTATTTTTTAAAATTTTATTTATTTATATTTACTTAAATAATTTTGAGACTTAAATAAAGTCTAATTGCACTATATATATAATTTTACTTTTTTGACTTGATCTAATTTGGTTTTAGTGTAATTATTTGTAACTTCATGCAAGAAAATTTAAGTCTTCAAAATCTTTTGTTTGGTTAAGCCATCAACATGCTAGACGCAACACCAAATTTTTGTGGAATTTTTATGAGAGTGGACATGGAAAAGGAGAGCACGATGGAGTAGGAGCATGTGTGAAGCATGCACTTTGTCAACATGAACTTGTTGGTAACTTTCACCATATATATATATATGGAACATGTAGATATATTTTTGAAAAGATTAGATATATATGTTTAATTAAATTAAAAATTCTTTTAAGTTCCTTGTTTGAAAGTAATAGGTGACAAATTGTGCCAACACATGTGTACTTGCAGGTAATGCCATACAAAATGCAAATGAAATTGTTGAATGGTGTAAAAGTCATTTTTCGCTCGTGACTCAACATACAACACGATATTTTTGGGAAGTTACAGGTACATCTAGTCAAAATTTGTTAAAAATTTGAATTTCAAAGTTCAAGCATGTACATGATTTTTAATTGAATTTTTAAATTTGAATTTACAGATATTGATCGATCAAATCCTTATAATTTTCAAGCAATTTATGGTATTAGAAGTCTGCATCAGATCATGACAATGGGAAGTAGTAAGCCTTATGCAATTAATGTGAGAGAAAAATCATGTTTTTTTGTTGATTGCATTGAGAACAATGCAAATATTGTTCAATGTGAGAATACTAGAGATGAGTATGTTTCACAATGGGAAATAAAACAATTAATATCAATGCCTCATTTTGCTGAAGATGACAATGTCGATGTCTACGATCCTCTATATTCAACTGATTACGAATGTGTATCTCATTTAGTTGTTACAGGTATGGAAATTGATCTTAATTTAGTTTTCATTTGATTTAAATATATTATATGTTTAAGTAAGTTTTAAGCATGTGTTTAATTTAAAGTTAAAATTGATTAAAAATATATGGTGTGTGTACAGGAGATATTTTCATTGTTGTTGTAGATCCTAACAATGCAAAAGGTGTAGATTACTATCTACTAAGATGTATGCAACCAAAAAACAAATTGGTGGAATCGATGATAGATGGTGATGGACAAGAGTATCCCATTAGATCAGTCGTTATTGAAGGCACACATTATCAACAAATAAAGATAGATAAAAATGGTATTTATTTTGTTGATTATATGCCAGGACAAAAAGTTCTACATTACAGTCACCTAGTTATAGCAACAAAAATAAATTTAGAAAATTTACCTAAAAAAGGATGTGCCAAACAAAAGTGGAGGTTGCCTATTGAAGATCATGAAATTTTTTTACAGATAATTAAAGATAGAGAGGATCCTGATTTTATGTACTAGGAGCTTTAAGTTGTTTTTGGGATATGCATGTGTGTGTACTCAAACTTTTTATAGATCTCTAGATCTATATATTTATATATTGATTAGACATGTGGCATGATTTAGAATGGGTTTTTTCAAAGGCTTGGTCATAAATATTCCATGTGGTATTGTTAATTTAGTTCAAGAATCTTTTTTAAGTTCACTTGAATCTTCGATTTCATTTGTTGAATCTTAGATATTCCTTGATTTTATAAATTTATGTTTGACAAGTGGAATGACCTTAAACTTGTTCACCTTCAAATTTTTGAACTTTAATATAACCTTACTTGTTCACCTTCAAATTTTTGATCATCCATTTTCATATCCTAATATATGTCACATCTTAGAGAGAATTATTAGTTTCATCCTAAGCATCCCCCTTCATCCTAATCATTCATTAGATCACATGTTCTAGAATAATCACCATTCTAATCCTAATCATGTTCATGTATAATCATGAACTCATACAATTTTCTCTAAATGTGATAGGTGTTGCATATTGGTACAACTACTAGCAAATGGTGCTAGGACACTACCTGAATGTTAGAAATAATAGAAAAGGTATAGTGTAGATTTTTCACTATATTTTAAAATATTTTTTATGGTTTCATCTATTCATTTTTCATCCACCTCACTAGCCCTTATAGTTGTTGGTCCTCTATAATGATAATTAATCAAAATTATTCTTACTCATTCTTGTCTATAGAGATGTATTTTTTTATCAACTCTTTCTTTTCATTGGATCCCCCCTAATCTAAAGTTCCATTGAGAGTGTGGTTCATTTTCACATCCCAACACTTTGAGGCTCTATTGATCATGAATGATATCTATTGGATGGTTTTTGGGAGCCCATAGAGATTCAAATATAGTTTTATGAGCATAAAACCTTTCCATTTGATAGTTAATCTTACATGAACATAGTTGATTTACCTATTTTTTACCCCTTTCTTTTTACAAGTTCAATGCTTGTGTAGGAAGGATTTGGACTGCAACATGTAGGAATTATTTTTATCCTAACAATGTTTTTTAGAAGATTGTATTAAATTTGACATAAAGGTTGTTGCTATTTTTTGAAATGAATTATAGTTCAATATGTATTGTACAATTTATTTTTTATGATTTATTTTATTTAGTTTTGAATCTAGATATAAAATTATAGTCGATCTCATTCCTATTATGATGTAAGCTAGAGAAAATTCAAAATTAATAAAAAGTAAATAGTGGTCTTCCATTTTTAGCAAAGTGCTTAAAGTTTCTAATATGGTATTTATATAGCTATAAGATCATTTTGATCTAAATATTTTATGTTGCAAATTCTATTATTTTGAAATCAATTTTAAATTATTATCTACAAAGAATATTGGGTGAATTCTCTCTAGGTAGATTTTCATATTTTCATTAGCTCTAGATAAGATTGTTAGGCCTATTTTACTAAAGTGTTAATTTTTGGATTTTGAATAAAGGATATTAATGTTTTGAGTAATGGATAATTATTTTATAAAACAATTATGCATTCTATTATAACTGATATAGATATCCATTACTAACAGATAGATCTATTCTAGATTCCAGTTTTATCAAACCAAAACTAACTTTTAGAAGATGATAAAAAATTACAAGGAAATATTATGTACTAGACAACGAGCTTAACCCTTGTATAACATAATTTATTTGTATTTAGTGAATAGACTATTGTGATGGATAATTATCTAATGAAGATATTTTTATGATTAATTGAATATTAAAAATTTTTCCAAGATTTTCTTACACGTGTCTTTTTAAATTTTGATTAGTTCAATTTAGGGTGTGGTATGATAATGTCTATTTTTGTATTATAGTTCCAATATAAAGATGTTTATAAGTTAATTCTAGGAAAGTGCAATGGAAGTTGATTATGCACATGGTTTTTTTATGTGATTAGCTAGAGATTAGGTCATACAACTATATATCATGATAATTGAATAAAATTGGTGTGTCAGAGTTATACATGATCTAACTTAGTCAAGTTTAAGTAGGTAAGGTCAATATAGATGTGTGTAACAAGTGTGAACAAACAATAATTTAAATTTAAATTTAAACCTGAACAAACTTGCTAAATAAATAAAACCATAATTTAATTTGCACGATGTAAATAGATGTTTAACAAGTGTTTGAAAACCATAATAATGCACGATAACAAATCTATTCAAACAAACCATAAAACATAAACATGTACACATGTGTGAATGTGGTGTAAATCATAACAAGCACGTACATATATATACCATAAAACATAAACATGTATGTACATAATGTGATGTATGTATAAATCATAAAAAGTGTCCAGACAATATAATAATCTGATCTCAAAGAGAGGGATATCTACTGTGAATAGAATCATCAGATCTTTGGCCCGATCTCTCCCTCAATCCATGGCCCAATCTCTCCCTCAATCCATGGACTGATCCCTCTCCTGATCCAAGATTTGTGGATCCATGTCCCGATCCAAGCTCTCTAGATGCGTGTCCTGAGCCTCATCCCAAACCCTATATGTGTTCAAGTACACACATGAAATTATCTAAACTTGTATGTGTACAAACTTACAAATCGAGTAATTAAATTTTAAATTATAAAATTATTTAAATGTACCTTAGCTATGTGTTGCATGGGATCACCATCATGTGTGGATCCATGTCCCGATCCAAGCTCTCTGGATCTATGCCCTAAGCCATGCATGTGTTCAAGTACATGCACACAGGAAATTTTAAAATTTGATTTAATTTAAGTGTGTGTGTGTACAGTACATGTATATATGTAAAAAATTATATAAATGTACCTTAGTTGTGTGCTACATGGGATCACCATCATGTGCCAAATTTCCAAACTCTGACAAATCACCATACTGCTTAAAAAATTTCAAGTACACAATTTCAATCAGGAGTTAAAAATGTTAAACATGTATCGTACGTATTTTTTTAGAACACAATTAAATGTATATATATATAAATTATTCAAGTACCTATTGCACCTGATCGATGGCTCTACCAATGTCACTAAGATCACAATAATGCAAGGATATCGCAGGGGGATTTGTAGCATGCATAGTATCAGTGCCAAAAATAAGCGGAGTATATGCACCATGGACAACATCAGGTGTGGTAGTAACCTGAGAAATATGATCTATAACATCCTGACAACTTGGACAAGCTAAAGGATCGATAGAAAAATGATGTGCATGGGATCCTATAGGCTGGTCTGGAATATCCCTGGAGTTGCCACCTCATGGCTCGAATGTGTACTAGGATATTGTTGTCTAATAAATTCATGTACACAGTCAAGAGAGATCCCATGGTCCTCGCTGATGACCCGATATGCTGCTAGTAAATCTAAAATTGAGACTCTACACACATTGTGCGAAGTCGTGTGGTTCATATGCTCAATATCTAAAGGAGTGGGTAGATCAACACGAATAAATGGATCATAAGATGTTGATGTAGCCTCTATGGGAGGAAGGTTGATCCGTGGGAGTAAGAAGTATCTACCAACTCGATCAAATGAAATTTGATCAATCTGTGTCCTAATAGAGGCAATGTTATCAATAATCTGGGATTGAGTGGAGCATGTTGTTGAATCCTAGGTTGTTATTGCCAATTCCACACGTTTTGGTAAAACCAAAAGGTTTGGGCCAACTAATGCCCTCTTCTCCACAGGTGTTGGAAAACCTGGACGTCTAAATCGTGGTTTGTCAAAAAAATGGCCTTTACCTTGGCCAACATTCTTAGGATGAGATGTGTAGTCCACATCTATCTGTAAATGAAATTCTGCATATAATTGTTTCACAAAATATGTTGGCAACTCATCATTGTGAGGCCATCTATGATACGTTTCCAACCATCTAGGGTATATGAATGGCACAACAAGAGGATCTACACACCTCGTAACCACATATCCTCTAATTCTATTTTGTCCTTTATAATGAGGGAACATGGTTAACACATTTTCAGCTGAAACTAATTTGGAAATTTCTCTATAATTCATTATGCCAGTAACACTCCTTGCAAGAGACAAATAAAATTGCTCAGTGCTGATCTCATCATAAGGGTTGAATGATTGAATTTTCTCAATCATTCGATCAATCTTATCTTTAATAGTGACTAATCTATCTTGATTAGCCAAATTGGGGGAGTTGTGAATTGTTTGCTCTAAACATTTTAGAGCATTTTTTAATCTAACAATACTATCCTGATATAAATTTGATCTATTTTGAGCCTCTTGATTAGAACGAGGGGAATAGTGAGATCCCTCATCAGCCATGATATATATAGATGTAAATGTAAATCTAGAGATCAGCATATCATTAAAACAAAATATACACATACATTAAACTTGAATTTAAATCAAATTTCAAAACTAAAACATTTATATATATATAAATTTAAAGTACAATATTTTCAATAGATCTATGTACATGTGTGTTTATGTATAAAATTTGAAAACTAGCTTTGAACCCTTTACAATTAAAACCATTTAAAAATTCTATGTGATCCCATTAAAGATAGATAAGGAAAGAAAATTATAATCTACCATCAATTCATTCTAGATAAAAAACATAAAATTAAACATTAATTATATTCAAGAATCTCACAATAGCAATCAAGTAAATGTATTATATATATGTGTGTATGTACATGTATGTGTGCATGTATGTGTATGTGTGTATGCATGTATGTATGCATATATATATATGTAACATACATGTGTATGTGTGCATGCACGTGTATGTATGTGTATATGTGCATGTGTGCATGTGAGTATATGCATATACATGTGTATGTGTGTATGTACACATGTGTACATACATGCATACATATGTATGTATATATATACATACATGTACATAACATGTACATGACATATGTATATATGTATATACTTGAATTTATGTATGCATAAATATATATGTACATGCACATGTACATATATTTATACATACATACTCAAGTACGTACATACGTACACATGTGTGAACATATGTACATGTACATGTAAGTGTAGATACATGTACATACATACATATACATACATGTATGTGTAGACACCTAAAAATGACTTAGGCCTGCAACCGCTATTTTACCACCGTTCATCATAACATGATTATAACTCTGTAAACTAACCCACATTCAACTATTAATTAAATAATTTATAATTATTTAATTAATTCATGATCTCTCATTCTTCATGATTATTAAATAAATCAATGTTATTTATTTATTTAATATGTCACTAATTATCAAAGTCTTACAATTAGATAAAGTCTCATTTATTTAATTAATCCTTATCATTAATGTCCTCCTGATTATTAAATAAGTATATTTTAATATATTTATTTAATGTCACTAATTCATAAATTCTCTCATAATTAAATAGATTCATTAATTTATTTAATTAATTAACTGTCTCTTCTAAATTAAATTATTATTATTAATTATTTAATTGCCTTATGTGACACTTCTTTATTTTTAAATAAAACAAATTTATTTAAAAATGTTTCACATTTGTTAACTAATTCTTCTTTTAGTAATTGATCTCAAAAATCAATTGCTCATTATCTCACAAAATCCATATTTTGAATTAATTTAATTCAAAATGGAAATATTCTTCTACAAATCAAGTAATTACTAAAATTATTGATTTTCTAAAATCTCATCTCCTTATCTCTTGTTTTTTACTAATTTCATCTCAAGGTCATGTTTATTCTCCACCTTTGATTTAATTTATCAAATTAAATCTTGTCCACACATTTGGGGATTGTTGCCCTAACCCTAATTGAGAGTTGTCACTTTGAATCTTAACCATTAATTCTAGGGCATCTCTCAATCTCTCATCTCATTCGTCCGTTCAAGATTGCATTTTCTATAAAATGACAATCTTGATCTCATTTTTGGGATTGATTATTATTATCTCTTAGCATTTTTGTAATCTCATTATTATCAATTGTCATATCATCTTAGGCTTATTTAATAACTTGCATATTAGGATTGAATTTCTAGTTTTCATAGAGATTTTATTTATAAATCCTTCAAAGCTTTGTTTAGGGCTAGACATTATAGGATTTGCTCACATACACAAATCTGAGGGCATCCATTATCACAACAGAGTTAGAAGGTACAATAGAAATGATTCATGGAGAAGAAAGGATTGAGTGAGAGCTTTCTTATTCATTCTTTCGTTTTGTTTTCCTATGCATTCTATTGATTTGTTGGATTTAGATTAATATTGCATGCTTTATTAGACTAACAATCTATTTTGCAGAAATCCATCATTACATTGGTGAACCTGACAATCTAACATGTTTTTGTTGGTTTTCATATGACCTCAAATTATCTTTTGTAGGTACAAGAGTACAGAACGATGCAACCTTAGGCCTATGCAACGCAAGTGCTCTATCACACCACATTTGCGATCGTGAACGACGCATACGATCTGTCGCGATGCATACAAGAGCTCGAACGACGCATTCGACAGGATGCAACGTATTTGATAGACCTCGCACCGCATCCGCTCTGACGAGCCACAAATGACTGGTTGTATTCTATTTTTAATTTTTTTATCTGGATCTTATGCGACCACGGCCAATTACTCTTTTTGATGGGATTAAAATGAACCAACCCTAGGATAGACATTTAATTCAAAATTTATCAATTCTAGGATAGAAAATTTAATTTGGAATTCATCAATCCTAGGGTAGTCACCAAATCTTTTATTTTTGTTTGGTTAAAATGAACCCCATTCTTGTGGTGAAGCAACATCTTCACTTAGTGTAGAAAATTTTCATTTTGGGTTTAAAACTAAACAGCTTGTCTACTGTGCTTGATTGGGTAATAGGTATATGCTCTCCCCTTTACTAGGTGGCCAAAAAACTAGACTTACCCATTTTATATTTATGCATTTTACTTTTTTCTTAAAACTTTTAGAAGGCATGTCGTAGTGAGAAAAAGTACTCACCCTACAAGAATGACATAAGTGGGAACAACCAAAGCCAGGTTTTCCAACCCACTATAATCAAAAGTGAATTTTGGGGAAACCCATATTCAACGACAGTAGGCAAGATAACCATCCCCAAAGTCTTTGTTCTAAAGATTGGGAGGTCTCTTGATGGATTTTATCTATTGCCATGCCAAACGGAAACCTTGACTAAGAACCATAGTGTAGAAACCAGCCGTGTCAGTATCCAGACATTGTTTCAATCACGGTGCAAGGGGAGGGAAGAATCTCCCTCCAAGACACTCACCATATAATTTCCACATATTGTTTTCTCAGGGGATTCGGTATCCACTTTTGTCACCTTGAGTATGCACCTGGAAAAGAAAAAAACACAGGCGCCCTCTAGGGGGTGACATGGTTGTGTGAGTCGACGCGATTTTAAGATGTGGGTTGTGATTGTTATGATGACCCTTTGACTATTAAGAGTGAGTCTGCTTGAAGTGTCTTTTTGTTTAAAAACCCAGTGAAAATAAAAAAGGGTCATGCTTGATCCTTGAATATACATTCAATGTTTTAGTTTCTAGGCGTTTTCCCACTGTTTTCAAAACAAACTTCAGCAAACTGAACATCAACAATCTGGATCCAAAACTTGTCAAATCTGCAAAGTTGTTTTCAAAAATTTGCTTCATGCGACGCAATCGCTCTATCAAACCGCAATCACCATCTCTTGAGCCACAATCACTTTGATGAGCCACATTTGAAACATCCTAAGCCACATTCGCTCTGGTGAGCCGCAACTGAAACACACAGAGTCGCATTTTCTAGTACCAAACAACATTAAGTATCCTGAGTCGCATTTGAGAAATATCAACCCGCATTCGCTAGATTGTGTTGCAATCGACACTTTCTGAACCGCATTTCCCTCTATGAGACACATTTTTTCTACCGTGATGCATTCGTTGCGACGCATTTGTGAATAATTTCAAATCACCTTCTCACTGTCAACACTGAAAGTCCACAACTTGTCTTTACTTCAATCAAGTCTTCCTTCACTGTCACAGTTCAAACCAGACTCTGAATTGCTCAAATTCCATCAAACATTGCATTATAGGAACCATTTTTAGGCTCACAATAGGTTACCATTGGCTTTCCATTAGTTACATTAGTAACTTCACCATCTCCTTAGACACTTACTTTTGCAGATTTTAGGAGTTAACTCTTACCATTCATTGTCAAAACTTTGCATTCAATAGTAGGTTATCATTCGACCCAATTACCCTTTGTCATTTTTCAAAACTTTTGTGAATTATTTCCCACTCAATAGTCTAGTGTGGAAACTTCACTTTGTCCTCTTTATAGTCCTTTTATGGTCCATTGGTCTTCCAAACTTGAATCATTGCAAAAAAACTTTGTTTTCCCAAGTTGTCTTCTTTAAATCCCTCAATAGTAAGTACATCTTAGGCTCCTTCAATGGCATATCATTTAGCATCTCCATTTTAGTGTCACACCATTTGCATTCACAAGTCTTTAGTCTCACTTGCATGTCATAGCATTCTTTAAAAATCCAAAGAAACCAAAAACATAGTGTCATACTTAGATCATTCTCTCCATCATCCCAAGTTGAGCAAACCTTGTATGGTTGAAACTAGATTACAAAAAAAGAAAAGACTCATGGATTCCTTTAGACAAGACACCAACTTTCTTGAATTCACAACTGGCATGGATTCATTCCCTAATGCCACGAACAATCCTTGTTTTGACATGGGAAATTCCAACATCAATCATTTTAGTGAAATGAACATCCCACCATCTCCATCACATATTTTTGAACCATTTATCCGACAAGATCAAAATGGGGAAGTCTTTGAAGAAGACTTATTATTTGTTGCCCAACATCTAGAAGTTGTTGCTTTTGTAGAAGTAGTCTTAAATGACTCTTCTAGATTCCTAGATATGCTCCTTGACCAAGGGGCTAAGTTACCAAAGGTATTTGATCTTAATACTCTTAGATAAACTTCTCCCACTCCACCATCAGACAATCCCTCCATGGGAGCCTCTTCACAAAATGTCATCAACACAATCAATGCTACCTCCCTTGGCCATACTACCACCACAACCAACACAACATATATTGGCAGATCATCTTCCCAAACCAACACCACATCACAATATATCCCCCAACAAACATCCACCATACCTTCACAAACAATGGGGGCAACCAAATCAAACCTCTTTGGAACTACATCTAGTTCCATGACTAGATCAGAAAACCTATTATTAGGTTCTTCAAATGCTATGGCAACCAACTCATCCAACTCTTTTGGAAGAAATAAATAAAGATTTGTCATACAAATCACCCAACCCACTTCCTCACAGGTTAATACCAACATTCCTATGACCCAAAACACCAACATTCCTCAAGGCCACAATCTCCTATTTGGGCAAGGCAATCAAGGTGCTCAATCCTTCACTCCATTTGGGCATCAAAAATCTCAAAATCAACAAGGCCCTCAATCCTTCACTCCATTTGGACATCAACAAAACCAACAAGGTCCTCAAATTCAATCCAACATGGAAGGATATCACATCCCCACTTATGCCTCTCAAATCCATACACAACAGCACATCCCTCATCAAAACACTCATTTCCAACAATCGCCTAATCAGAACACTCATTTTTCTCACCGACAACCAATTTCAAATCAAAACATCTCATCACAACAATTGGGGACTCAAGCTGCCCCTATCACCAACATGGGTGATGCTACCAACCATCCCATGGTGGAAACACTCACACTCCAACTTGTTGTTCTTCAAACACAAGTGGAGACCTTGCAGCAATCTAATAAAAATCCATACATGTCACATGACTTGTGTCCATATCCATTTGACACAACCTTGTATATGCCACCCTTTCCTTATGGATATGTGGTACCTCATTTTTCCAAATACAAAGGCAAAACAAAACCCATTGAACACATAAGAGAATTCACCACTAGTTGCATGGACATTGCATATGAGAAAACTTATCTCATGAGACTCTTTTTTAGAAGTCTCGTAGGTCATGCACTAGAATGGTTCTCATTGTTGCTTAAGGGAATCGAAACATGGGATGAATTGGCAAACAAGTTTGTTGAAAACTATGCCTATAACATTGACACGGATATCGACATCGCCTCCTTATGTAGACTTACCCAAGAGGATGCAGGAGAGACTTTTATTCTATTCTTTCAAAGATGGAGAACCTTAGCAAGTAGATGTCTGATAGAAATACCTAAAAAGGAGAAAGTCACCATGTTTGTACAAACTCTCCTAGGACCGCTAAGGTATGGCTTACAAGTCCATTTTTGCACCACCTTTGTTGACCTTGTTGAAAAAGGTGTTCAACTTGAGAAAGCCTTGATCGCTAAAGGTGAATTAAAATATGGTGGAAAAACCATCAACACCACCACAAATAATAACCCAAGTAGCTCAAATGACAAAACCAAGTACTGGGTTAAGAACAAGCATATCACAAACGATGGTGTAGTTTGATGCAAAAACTGTCAATGCAACAGGTCATGTACTCACAATCAAAGGAGTACAAAATCAAAGTGCACCTGTAACTACACCGACACCAACTGTCAATGCTATCCAAAGCAATCATGCACAATCTAATCAAAGGCAGCTATGTCAATCCTGACAATTCCAAAAATGTACATACACCCCTTTGGGTGAACCTATTGAAATTGTCTTGAAGAAACTTCTTCAAAACGGCGTCATAACACTGGAAGAGCCAAAACCATATGACCTTGGTCAGTTCAAGCCATCATGGTGGGATGACAGTGCATTTTGTGATTACCACCATGCCAAAGGGCACAAAACTTCCTCTTGTCATCAATTGTGAAATCTAGTGCAATACCTCATAGAGAACCACACCATTGAGTTGGGTGGTCAATCATTTACATCTAATGCAGATCATACTATCCACAAAAACCCACTGCAGGATCATGGTAAAGCTTCCTCATCTGGCACAAAGAATACCAACAATCAAGCCAACCACATCCGTCTGGCCTATAATAATATTCGTCCTGCGTATAATTATCCTGATGGTACTATTATTAACAATCTTCGTGCTGCTGATGAAGATGAATGTGTTAATACCATTACCATTAAAAATGCCCCAGAGTGCAATGTCACCACGCATAAAGGAAAGTTCACTATCCTAGGTCCTTTTGCACATCAACCGAAAATCATCATACCTGGTTCATCCACCAGACAGTCAAATCCAAAGCCAGAGTTCAACATTATTGAGCAATTAAATAAAAAACCTGCTCAAATATCCATTCTCGAACTGCTCCGTATTTCACCCACACATAAGGCCATCCTGGATAAATTCTTGCAAGAGTCGTCTGTCCCAACCAACATTGATGTCAACCACTTTGAGACTATGGTCGGATATCAGAATTCGCCTCATCACATCACCTTTTCAGATAGTGACTATTCCTCGCCCAAACCATTGCATAATGATGCCCTTCACATGAAGGTTTTTGTCCACAAGCATAAGGTTAGATGAGTCCTAGTAGATGGTGGAGCAGGATTGAACATCTTCTCTCTAAAATTGGTCAAAGCTCTTGGTTTCTCTAAGGCATGTGTAGATGCTAGCAAGAGCATCGTCATCAAGGAATACAATGATGAAGAATATGCTTCCAAAGGTGTCATTACCATTCCACTCTGGGTAAGACCAGTTATCATAGATACAACATGCCAGGTCCTGGATCGTGACATCCATTATAATATCTTACTTGGTCACCCTTGGATTCATGCTCTAAAGGCCATTCCATCCACATACCACCAATGCCTGAAATTCCCTTTTGATGGAACTGAGATCACTATCCCAGGAGATCCCGATCCATTTCAATACTATACCAACCTATGAGCCACTGCTGAGCACCAGGTACCCATCAATCGAGAAGCCTCATCTTCCACCTCATCCAAATATATTGACCCATCGACACTCACAAAATCATCCATTCCATCACCTTCTACCACACCATCTTCATCGGCCTCCATCCTAAATAAAGACCTTCAGATCCAAGACCTTGGTTGTGGAGAGTTCAAATTGAATACGGCTTACTATATCACCACAATACCGAAGCCACCTAAATTCTATGGTAAACCATGTTTTGCAGTTGAGCCCAAAATAAATTTCAAGGTTTCGCTGAGAAGTGTTTTTACACGGTGGGGCAATATGGGTAATGAAGTCATTATTGACATAGATAACTGGATCTACAAAGACCCAACAAAGTTATCTCCACTACCGTTACATCTCTATGACAAAGGCTATGATATATGAAAATCCCTAGGTTTCGACGGCACAAGCGGCCTTGGAAAGAACAACTCAATAGAAGAAGGGAACCTATTATCATGACTGCAAGACCAAGGAATATAGGGCTAGGGTTTGACCAATTTGGAACTGACGATCAATGTACCCATGAACTTTCAACTAAGGTCGTAATGGCTACAAAAGGTATTGAGACATGCGAAGAATCCCTTACCGACACTGACTCAAATGAATGGGAATGGGGATCTGAAAAAACCATTAGTGACTATGACATTGACAAACTATTCTTGGAACCTGGCCAACTGTCCTTTGAAGAAAGATTCTGACAGAAATATAACATTGACCCTATTGACCAACGTTCCAAAAATAAGGAATGGGTAAGAATTCCTTGGAACCCAGAAGAACACAAGGTGTCGTCAGCAACACTAGAATCATCCCACCCCATTCTTGAACCCACCCGTGAGCCTAACCTACCTGAGCCCACTATTCATACTTCTGAAATGCCAACCACTAGTCATGATGTTGATAATTTTATCCCATATTATGTTTTTAAATTCGATTCATCTGACTCAGAATACGATCCATCTATCGCATCTGACACGGAAGTGGAAATTGACAACTTTTCCTTTACACTTGAGGCTTCAATTTACACGCTTTTTGCATCCTCCCCATCCTTCACCAACACTAATGATGGGATCCCTCTTGTTTACCCACAGCTGATTGACTGGGACCAACAAGATCCACCAGTGATGGAAATTTTTTAGAATGATGAGGTGATCACAGAATTCATGGGGCTCTGCGAAGATATTCCATGGGGTGATCACAAAACAGGGTTTTCCATTGATCTAGATTGTGCAGCGTATTACAGGGAGACTATGCAATCCTTCAGTCACAACAATAAAAAGAATAAAAAATAAAAAGAAATGTCTTTAGGTGAAAACCGCAAGGCACCTTCTAACAGTAAAATAGTAAAAACAAAGGACGTATTCGAAGGTGAAAACCTCTCTGAGGTGCCTAAGGATGGAGGATTGGACTTTCTTCCTGTAACACAAGAAAAATTAGCTATGCTCATTGAAGACACAATGCAAGTTAACATAGCCACACTAGAGAATCCCAAAATGATTCTCTTGGCCGCATCATTGTCAAAGGAAGAAAAACCCGAATTTCAACAATTCTTCATAGACAAGAAAGTTAACTTCACATGGTCATATGCTGACATGTTAGGCCTTGATCCCGAATTGGTACTACATCATCTCCCTCTAATCCTAGGAATCAAGCCGGTCAAACAAAATTTGCACAAAATGCATCCACAGATTGCACTACTTGTCAAGGCTGAACTAAAGAAATTATTGGATGCTGAGTTCATTTGGTCAATAGACTATGCTGATTGGATATCCAACATTGTCCCTCTTACAAAGCCAAATGGACAAATCCGTATCTATACAGATTTTAGAGATTTTAATAAGGCTTTCCCAAAGGATGACTTCCCCTTACCAAATATAGACATGATTGTCGACCTCACGATAGGGTATGAGATGCTATCTCTCATGGATGGTTTCTCAGGCTATAACCAAATCCGAATTGCAACAGAGGATCAACATAAAATGGAATTCACTTGCCCATGGGGAACATATTGTTGGAATGTCATGCCTTTTGACCTAAAGAATGCAGGCGCCACATACCAAAGGGCTATGACAACAATCTTCCATGACATGATGCATATCCTAATGGAAGATTATGTGGATGACCTACTGGAAAAATCTTTGACAAGGAAAGATCATCTCAAAGTCCTAGACAAAATCTTTAGATGGCTTGAGGATTACAAGGTTCATTTGAACCCAAAGAAATGTGTCTTTGGAGTCACTTTAGGCAAGTTGTTGGGATACATAGTTTCACGATGAGGCATCGAGGTTGATCCCACAAAAGTAAAGCAATTCTGGACATGCCTCCACCAAAGGGAATCAATGAGTTGCGAACACTTCAGGGCAGATTGTAGTCTATTCACCGCTTCATTGCATTGTTGGTAGACAAGTGTCAACCATTCCAATATATGCTACACAAAATCATTCCTTTTGTATGGACAGATAAATGCAACGTAGCCTTTGAACAAATTAAAAAATATCTATTAACACCACTAGTGTTAATGCCGCCTATTGAGGGCAAGCCATTGATCCTATATGTCTCTGAAATGACAAACACACTGGGGGTATTATTGGTGCAAAATGACCATGAAGAAAAAGAAAGAGCCATATACTATATCAGTCGCACACTGATAGGATATGAGCTCAACTACATAACCATTGAACGGGCATGCTTGGTAGTTGTCTTTGTGGTGCAGAAACTAAGACACTATATGCTAAGCCATCAAATACATTTGGTAGTAAAGATTGACCCATTAAAGTATCTTCTAAGTCGAGCAGCATTGACAGGCCATTTGGTGAAGTGGGTCGTGATATTAAGCGAGTATGACATACAATATGTGGAGTGCAAGGCAATAAAAGGTCAAGTAATAACAGATCAATTCGTAGATGCACCAATCCAAGCCACTCATCCGCTGATAACTAGTTTTCCAGATGAGTCTATCTTTCACGTAGAACCAGCTTTACCATGGAAACTATACTTTGATGGGTCCCACACTAGTCACGGCTTAAGAGCTGGCATATTATTTATCACACCACAAGGGGATTCAATTCCTAAATCATTTTGGATTGCTTTCCCTTGTACAAATAATATTGCGGAATACGAGGCATTGGTCATAGGTCTCAAGATAGCAATTAAATGGAAAATTCAGACATTGCTCGTATTCGGGGATTCTCAATTAGTCATCAATCAAGTGAATGATGACTATGACACAAAGGATGAAAAGTTGCTTCCTTACAAATGAATGGTGGATAGTTTCCTGATGTATTTCAAAATGATTGCATTTGAACAAATCCCAAGGACACAGAATAAGGCAGCTGATGCAATGGCTACCATTGGATCCCTCCTAGAAATCCCTAAGAATGTGTCACAATTTGAATTCTTAGTGGAACAGCTATTGATGCCTGCATACGATATTCCAGAGTCCAAAATGGTGTGCGAGATTGTTGGTCCCAGTTCGCCTTGGTACCAAGACATATATGACTATCTTAAGTCCCAAACCCTCCCACCCAACCTGTCCAACAACCAACAAAAATCCTTTATCCGAAAAGCGGCTAGACATGCCATCGTCAGTGACACCTTATACTGCCGTGCATTTGATAACACCCTTCTTCGTTGTCTTGACACTAATTAAGCCCAAACATATTTACGAGAAGTACATGAAGGTATATGCGGATCTCATTTGAGTGGCCCAACCTTAGCTAGAAAAGTCACTAGACTTGGATACTACTGGCTGACATTGGAAAAAGATGCTCTTCAGTTTGTCAAAACATGTCAGAAACGCCAGGTGCATAGTGACCTAATTCATGCATCTATACAGGAATTGAGACCAATCACTTCTCCATGGCCTTTCGCACAATCGGGACTCAACCTCATGGGTAAGATCCATCCATCCTCTTCTAATGGCCATAATTTCATAATCACCGCCATTGAGTACTTTACTAAGTGGATTGAAGTTGTCCCTCTCACTTACATCACCGGTAAGCAAATATCCAAGTTTATTCTCAATTATATCATTTTTCAGTATGGTGTCCCATAATCTATCATCATAGATAACAACAGTCTATTCAAAAATCAAGACATTCGTGAACTCTATGAGCGATTCCACATCCAACACCATTTTTTGACCCCATATTACCCACAACGTAACGGCCAAGCTGAGGCATCAAATAAAATAATCCTTTGCATATTCAAGAAGACCGTCAATGACGTTGGCCGAGATTGGCACCTACAACTTAATCCCGCTTTATGGGCCTATCATACTAGCATTCGTACCCCCACTGGAGCCACTCCATTTTCCCCGGTCTACGGATCTGAGGCCATATTGCCCATCGAGGTCGAAATTCCTTCTCTCTGAGTCTCCTTGAAAGGAATGATTGATGATGAAGAGTATAGACATACTCACCTACATGAGCTAGAAATGTTACAAGAAAGATGACAAAATGCCTTAAATCATCTACAGGCATATCAAAATCGTCTCTGCCAGAGCTATAAAAAAAGAGTAATGGTGAGAAAGTTTGAAATCGGTGACTTGGTTCTCATGCAGAACCCCAGAAATTAGGCAGATTGTCAAAAGCTTGGAAATTTTGAGGCTAATTGGCTTGGTCCTTATATCATTACTTCTACATTTGGTTCTAAAGCTTATCAATTGGCCACACCTGATGGAGAACAACTGACATAACCCATCAACAACTTACATCTAAGAAAGTTCTATGCATAGCATTAGAGAGCTTGGCTAAAAACTACAAAATACAAAAAAAAATTGAAAAATAAAGAAAAAAATTGTCCCTTGATGAAAACCTGGAAAACACGCATCTTGGTGACATCAAAAAAATCAAAAAATGGCAAAAGTAGTAAAAAGAAATGAATTCATCCAATAGTGAAAACCTGGCAAACAGGTGCTTTGGATAAATACATGGTGAAAACCTGGCAAACAGGCGTCATGCGTAGTCAATCGTTGCTTCGCCATCTACTATTACTCAAATTGACCTTTATCCATTTTTCATAATCAAAAAAGGCCTGACACATTCACGACATCCATCCTAAGTCCTGTCGATTCTAGCCATGGTTGACATCATCCTTTGCATATCATTTCCTTTTGTCTACCTATCTTTGTATCATTTGACTCAGACGATCCCTGATCTGTCTAGGGGCAATACCTTTATTGTGCAACTACAGTGGGTACCGCATATGATCCCGAATTATGAAAAAGTCCTAAAAAAATTCTTTAAAATCTAAAAAGGTCCTAAAAAAAAAAACTCCTAAAATTTTGAAAATGTCCTGAGAAAACCCAAAACAAAGTTAAAGTCAATCTGATCAATTCAATCATTCGTATCATTTAGTCTCTTGTCCACGTCTGAACTACATTGTCTCTACACATTTTTTGCATAGGAAAGATTCATCTTTGAATCCGCGAGACATTAGGTCAATCTTTCTAGGTTTGGCAAAATAAAATCATGATTCAAGCTTTTGTCCTTTGGACAACATCATTGGTCGTGTTGAACTACGAGATCTTTGAGTGCACAACGTAGGCAATGCCATCAATCGATGGACCCTCGAGGCCGCACTCGATCAGTCCATTAGGGTTCATGGCACTACACATTCACACAAATCAAATTTTCTTCAAATCAAGCAAATCTTATGTCAATCTTGAGCTATCAGTCTATCGGAAACATGTTTCGTCAAACACTTTCAGTCAATTCAACATGTCAGCAATGACATGTACTCAAAATCATATCAAGAAAATTTACCATGGAAAAACTTTGGGTTCTTCTTCAAGATGTGTCCTTCTAAAGAGAAACTCTTGTCATTTCTTTATGCTTTTGGATGTGTCCTTCCTAAGCATCATCATCATCATCTGGCATTTTGATGGATTCTCCTAACTCTGAGAATCAATCCCTAGATATCAATATCATTCAGGATGCGTCCTTCCTAAATTTGATATCGCTCAACATTTGGCAACACTTGACATTAAAACACTTGGCAAAAAAAATTATGTCTTTTGATGATTATCATGATATTAGTTCCTTATTTCTTAGGAACCACATGACATATCATGATGTTTCCTTGTCTTCTTATCACTCTACTATTAGTTTCTCCAGGATGTCCTGACTTTAGGATTTAGAGAAGCAACAATGTAGTAGGATGATTTTACTGTCTATTTTTTCTTACTTACTATCATGTGGCTAGTTTCTCAAGGATGTCCTATCATCAGTATTTAGACAAGCAGCGACGTCTCATGATTGGTTTGGTTTTTCTGGTGGTTGGTCATCACAAAGTGACTAGGGGCAATTATGTTCCTTGCATGAGTCATGATCATCCTTGTTTGCGACTATTGATCTACGTGATGGTTCGACCTTGCACACTATTGATCTATGTCATATCATAGTGTTTGTCGGCCATCATGACATTTTTTCCCAATGATGATTAAAGAGAAACAACTACAATAGCACTATAGAAAAGCTTTGAAGGATTTATTTTTCCACACTAACAGGCATATATTTTTTTGCACTAACATCAATCTTCGTCTTCTCTTCTCTCGGTCCCTGATGATATCCTATGATATACAAAAAAACAAAGTTACATACATAATTGCATGAACATTTCATATTCACATCTGCATAAATCAAATACCATAATTCACATTGCATAATGCTATCATTCATAAAACCATCATTTGCATCAACATATAAGCATCATAAATAAAAATTTGCATTAGCATATAGGAATCACATCATCATCACAATACACAATGCATACATAACCACATCCATAATTGCATTCATAAACATAAGCATAATATCCATACACCTCATAGCATCATAAAAGCATCACATAAGCATATGATAAAATATTAGAATACCATAACACATAATGTCATATAAGCCACATCAAAACTGCATCGCATATATATAATCTCCAAAAATGTCATGTCACAGGATAGAGTCATATGGTATCCCAAAAATGGAGCTCACAAGCTCGAATATCAAAATATACAAGTTTCTAAAAGCAAGTCCTAGGATGGCCCTCCTTCGTCCCGTGGAGGTGAACTACGAGGTAACCGTGGCTGACCCATCAAGTGAAATGTGACTTCAATAGGTGTCCTCTCCTGTGTCTCACTCTGAGATCCCATAGGATCAGTAATAGGAGGTTAGCTTTGCTCTACCTAGTGTCCTGATGACACTTATATGTGCCCATGCTTGGACATGTGGCTATGGCCTGATGAATTCCTATACGAGTTGTGTGACCTATGGCTTGATGACTGACCTGATGTAGTGGACCCCCTAGCACTAGTATGACTACTACTATGTGATTTGTTGCTGCTATGTGTCCAACTGCCACTGCCTATCCTACTATAAGATCGGGACAATCCTGGGTCCCGTCTCTCTGGGGGAACCGCCTACTCATATAATAATTTGTACCACCCCCTGCTCTTTGCCATCCTAGTTAACTCTCTAGCCATGTCTCTTGTTGGCCCTAAGCATAACTTGGCAAACTCTGTCACCCACCGATCTGACTCCTACCATTGGAGAACAGCCTAATCTCTCTCCACCCGGGTGACCTCTAACTCCGCTGCCAAGGCCTTGTTCTGAGACAAGGCCACATCAAGTCTGCTCTGCAAATCTATGATCCATTGATCAATGGTGGCATCGGTAGGCAAAATGGGTGATTTATCACCCTCATCATCCCCAGAAATCATATGCTCCCACAGTCTCTGGTCTACCTCATCCTCCTCCTCCTCCTCCTCGTCTCTCTCCTCCTCAGCCCAGACCTCCTCCACATCTATATCAAGAGGGTGTCCCCCAACAAATGGATCCTCCTCTGCTCTCTCCTCCACCCTCACCTCTGTCTCCTCATCTCCACCCCTCACCTCCTCCTCAACCCTCACCTCCACCTCCTCCTCACCCCCTCTGATCTCCTCCTCTGCCTCCTGCTCGGGAGGCACCTCTCTCTCCTCCCCCTCCTCTTGGATGGGTGACAATGGTACACCACCCACTCTTTTACTAACTCTCCTGGATTGCCTCCGCCCTCCGCCGTCTCTCCTCCTCCTCACACCCCACCCATCTCCTCCATCCCCAACCCCTCCACCATTCCCATCATCTCCCCCACCTCGGCCTCCATATCCCCTGCCTCCATCTCTCCCTCCATCTCCCCCACCTCGACCTTCATGTCCCCTGCCTCTATCTCTCCCATCGTCTCCTCCCCCTTTGCCATCTCTGCCTCCATCCCTGCCACCCTGGTCTCCTCGGTACCCATGGAATAACGGACCTTCGATCTATAGGTGGTGGACCATCTGGATCTATCAAAGGAATAGGCTTGTGAATCTTCCACCAAGAGTCAAACTCGACAGATGTCCCTGGATCTATTGGAGCCCCTCTCCACACCCACTAAACTGCAACTAAACCATCAACCTATTGCTCGAACACTGTCACTGATATGGGCGGCCCCCACATGGTCTCCCTAGAAGACCGAGCATACTTTGTCATGCCTACTGGCACAACCTGATGCTCTTTAAACTATCATAGTACCCACTGGGGTAGGTACATCTCAATAATCCGTTGGGTCTGTACCGTGCAGCCAATCAAATATCAGAACTTTCTGCAAAAGGATAAATGGCCATCCTCATCAGGCCACTGACAGTAATCTATGTAAGGCCTCCAGATAAAACTGATCATCGTATCAATCCGATGACGCCATTACCTAGTATCTCCCACACAAGTCTGACTAACTGAACCCGCATACAGGTAGATGAATGGAATCCCATCGCCCAACTGTTGCATCTGTACTAGTGGTCAAAAAATAGGAATGTGCTCCCACACCCAGATCATGAGTAAGGTAGTCCCGCAACTAATACTGTGACCCTGGTGATAAACAACTTCATGCAGTTGATGATAAAGCATGGCCAACAAGCAGGGCCCCCAAGAAAAAATGGTCCTCTATCCTCGCATACGGACCAATACATCCCCCCATCCAATGGGAAATCTGTGACCATGACGATCTAGAATCGGTAATCTGGCAATCAGCGTCATCAGCATGGCATCAAACCTGGGAAACCGGTTAGCTACAACATCCCAACCGATCTCTTAACCATCCATACCCAACTAGGCACCATCGACACCCTCATACATCTCTAATAGGGCATGTCACCCTCGGTGCGAATCATACATAACTCTCTCTCTGCCAATCGGAATGCGGAGAATATGGTAGACGTCCTCTAAAGGCATTGTCGCCTCTCTAGTAGGCAGGTGAAATGAGCAGGTCTCTGAGTGCCACCTCTCACAAAGAGATGTCAATAAACCCATGTTTTCCATAATAATGGGCATATAGGTGATATGATACAGACCTAGTGCCATCAGTCGGTGTCTTTGTCTATCGCTCAAGCGATCTCTAAAAGCGTATGTCGCCAGTCGAAACTCTCGGGTGTAAATCAGCACAAGTCGACTCTATGCAAGAAAGGCCAATGATTAGAACATATTGAGCAACATTGTTGAAAGGTTATTACTACTAAGAAGTCAAGGGTGTATCCAAACTAATCTCAGCACAAGGTCAACAAAATTCAACTCTGGTCAACTGCAATTACGTCACGTTGACTACAAATGCACCAGTATTAGTCAATTTCAACTCTGCGCATGACACTTGTGTTGCAATATGTCAAATGTGTTGTTCTAGCCAGCAAATGCACAACCTAACCATGAATGCGTCATTTGGCTTGACAGTTGCATTGTGATTTAGCAAATGTGTCATTCAACTTGGCAATTGCATCGCAAAATGGCATATGCTTCACAAAAGCCTCACTTGTGTCGCAACCTGGCGATTGTGTCGTTTCCCCTTGCAGATGTGCAATCAAACAACTTACCCTAACCTACCCGGCGCACTTGTGTCACGATGCAAGAAAATGCGTCGAACGCAAAGGCATTTGTAGTTTACGCAACATCATTTGTGTCACAACACATTTGATTACCCCCCTAAAACCATAATAAATGCATTAAATTCAAAATTTGCCAAGGGGGATAGGGTACTTACCGATGCCTCTGTGCCCTCGGGTCATCGAAATGTCTGCACGCGATATCCACGGTGGGTAGTCACTAGAATCACCATCGTCTCTCTGAGCTCTGATTTCTGAAATTCCTATATGACAAATGAGCAAATGACACTTGGATTGACCTTTTCAACCTATTTATAGGCTGAAAATTAGGGTTTTGACCTAGTAGGTTGTACTTGAGGCTCATTTGACCACCTTTGACCGGCATTTTTGCTAACTCAATGTCCTCCATTTTGGAATCAGATCGTGCCATCACTTTTTTGGTCATTAATTGAATTAGTCAAGATATTTTCCAAATTTTTCTAACCCCGGGTCAAAATTCAAAAAATTTCTCGAGGGGGCATAGGCACTCCGTACCTTCATTGGGGCATATTCTGGACTTGTTTTCTTTACCACAATGTGACAAGCTGCATTATGACAAAGAGGGGCAAATGTAGACACCTAAAAATGACTTAGGCCTCCGACCGCTATTTTACCACCTTTCGTCATAACATGATTATAACTCTGTAATTATGTTTCTAACCCACATTCAACTATTAATTAAATAATTTATAATTATTTAATTAATTCATGATCTCTCATTCTTCATGATTATTAAATAAATAAATCTTATTTATTTATTTAATATGTCACTAATTCATAAATTCTCTCATAATTAAATAGATTCATTAATTTAATTAATTAATTAACTGTCTCTTCTAAATTAAATTATTATTATTAATTATTTAATTGCCTTATGTGACACTTCTTTATTTTTAAATAAAACAAATTTATTTAAAAATGTTTCACATTTGTCAACTGATTCTTCTTTTAGTAATTGATCTCAAAAATCAATTGCCCATTATCTCACAAAATCCATATTTTGAATTAATTTAATTCAAGATGGAAATATTCTTCTACAAATCAAGTAATTACTAAAATTACTGATTTTCTAAAATCTCATCTCCTTATCTCTTGATTTTTACTAATTTCATCTCATGGTCGTGTTTATTCTCCACCTTTGATTTAATTTATCAAATTAAATCTTGTCCACACATTTGGGGATTGTTTCCCTAACCCTAATTGAGAGTTGTCACTTTGAATCTTAACCATTGATTCTAGGGCATCTCTCATCTCCTTCGTCTGTTCAAGATTGCATTTTCTATAAAATGACAATCTTGATCTCATTTTTGGGATCGATTATTATTATCTCTTAGCATTTTTGTAATCTCATTATTATCAATTGTCATATCATCTTAGGATTATTTAATAACTTGCATATTAGGATTGAATTTCTAGTTTTCATAGAGAGTTTATTTATAAATCCTTCAAAGCTTTGTTTAGGGCTAGACATTATAGGATTTTCTCACATACATAAATCTGAGGGCATCCATTATCACAGCAGAGTTAGAGGGTACAATAGAAATGAGTCATAGAGAAGAAAGGATTGGGTGAGAGCTTTCTTATTCATTCTTTCGTTTTGTTTTCCTATGCATTCTATTGATTTGTTGGATTTAGATTAATATTGCATGTTTTATTAAACTAACAACCTGTTTTGCAGAAATCCATCATTATAGTATGTATGTACATATACATACATACACACATACACATATATGCATTATACACATATATGTATACATACACACATATGCACATATACACATACATACACACATACACATATACACATACATACATACAAACATGCACATATATGTACATATACATATATATGCATACATACATGCATACACACATACACATACATACACACATACGTATGTACATACATACATGTAATATGTACATACATACACACATACATTATATACACATGTACATATGCATACATAAACACATATGTGCATACATATATGCATATGTATACATGCATACACACATATACACATGTATACAATACAAACATACAAACATGTACACACACATATACATGTACACACATACGTGCACATGTACGTACATTTATGTACATGTACATGTACACACATACATATATATGTACACACATGTACATACACATATATGTATACATAAATGTACGTGCATGGACAATGAATTAGAAATTTGGGGTTTTCAATTTTGGGTTTATAGATCTACGATGAAGAATCTAGAAAAACCATGCATTAAATGAAGCAAATTCAGTTGATTGTTTAATTTGATCTTCTCCAATAAGGTTTGCGTCAGAAGGTACCTATCATTTTGGCTTGTTGTTGCATCGAGGATTCCAAATGAAACAATATGAATTTGTTGAATCTAAATGAAGCAAATTCAATTGCTTGTTTGCATTGAGGTTTCAAAATGAAACAATATGAATTTGATGAATCTAAATGAAGAAAATTCAATTGCTTGTTTAATTTTATCTTCTCTAATAAGGTGGCTTGTTGTTTCATTGAGGTTTCCAAATGAAACAATATGAATTTGATGAAGAAATGAAGAAAATTCAGTTATTTGTTTAATTTGATCTTCTCCAATAAGGTTTGGGTCAAAAGGTACCTATCAATTTGGCTTGTTGTTGTATTGAGGTTTCGAAATGAAACAATATGAATTTGATGAATCTAAATGAAAAAAATTCAGTTGCCTGTTTAATTTTATCTTCTCCAATAAGGTTTGGGTCAGAAGGTGCCTATCAATTTGGCTTGTTATTGCATTGAGGTTTCCAAATGAAACAATATGAATTTGATGAAGAAATGAAGCAAATTCAGTTGCTTGTTTAATTTGATCTTCTCCAATAAGGTTTGGGTCAAAAGGTACCTATCAATTTGGCTTGTTTTTGCATTGAGGTTTTGAAATGAAACAATATGAATTTGATGAATCTAAATGAAGAAAATTTAGTTGCTTGCTTAATTTGATCTTCTCCAATAAAGTTTGGGTTAAAAGGTACCTATCAATTTGGCTTGTTGTTGCATTGAGGTTTCGAAATGAAACAATATGAATTTGATGAATCTAAATGAAGCAAATTCAATTGCTTGTTTAATTTTATCTTCTCCAATAAGGTTTGGGTCAGAAGGTACCTATCAATTTGGCTTGTTGTTGCATTGAGGTTTCCAAATGAAATAATATGAATTTGATGAAGAAATGAAGCAAATTCAATTGCTTGTTTAGTTTGATCTTCTCCAATAAGGTTTGGGTCAGAAGGTACCTATCAATTTGGCTTGTTGTTGCATTGAGGTTTCGAAATGAAAAAATATGAATTTGATGAATCTAAATGAAGCAAATTCAGTTGCTTGTTTAATTTTATCTTCTCCAATAAGGTTTGGGTAAGAAGGTACCTATCAATTTGGCTTGTTGTTGCATTGAGGTTTCCAAATGAAACAATATGAATTTGATGAATAAATGAAGCAAATTCAATTGCTTGTTTTATTTGATCTTCTCCAATAAGGTTTGGGTCAAAAGGTACCTATCAATTTGGCTTGTTGTTGCATTGAGGTTTTGAAATGAAACAATATGAATTTGATCAATCTAAATGAAGCAAATTCAATTGCTTGTTTAATTTGATCTTCTCCAATAAATATGGTTTAAACTCAAGTGTGTGGAATTTGAGAGTAAATGACATGTAATGTAAATAAAAAAATAGTTACTATTGGTGATCAATCATCTTTTTTAGATGGATTTTAATATATTTATATTCTCAAAAGATAAATTTGATCTAGAATAAAGTATGTCTTTGAATCCTCAAAGGATTTCAATGATTTAGTGTAAGATTGTAAATTGTGTGATCTAAAACCTAATAATCGAGTTTTTAATTAATGACCAAAGAGAGAGTCTATTAGATTGATGAAAAATTGTGTAGGTTCTTGAATTCTTATTCTTTCCTTCTCAAAGACCGTGACTCCTCTTCTCACATTGTCATGTAGTTAGATCAAGCCATTACTGTATTGAGTTGGAGGTAGAAATGATTGGTAAAATAGTATGAGCTCCAATTATATTTTAATTTATATTGCTCAAGCACCCTAATTTCCATAAGATGGACTAGAAGGAAGTTAATAATGTATCTCACATTTTGGTTATGTTTATCACTCATCAAAAGCTAAAAATGTTGAAAAGAAGAATGAGGATTTGGAATATAGAGGTCTTTAGTAGTCTTTTTGCAAATAAAAACCATATATGTGAAGAATTGGAGTTAAATTATTTCAATTTTTAGTTAGTTGAGCTTTCATATTTGGGAAAGAATTTTTTTCTTGCAAGCAATTTTTTTTTTGAAGTTGAAGAGATCTATTAGCATAAAAGTAGGGATAAATGGATTATATTTGGGTACAAGACTATGAATTATTTTCATGCATTATCTTAATAAATAAAGTAAGATAAAATAGTTTCAATAATGGA
This sequence comes from Sequoiadendron giganteum, assembly GCA_007115665.2. Classification (NCBI taxonomy): domain Eukaryota; kingdom Viridiplantae; phylum Streptophyta; class Pinopsida; order Cupressales; family Cupressaceae; genus Sequoiadendron; species Sequoiadendron giganteum. The sequence continues at coordinate 27,792,462 of CM021101.1, forward strand.
GGATGGTAATCGGGAATGCATCATGCCATAGGAGGAATAATAAAGAATATAACTGAATTATTTGAAAAATTGTTGACTTTTGAAGGAAAGAAATAGGTGGAGACTATTCTATTCATATATTATATCCATAATCTTGTCTCTAAAGATGAAGATACTAGGTTAATAAAACATTTTAAGTTAGAAGAGGTACAAAGTGTAGTTTATGGTTTCAAGGATGATAGTGAGCCAAGATTAGATTGGCTTTTTCAATCTTTATGGTTTCAATAGCCTCTATTTTGTTGTTGTTGGTACAAAGTGTAGTAGTTGGTTTTTTGTTGCTACAACCTCTATTTTGTAATCTTATAGTTGTTTTTATTTTATAGTTGTGTAATCTTGATCTGTAATTTGATTTTTTTTAGCTTTTTCCAATATATAAAAAATAGATTAGATTGGCTTTTGGCTAGCTTTTTCAAAGACTTTGGGAATTGGTAGGTTAGGAATGATTGGAATCCATAAATTAATCTATATCAAAGTGTTACAAGGGTGGTTTTTTCTTGATAGAATAAACATGAATGTGAAGCAAACAGTTTTGATGCTTGATTGTCTAATTCCAATTCTAGAGTCTTCCTATGCATGGGGAGGACCCTCCAACATCTATTTAAGAACATAAGTGGGGTTGTATTGAATCATTGGAGGCATTCCATAGTGAATGTATCTTCAATATAGGCACGAGAATGTAAGCACAGTACACAAAGAGTGAGAGTGTAGCATAGAAGAAAGGAATTCCATGAGAATGCACAACTTGTATGGATGAAACTGGAAGTATTCAACTCTAGAGAGAGTAAACATGTCAATTCCAATTGCTTTTCCTCTCCTTGAGGTATCTCTATCAGATCTTTGTCTCTATGGTGTGATTTTATTTTTGTTTGATAGTTTATGCGTGTTAAAATCATATTTCTACTTTGGAATAAGTCATCCTTTGACACCTTACTTGTTTATAGGGTGTGATATCAAAGTGTGTAACTTTCTATTGATATTTTTGGTGTGCCTAATTATTGTAAAAGGAGACAAAATGAACATAGTGTCCTCTCACTCTAGGAATTGTATGTAGATTAATAAGGTAAAAGTATATGAATGATACTAAAAGAAAATTGTTGCATGGAGTGTTTATTGTTGTATACGAATTAGACTAATGTTACACTGTCTTAGTCTCAATTTTACCTTGAAATTGCAGAAAGGTAGACAATGATAATTTTTTTGCAATAGGCATACCCATCAGAGAGATAGATATATACATGAGAAAAAATAGATCCTGTACTCAAGTACGTACATACATACTTCATAAAACCCTAATAAAAAACACCAAATTTATGATTTCTTTAATGAAAAAAACTAAAATCCCCAAATTCTGAATTCACTTCAATGAACAGAACTTGAAAATTTTGAAACCCTTCAATACGTTTTTCAAATCCCCAAGTTCCCCATTCTATACATTTTGCAAACTATTCCTTTATGCCATACATAAAATAGTGACAAAGGAGAACCTGGGAGGCGTCGTTTACACAATGGAGTTGACTGGGGTCGTTGTCCAAGCTTTGTATACACCAAGTGCATTCGACCGATCCTGTTTCAATAGAACAACATTCAATCGAGCGTGCCCAAATGAATGGGCGCCTTCTTTTTTTTTGTTTTTCTTTTCACCCTTCTGGCTGAATACTTTCCGATCGAATAGGTTTCAATCGAAACCCTTCTGGATGAAAGGGGGCTTCCACGTCAGTGCTAAATCACCACCACTTGATTTCGACCGGAAAGCATTCAGCTAGAACTATTTGTTTGGTCAAAAGTGTGACACACTATTGTGATTTTACCCAACATTTTTCTCAAACATAGGTTTACCTAACCAGGTATAAATTACATAGTGTGATATTTAAATATTTTTTATTAATAAAATGATTTTGTTGGGATGTCTAAATCCTTGTGCTTAACCCTACGAACCCTAGAACCTAATCAATTTGATTGCACTCATTTTTTATTATATCTTATGAAGCACCTATACTAACCCTAATCCAAGTTTTGACAACATAAGGTAGGGATTGATCGTGAGTCATTAATATATAATAATAATAACACCACTTTTTATTTCAAAAAAAAAAAATGGCGCATAGGAGTGGTGCGAGGCATAGAGATATTTTTTCAAATAACAAGGAAAAGGTTGAAATAAATATCAAAGTCCCCAAGTGTTGTTGATGTATCAAACATTGTCCGTGTAGACACCATGGGTTTGAGCTAGAGAGAAATCATTAGTAAGTTTCTTGCAAGGAAGTTAGCGACGGCGGAAATGGAGGATTGGATTGTATAGATGTGGGAGGAATGCACAAATTACAACTTCTTGCCAAAAGGTTTTTTTTTTTCCCTCTTTGCGGTAGTGGGGGAAAGGGATGAGATCATTGATGGAGAATGGACACATGAAAATGCACCTTTGTATCTATAGATATAGCCTACAAATTTTGATTTGTTGAAGACAAGCCCTATGCTATAACTCATTTGGATTCACCTTTACAACCTCCCTTTTGAATATTGGTCTAGTGCATGTCTTAGCAAGATTGGAGATTATATTTGGAAGTCATTAGACATAGATTTGAGATTGTGATTCCCTTATATACGCCAGATTAAGGGTAAGGTCCCATGGAGGGGGGCTTCCTTAAAAATCTCAGTGTATGTTTCTTAGCCTTTTTAGGAATAATTTAAAGTTCTTGGTCCCATGGATTTAATCTTGCAATTTTGCTTAAAATTTTAAGCTCCAAAATTTAAGGAATGAACTGTAGTGCTTTGATAAAAAATAATAAATAAATGAAACTTCTCTCATTTTTAGTTTTTAATAAAAGTTTAAAATTCTAGATGAGAGACAAGTGGCATAAAAAAATCATAAGTTGTAGGGGAAATTTCTAGCCCCACCCCAATTTCACCAGCTGAAATATTCATTCCTAAATAGTAGGGGCTCCTCTTTTTTTGGAAAAGATTCCAATTAATCATGTAGCACAATTTTTTTTTCCCATGGGACCTCTTGCTCCATGAAAATAGAAGCCCAAGCCCCCCATGAGACCATTATGTAAGAATAATTGCAATTCAATAAATCTCAAGTTCGATCAAAATCTTTAACGATGGTTGATATATGCCATCAACAAATAGAGGTAGAAATGCCCAAATTTTACTACCTAAGATGCAAAAGGATAGATCACTTTGAGGAATCTTGTTGGCATCCTCCTCCGATCCCAAAAAAAAATGGATTCCCAAAGTAAACACTATGAAAAAAGATGAAAAATTGAATGGGAATGAGACTAGCATGAAGGAGGTGGAACCTGATAAAAAAATCCACATAGATACCTAATCCAGAATCAACAGACTTAGAAACAAGTTTTTGAATGGGCAATTGTCCCTTTCAAGCATAACAAAGAAAGGATCCAAGTAGAAGATAAAGGATTGGATTTCGAGATTGAAGATAGATTGGACAAAATTGATTTGATTGACTCAAGGTGGATCAACCAATCTGCTTCTAAGATCTTGAATGAAGGCACAATTCGGAAGGGACAAAAAGAGGTAGAAAATCAAACAAAGAGAAGCGGGAAGAAGAATCCCTAGGCAAGGAACAAAAGTCCATTATAATCTATTTGTTGAGACCCAAGGGAGGAATCCCCTCCCTTGGAGAAAAATGAGGATCCTCACGTGGAATGCCCCTAACAAATGACACTCGATGAAGATCCACCTAAGAAAACTCTTGATCAATTGCATCTTACTAGAAGAAACAAAGTAAGAATGAAGCCAAAAATTTCATTGAGCATTGCAATAGTTGGTCTGGAAATTTTACTAAAGGATTTGGTGCATTTGGGAGACTTGGAATATTGTGGAAACCTAGAAAGTGGAAATCGACATCACCCACACCTACTCAAATTGGAAATAATTTAAGGTACATAATCCTCACCCAGACTTGAAATTTTATATTTTTAACATCTATGGCCCCTCCAATCCTATGGGAAAAAGGGAATATGGAAAATTCATCGCCAACAATTCACCGATGGAAAATTCATCGTCAACAATTCACTGATGGAAAATTCACCGTCAACAATTCATCGCCATGGAAAACTCACTGACAAAAAATTCATTGCCAAGTGAAATTCACTGCTAGCAATTCACCACCGCAGAAAATTAAAATTAACGACATTAATATTTTTAATATATTCAAAATATATATTAAAAATATTAATACAATTAATTTCCACCACGGTGAATTGCTAGCAATGAATTTTACTTAGCGGTGAACTGCTAGTGGTGAATTTTCCGTCGGTGAATTGTTGTTGGTGAATTTTCCTAGAACCAAAAAAAGAGCTTTATGGAATACAATTGGGGATGCAATAAGCTGCCTCAACTCTGAGAAATGTGTAATTGAGGTATATTTCAATTCAATTTTGGATGTATTTGAGAAACTAGGAGGATGTGGACAAACCTCTCAATCACAGAGAGACTTCAACGAATTTGTTAACAAACACAGATTGATTGACATTGCTCTCGGAAATGACTCTTATACCTAGAATAATTGCAAGGCTAGTTTCACCAATATTGCAAAAAGATTGGATTGATTTCTTCTCACTTCAGACAAGATGCAACAACTGACACTTTCCACCTCACATATTTGGCCAATATCCTTGTCGGATCATTACCTAGTGATTCTAGACATGAATGAATCTACTACACCACCAAAAGGCCAATTTGGATTTGAAAAAATTGTGGATGAGTAGTGAGTAATTAATGGAACTTTTGAGGAATTGGTGGGAGGAAATGATAAATTGTAGTGGTTCACACACATTCACCTTTTGCAAAAATCTTTAGCATATTAAAGAGAGAATCAAAGATTGGAATAAGACAACTTTAAAAAACTAGAGGCCAATTACTTTGATTAATGTCTCTTACAAGGTTCTAGAAAAATATCGTAGCTTTAAGGTTGGTTGATGTCCTCCCCACCACCATCAAAAATACACAAAAAGGTAGATATATTCTAAAAAAGATCCTCATCATCTGGGAAGCTATGGACTAGGTAAGGTGCTCTAATCAAAATATAGGCATGGTCCTCCTAGATTTTGAAAAAGAATATGACAAGATTGAATGGCCCTTTATAATGATGAACCTCGATGCATTTGGATTCCCAAAAAATAATTATCAAATGATTAGCACCTTGATCAAAGATGTAATAGCTCAAGTAGAAGTAAATTGATCACTAACAAAACAATTTCAACTGCAAAGATCAATAAGACAAGGATTTCCTCTTGCCCCTTCTCTATTTGTGATTGCTTCAGATTATATTTTCTATATACTATGGGATTCAACAATAAGCCCAAGGGTTAAGGGATTGACTCTACCTAATAAGGAGGGTCTCATAAACATTCAATTTATAAATGGCACTACACTATTTATAAAACTAGAAGAGGAAAACTTCAAGAATCTTGTGTAAAAGTTGAATCTATTTTGTATGGAAGCTAGCGCAAAAATATCCAAAGGGAAATCCATAATGTTAAGTTGGGAAACCTCCCCCCAGAGTGGTTTGGAAGATATCTGGGTATACCCTTTGTAGTAAATCCATGTTTGAAAGACATGTGGGAGTGGATAAAAGATAAAATTGACAAGAGAATAGGAATTTGGAATAAGAAATTCTTATCCTTAGCTGGTAGGATTCAAGTATGTCAAGAAATTCCATCTACTTACAATATATTACTCTTCAATTTGGATGTTTTGTAGTTACCAAATAAATGAAATCCAGAAGAAATCAGATAATTTCTATGGTTTTGATGGAAAATGAAAAAAGAAAAAATATGGAGTTAGATGGGAATGGTGCTACTTAGAAAAGAGTGAAAGTGGTCTAGGTTTAAAATATTTTTTTTAAAAAGGAATATCCCTAGCGGTAAAGTGGATTTGCAAAGCACTGGAAATGATTGAAAACACAATGGGAACCCTAATCGAACTGGATACCAAAATTCTGGAGGAAAAATCTTATATTTATGCTAAAATGAAGATAGAAACATTCAAAGCATTACCTAAAACAATTAAACTTAAATCTAAGGGAGGAATATGGGACGAGGGAGTGGAGATAGAGAATCCAAAAGCCTTCTATAGATAATGCAAAATGTGGGACCATGAAACACTGAAATGTAGAAGAGGGCAGAAAGTAAAAAAAGTATGGTAGAAAAAAGTCTCCAAGGAGAAGCCTGAGGCAAAAGAAGAGCCTCTTGTAAACCAAAAGTTATATATTGAATATAAAGTGGAAGAATTGAACGGAAAAAAAGATTTTAATACTGTCTTTGAACCTAAAAATATGGATCTAATATCAATCCAAGAGGGTTTAAATGTGCATTTGAGGAAAAAGAAAGAAATTTATCTAACAGAGAGTGAGAATGAATATTTTGAAGACCTACATATAATATAGGATAGAACAATCTCGTAGTCAACAACAAATATGTTGGCCCCAATAATTCTTAATGCAAAAAAGAAGGGAAGAAAAACAAATAGACAAAAGAGAGAAGAAATGGTACAAGAAAGAGGTTTAAGAAGTATTAAAAACTTCCTTCTAAGGAATTTGGGAAAGGAGAACCCTTGAAATGAAGAACAATAAATATTTTAACCTGGAATGTTATGGGTCTCAATGCCCCTAATAAAAGGCACCTAATTAAACGCCAAATTGAGAAGTATGAATCAGATATAATATTACTGCAGGAAACAAAGTTAGAGGATGAAAGCAATAATATAACATAGAAAAACAACTAGGATACAATACTAGAAAAATCCCATGGCACAGCTGGGGGATTGGGAATACTTTGGAAAATTAGTTCAGCCATGATAATCTCACTAGTAAAGGAAATTTTTTGGCTTCTGTGTGAGGTAACCGATTTGAAGAATAACCAACAATTCTTCCTCTTTAACATTTATGGCCCCACAAGGAATAATGATAAAGATGTTCTGTGGGACACACTGAGCTAACAAATAACCAAAATAGGTGGTGAGAGAATCATCATAAGGGGTGATTTTAATGGTTTTTTAAGAATAGAGGAAAAACTTGGTGGTAGCCAAGTAATAACCCCTTATATGCAGTCTCTTGGACACTTCTTAGAAAATAATAATTTGGTAGAAGCACATCTAAAGAATGGGAACTATACATGGTCTAATAAGAGAATGGGGGGAGGATGCATCAAAGAAAAGTTAGGCCGATTCATTCTCTCACAGGACTGGTTGGAAGAAAATTTAAATATTGACGCTTCAATAATTTCATTACCTAGTTTAGACCATCTACCAGTCATATTGCACATTATTGAAGAAGGACCAAAGAATAAATCTTATTTTAAATGTGAGAAAATGTGATTTTAGAAGGAGTGTCTGGTGGAACAAATTGAAGAATGGTGGAAGTTAGCTCCAAGAGTTGAAGGGACAAAGAGCTTTATTTTTGTAAGTAAACTCAAATATATAAAAGGTAAACTTCAAAACTGGAATAAGGATGTATTCGAGAAAAAGGAAAGATTAGAAAAGGAGTTGGAATCACTAAACAACAAAATAATGGAGGCAAGTATGCATCAGAAAGACTATCATAAAGAGAAACAAATCATGGCAGAATATGAGGAGATATTGGCACATGATGAGGAATACTGGAGGTCTAAATCAAGGGAACTTTGGCTAGCTGAAGGAGATGCAAACGCAAAATTCTTTCATAACACCACAATAATTAAACAATCCCAAAAGAGAATATCAAAAATAAAATATCCTAATGGTACTATAACTAAGAATCCAAAAGAAATTAAAGAAGAGGTTGTAAGATTCTATAAATATTTATTGGCATCAGAAGGGGATAAGGATTTTGTTGATGTGTTTTTTATGCACTTCTCAACATAGGTAATGCATAGGCACATCACCTCTCTTGAAAGACAATATTCCACAATCAAATTGTATAACACTATCCCAAGGTCTCTAATGTCAGGTCTTGACAGTGCTTGGAATATCTCAGTTGATTTATGTGATTTTCTGGAATCACAAGGTGGTCTTACGGATGACTTACAAAGTGTGGGAAGTTGGGTCTACAAATGGAGTTCCTAGGATGGGAGAGTTGTGCATTTGTTGTAGGTTCAAATAGCATTCTAGAACTCCATTTCAACATCAGATTTAGCTTTACAATGTGCAATGAACCTTGCCTAAGGTTACCTATTAAAAAAAAGGAAAAAGAGCAAGGAAGAGAGTAAGTTCCTAGACCTGAAACTATGAATGAACAGTGATCATGGAGGCTGCTACAGTAGACAAATCCCTAAATTGAGTTTTGCTTGGCCAAGAGGAACCTACAGTTATACAAAACTAGTGCAATCTTCTAAGGACTACAAATTTTTAGATTACACACATAGCATGCACATGCAATTGAACTAAGTTGTAGAAATAGAGTAAAGAATCTCATACTAGCTTTACAAAGTGATTCATCATCAACAAACCACAAAAAGCATGAGCTGTAAATTCATCAAATATTGTAACAACAAACACCATCATCTCTTCCCTTCAAGAAAATAACAACTAAACTAATAGGGGAAGCAGAACCATGCATGCAAGATGAGAAAAATCAAAGAGAACATCCATAATATCATGCAATGCTTTCTTCTATTGCTGCAAATTCTTTTTTACACCAGCTCTCCAACCATTTACAAATGAGGGGGAGACCCCTATTTATAGTTTTCCAAAGCCCGAATGAATCGATAGGATTGAATTACATTGTGTGGAAAAAATTTGATTGCACTAGGGCTTCACCTACCCCATAATATTCAACAATTTAAAATACATCTTTTGTTTTTTCCCTATTTTGTCTTTTAGTGCCCAGGTGTTGTAGCAGTTTTGTCTTCTAGCTGATTTCCCTTTTACTATAGCTGAAACTGCCTGAAAGCTGCCTTCTTCCCCTTGATGGATAGGAAAACATTTCTCATCCAACCGAGGGTATCTCATTTGTAGATTTGTATCATTGTGGAATGGGTTAGTGGTCTCTGATCCGACGAAACAACCTTTGATGGATCACTATCGTTTGTTTGGAGGGAAGAAACAACTTCTCCCTCCCACCACCTTCAAGAACATAAGACTTATTCTAATGCCAGCTCTATTGATGGGTGCTATGAGGAAAGGTGGATATAAAATGAATGGTGACAAGAGCTATGTGCTTTTCTTTGCTCAACTTTCTCAATGGGTCTCTCTGATGGACCCGCAGTACACTTCTTGAATCCTGCATACATGAAGTGTTGTAAGTGCTTTCATACACAAATCAAGGCAAACGTTAGTCAAATCCTACAAACTCCTTGTTAGATTGGATAATTCATCATTCAAAAATCTAATATTTAGTCTAAATCGCCATTAGCAGTTTACTGGAGGGAGTTTGGACGGTTCGGACCCCAGAGGCCAGATTTCCCTGGCCAAAATGTTAATTTAAAAGGGCGAATAGGGCAAGGCAATCCATATGATTTCTTCCATCTTTAGATTCAGGTAATTTGAAATTTTCATGGGGAAGAGTGTCTAATTGCAATATGTGGGTCAAAGCTCATTTTCGGATTAGGAGGCATTTGGGTCATCTTCTAGGTGATCAGAGTCAAGAGGAGGGAAGGTCATCTGGAGTATTCCGTTTGGAACAACCATTGTGAGGCGGCATCCCGAGGATGGAGTTCCAGGGTCTGCAACCCGTGATGCTAGAAGATGGTCAACATAACCCCTCTATCGCTCAAGTGTTTGGGTCAAGAGGGTTGGGAAGTTATTTGAGGATGGTCATTTAGAATGACGAGCAATGAGCGGAAGTCCGGTGGGAGAAACCTAGATGACCAGACCCAGACCTATACTTTTCCTCCATGTTTCTTTGCTAAGAGATCTAAGGACGATCAAAGAATGGGGCCCCGAAGATTGAAAGGATGAGTTAGCTTTTCCTTTTGTGACAACCGAAACAGGACAATGGCCAAGGAGGGACAGAGTTCCAAAAATGGCCAAGGATGGATAGCAGTCTGGAAGGGCGGACCTACAAGCCAGGATGAAAGGCAAGTGACGAATGACGGACGAGAGGCAAATGACCAACGATAGATGACAATCTGGGAGGGAATTTCTTGGGCAGTGATGAAGGGATAGCAGTCCGGAAGGGATGTTCCCAAATAACAATGGAGAGACAACAGTCTAGAAGGGAAGTTCACAGACGGCGATGGAGGGACAATAGTCTGAAAGGGAAGTTCTCAAACGGCGACAGACAAACATTAGTCCGGAAGGGAAGTTCTCAGACGGCAACAGAGGGACAACAGTCTGAAAGGGAAATTCCCGAACACCGAAAAAGGGACAGCAGTCTGGAAGGGAAGTTCTCGGATAGCAACAGAGGGAGAACAACCTAGAAGGGAAGTTACTAGACACCAACAAAGGGACAGCAGTTTGGAAGGGAAGTTCCTAGACGGTGACAGAGGGACAACAGTTCAGAAGGGAAGTTCCTGGATGACAACAGAGGGACAACAGTCTAAAAGGGAAGTTCCCATACCCCAAAAAACTTATAAAACCCAATATTTTTCAATTATAACACATGTGAAAAGGGGGAGAAAGAGTGCCAAGATATACTTCCTTAAGATTGGACTTCTTTTGAAAAATGCAGAAGTTTGGAATGGGAAAGCTGGAGGGTTGCCACCCTTTTGAAATGAAAATGAGCACATGGCGGCCTGAAAGGAAAGTCCCAAAAATGGTCGTGGAGGGACGGAGTCCCGAAAATGGCCATGGAGGGATGAAGTCTCGGAAATGGCCATGGAGGGATGAAGTTCCAGAAACGGACACGGAGGGACGGAGTTCCGGAATGAAATTTCCGAAAATTCCCAAAAGTTAATGAAACCTTGGCAGTTCACTTAGGCACCACAAAAAAATTCCAAATCCATGGGAAGCTTGTCCCCAAAGTCAAAAATGAAGAAAAAAGTGAATCGAGCGAGCAAGGACCAAATCAGCAAGAACAAGGCAAAGAGCGGAAAATGGAAGGGGGGGGGGGACTTTGCTTCTCCCTAGATTCGAATGCCCCAAGTAAAATGAAGGGCATGGAGCAACATTTATGGGCCAATTGCCACTAATGGCATACATTGATTTCTTTGTATGGTGGACCCAGGTTAGGTGAGATGTGGAATCTCACACTCGTTTGGATGCTCGGTCAAGGCTCAAACATAGAAACTAAGCGCGGGTCCCACCATGCAACCAAAATTTGGGCGTTAGTTGGTACTCAAAAACAAAACATGAGAAGTGACTTATATGAGGCAACCCGCAGCTGCAGGTCTATGAGGCCTAGAGGACGACGGGGCAACGGGCGAAGGGAAACCCACAGGGGCACTTCCATGAAAGCAAAAGACTTAGCGAAAATTAGGTAGGTGAATTTGGTCAGGGGAATTTGATCGTTTGAAGGCGCATGACCAATTTAGGCTCTAGGAAAGGGTCACGCAAAATGAGATAGGAGCAAAGCAACCCGTCGGGAGAAAAAAGAGGGGGTCCCTGCCCACGGTGGGGCGTGTGTGCAAAACATGCGCAACAAATGGTGACTCACTGGGGAAATTCTCTAGAGCATTTTGATGACAAACTGGAATCACGAGCCTAGAATCTCTGGTTTTGATCTTCATGCTGGGGAAAACAAACTAGACACTCAACCAAAGGATCAAAACCACTAGTTAATCCAACCTTCAGTAAGCTGAAAATCCAAGTGTGTGCAGTTGCGTCAATTCCCATCCTTCAGTTGCTACAAGAACCCAAGCTCCATCAAGTTAAGCTATGTAGTTTATTCTAACTCCAAAAAAATCTAGGACATTGCCTTGCTTCCAGTCAGGCATCCATAGCCCCAATGAGGTTGTCATTATGATTCTCTCAAACATTGCTCTACTGTCGATCGGGCGTCCATAGCCCCGGTAGAGTTGCTCGGATACCCTTGAAAAGATGAATTTATTTCTTTTCATTTTCAATATTTTTCTTTCTTTATTTTGTTTCTTTTCTTTTTATTTTCAATTTTCAATTATTTTTATTTCAACCCACAAGCATTGAAGCTCACACTTAGGGTTGAGAATTACAGTTGTACTAAACCAAAATTTTAGATTTTTCACTTAACTAGATTTCACAAAGGACCTACAATGACCTCCAGATTCTTAAAATATGTGAGAGATATAAGATTCCATAATACATCAAAATCAGACCAACCAATGACTTGTCCTCTTTGAATCAAACATTCAAATCACTTGACACTAACATCAGATCTTCCCCATCCACTCTGAAAACTTGATAAGAGTTTGAAGAATAAATACATAGAACAAGCCCAGGTGATAAGTATGGTTGTTGTGCGCATAGATGTGCCCAACCAAAAGCAGAGGGACCCCGAGAAAAGAAAAAACAAAAAAAAATCAAAACGAATGGAAAGCGAACACAAAAACTAACCAAAGTGGGACAATGAAAGAAAACATTGAAGAGACTACTCTAAAGAAAGCAACCTACAACAAACCAACTAACCTAAGGAAAGTAGGAAAGTGGAGTATTTATAGGAAACCTACACTACTCAAAAATGAGTTATGTACAAAGAGATATTTACAAAGCACTATGTTCAGGCAAGGCAAATTAACATCAACACTCATTGGATTTTGTAGTGCATGCACAAGCAAATGATAAATCGTTATCATTCTTAACCATGCAAAATTATCTTTATATTCTGAAAAAAAAAATCAACATTGCAGCACTCAAGTTTAGTCACCTGGTCAGGGAAAATCAGAAATTCAGGAGGCTCGCTAAACCCATGGTCAATCCATAAACATGTTTTTCTCCCCTCATTCCCATAATCAAAATGATAAGTGCAGTTATGGCAATTAACAAGAGCAAGGAAGGATAGAACCTGGATTTTGTTATGCAATTGTGGCAATGTCTAATAGTTGAGAGCAAGCACTGCATTGTCATTCTTTGCATCAGCAACCTCGAGCGGGCATGGTGGAGGGTGCAACATTTCAGGAATCAAGCCTACATAAGGTAGGGAGAACAGGGCAAAAAACACTTCTTCCACGTCTTGGGTGGGATCGGCAATCCCTATCAGTTGTTCTTCGAGAAGATAGACTTCATCCAATTGATCTTCTGCAAACCTAGTGTCCACTTGATTGTTGTCCTCAAAAGGTAGCATGTTGTCCCACTTCCTTTCCCAAGTGTTGTCCTTATTTATGTTGTGTTCAATATCGGGGGACAATGACATGCAAAAATCTGTCCTATTGCAGCCATCTGAATATGAAGGAGGGTCAACAATGATCATGGCGGAAGGACTCCAAGTTGCATCTTGTAGTCGACCAGGTGCTTCATCTCTGTTGGTAGCTATCTCAGCACCCCCACCTTTGTATTCTTCTCTTTGTTGTTCATGCATCTCATCATGACGTTCACTAGTTTCCCCTTGTTCACTATCGCTATAGACGCAGAAGGAACCCCTCTCCCAATCCGAAAACTCTAGTGCATCACCGCTCGGAGGCTCAAGGAGTGTGTCTTCATCGCTATCGTCTTCTGGAATGTGCTCTTTCTCGGCATGAGCATACCTCCGTAGTACAACTCCCAATAGAAAGAAGTCATCAATTGATGGAACCTCATCAAGGGGACCAAAATCCACTATGCAATCTCCCTCCAAGGAATTTTCATAAAGCCTGTCGTCCATGGTGCACAAATGCTCTTGAAGAGGGAGAAATTCTTGATGACTGGTGGACAGCCTTCTTGTTTGATCTAATTCATCACTCGAAAGCTCAAGATTGTATTGTTTTCCTTCTTCTATTACTATCCCAACATCCTCTTGAGGATTACCTTTAGATAGGTTGTCACTTGGCTCAGGTTCTTGATCCCCACGTTCCATCCTTGAAGCAACTATAGGAAGTGGTGTGCTTGGTTGCCTTGCTTGTTCTTTGACTTTCTTGATGGCTTCTTGGCACAGTCTGCATGTGAACTTTGAGTGCGATGAATCATGAAGTCTACACAAATTCGACAGTAGTAGCACCTCCAAATCCACTTGGTATTTCAGGTATGACCAATCCTTTGCTAATCTGGAGATGAGTTGGTCATATCTTTCTACTACTGGTTCCTCATCATCACTTGAAAAAGAAGCTTGATGGTAGATAGCCATGGCGAGTGGTTGTTCCCACTCCTCCAAACTTTCATTTTCAGATTCTTGATCGCTGTCATTGATGAAAGAGAGGTCTTCTAATCTTATTTCACTTATACTCTCGTCATCATTTTTTGTTGTTCTGAAGCTATCAACCTCTTCCTCTTTCTGATTTTCAACATTTTCATTGCTTGCTCCAGCATACACTGTGCAAAATTTGTTGATCCATCCTCAACTGCCAGTGGTTCTTCTTCTGGAGTGGAAGTAAATCCTTTTGAATTAGTTACAATCAAATTTTCATCAAGGTACTTTACTATCCCAAGACTTTCAGCCTCTTCCTCTTGACTTTCAACTTCAATGTTTGTTGTCCCAGCATCTATTTTTGTGAAGCTTCTTGGTCTGACTTGAAGGTGTTGTCCTCCAGAAGCTAATAGCTTTTCTGCCTCATGGGATGACTTGTCCTCCTTGATAGTTGGTTGCTCCAACTTTTCCGAACAACCCTTGACTTGGGTGATGATGTTTTCACAAGATGAGCAAGTAAATTCGGAATGTGGTGCATTGTGAAATCTGCACTAGCTTGACATTAGTACTTCCTCCAATCTTGTTCAGTCTTTGCTACCCAAAAATTCTTGGATCAACTCTTCAAATGTCATGGTTTCCATGGTTGTCAATTCTTCCTCTGGGTCTGTAGGGGCTAAAGGTTGATATATTTCCCAAAAGGGAATTTCCCCTTGCAAGATTCTATCAATCTTGCTCAAGAAGGTTAGACACTCCAATTCATTTTGTCTACATGTGCTATGGATCCTACACTTATCTACCTTGATGCAAATTTTTGTAATGGTCTCTTCAATCTCCTATTCAAATCTACATGTAGCTGAGTGACGTTGATTTGTAAATGCTGCTCCATCTCAGCTCAACTTTGTTTGCCTTCAAAATTTTTTGAATTTAAGCTTCAGAATTAAAAGAGATTTCCTTATCTCATATTTCTTCTTGAATGTTCTCTTTTCAATTTCCAACTTTCAGCTTTGTAGCCTCAACATGCCATGCCCTCCCTCTAGCGTCAGTTATGTTGATGTGTTTTTTATGCACTTCTCAACATAGGTAATGCATAGGTGCATCACCTCTCTTGAAAGACAATCTTCCACAATCAAATTGAAGAACACTATCCCAAGGTCTCTAATGTCAGGTCTTGACAATGCTTGGAATATCTTAGTCGATTTATGTGATTTTATGGAATCACAAGGTGGTCTTACCAATGAGTTACAAAGTGTGGGAAGTTGGGTCTGCAAATAGAGTTCCTAGGATGGGAGAGTTGTATGTTTGTTGCAGATTCAAACAATAGTTTAGAACTCTATTTCAACATCATATTTAGCTTTATAATGTGCAATGAACCTTGCCTAAGGTCACTTATTAAAGAAAAGGAAAAAGAGCAGGGAAGAGAGTAAGTTCCTAGACCTGAAACTATGAATGAACAGTGATCATGGAGGTTGCTACAATAGACAAAATCCCTAAACTGAGTTTTGCTTGGCTAAGAGGAACCTATAGTTACACAAAACCAGTGCAATCTTCTAAGGACTACAGATTTTTAGATTACACACACACACCATGCACATGCAATCGAACTAAGTTGCAGCAATAGAGTAAAGAAGCTCAGATAATCTTTACAAAGTGATTCATCATCAACAAACCACAAAAATCATGAGCTGGAAATTCATCAAATACTATAACAGCAAACACCATCATCACTTCCCTTCAAGAAACTAACAACTAAACTAATAGGGGAAGTACAACCATGCATGCAAGATGAGAAAAATCAAAGAGAATATCCATAAGATCATGCAATGCTTTCTTCTATTGCTGCAACTGCTTTTTTACATCAGCTCTCCAACCATTTACAAATGAGAGGGAGACCCTTATTTATAGTTTTCCAAAGCCCGAATGAATGGCTAGGATTGAATTACATTATGTGGCCCAGATTTGATTGCACTAGGGCTTCACCTACCCCATAATATTCAGCAATTTAAAATACATCTTTCTTTTTTTCCCCTATTTTGTCTTTTAGGGCCCAAGTGCTGTAGTAGTTTTATCTTCTAACTAATTTCCCTTTTACTGTAGCTAAAACTGCCTGAAACTTGCCTTCTTCCCCTTGATGGATAAGAAAACATTTCTCATCCAGCCGAGGGCATCTCTTTTGTAGATTTGTATCAATGTGGAATGGGTTAGTGGTCTTTGATCCAACAAAACAGCCTTTGATGGATCGCTATAGTTTGTTGTGAGGGAAGAAACAACCGCTCCCTCCCACCACCTTCAAGAACATAGGCCTTTTTCTAATGCCAGCTCTATTGATGGGTGCTAGGAGGAAAGGTGGATATAAAGTGAATGGTGATAGGAGCTATGTACTTTTCTTTGTTCAACTTTCTCAATGGGTCTCCCCGACGGACCCGTGGTAGGCTTCTTGAATCCTGCATACATGAAGTGTTGTAAGTGCTTTCATACACAAATCAAGGAAAACATTAGTCAAATCCTACAAATTCCTTGTTAGATTGGATAATTCATCATTCAAAAATCCAATATTTAGTCTAAATTGCCATTAGCAGTTTACTGGAGGGAGTTTGGACGGTTCGGACCCCAGAGGCCAAATTTCCCTAGCCAAAATGTTGTTTTAAAAGGGTTTACAAGGCAGGGCGATCTGTATGATTTCTTCCATCTTTAGATTTAGGCAATTTGAAAATTTCATGGGGAGAAGCGTCCAATTTCAATATGTGGGTCAAAGCTCATTTTCGAATTAGGATGCATTTGAGTCATCTTCTAGGTGATCAAAGTCAAGAGGAGGGAAGGTCATCTGGAGTTTGTTGTTTGGAACAACCATGGTGAGGCGGCGTCCTAGGGATGGAGTTCCGGGGTCTGGGACCCATGATGCTAGAAGACGGTCAACATAACCCCTCTATCGCTCAATTTTTTGGGTCAAGAGGGTCGAGAAGTTGTTTCAGGATGGTTGTTTAGAATGATGACCACTGAGCGGAAGTCCGGTTGGAGAAACTCAGCTGACCGGACCCGGACGTAGACTTTGCCTCCATGTTTCTTTGCTAAGAGTTCTAACGGAGATCGGAGTACCGGGCCCCGAAGATCGGAAGGACAGGCTAGCTTTTCCTTTTGCCACAACCGAAACAGGATGAAGTCCTAATGAAGGAAGTCCAGTGGAGGGGACTGGTGAAGACTAAGGAACTTAATTTTTATCGTTGGTTGTTCATGCGGTAGTGAGATTGACGGGACCCAGGGGGCGGAAGGCAGATGATAGGCGGAGGGACAGCGGCCCAGAAGGTAAGTTTTGAAACGAACAAGGATGGATGAAGTTTCAGAAATGGACAAGGAGGGACGAAGTTCCGAAAACGGCCATGGAGGGACGAAGTTCCCAAAATGGCCACAAAGGGACAGAGTTCTGGAAATGGCCATGGAGGGATGGAGTTCCGGAAGCAGCCAAGGATGGACAGAGTTCTAGAAATGGCCAAGGAGGGACAACAATCCAGAAGGGTGGACCCGCAAGCCCAGATGAAAGGCAGGTGGCGAACAACGAACGGGAGGAAAATGGCCAATGGCGGACGAAAGTACGGGATGGAAGTTCCTGGATGGTGACGGACGGACATCAGTCTAGAAGGGAAGTTCTCAGATGGTGACGAAGGGATAGCAGTCCTAAAGGGAAGTTCCCAGATGATAAGAGAGGGACAACAGTCTGGAAGGGAAGTTCTTGGATGGTGACAGAGGGACAATAGTCTGGAAGGGAAGTTCCCAGATGGTGACGAAGGGATAGCAGTCTAGAAGGGAAGTTCCCAGATGACAACAAAGGGACAGTAATACGGAAGGGAATTTCTTGGACGACGATGGACAGACAATAATTCGGAAGGGAAATTCTCAAACGGCAACGGAGGGATAGTAATCTGGAAGGGAAGTTCCTAGATGGTGACAGAGGGACAACAGTCTAGAAGGGAAGTTCCTAGACGGTGACAGAGGGACAATAGTCTAGAAGGGAAGTTCCTGGATGATGGTGTAGGGACAATAGTCCGAAAGGGAAGTTCCTGGATGACGACGAAGGGATAGCAATCCGAAAGGGAAGTTCCCAAACCCCACAAAACTTAGCAAAACCAAGATTTTTCAATTCTAACGCATGGGAAAAGTGGGAGAAAGAGTGCCAAGACATACTTCCTTAAGATTGGATTTATTTTGAAAAATGTGAAAGTTTGGAAGGGGAAAGTCGGAGGGTCTCCGCCCTTTTGAAACGACAATGAGCAGACGACGGCCCGGAAGGAAAGGTTCGAAAATGACAACGGAGGGACGGAGTTCCAGAAACGGCCATGGAGGGACGGAGTTTCAAAAATGGCCATGGAGGGACGGAGTTCCAAAAATGGCCACGGAGGGACGAAGTTCCAAAACTGGCCACGGAGGGACAAAGTTCTAGAAACGGCCACGGAGGGACGGAGTTCTAGAATGAAATTTGTAGTGTTCTTTAATCAGCTTAATAACTAGGAACATGAATTCCTCTACTTAGGGATTGAACATCACAACCAGTAGCCATAATCTACTAAAGAACCTTATTTAATTATCAATCTAAGGACGTGAACTTGAAATGGGTCAGCACAATATATGCACTAATCACCTTTCCAAACATGCATGATTTCCTAAGATGCTCTATACTGGAATTATAATTACTGGAATTACTTTACTAAATAACTTGCTTTGGAAATGAAAAATTGAAAGATAAAACTACTCTGCATCTAGTGGTTGTAGGAACAGTTGATAGTTTTGTGTTTCTACCAGCTGCAGGAACAAACACATTACTTCTATGAAAGAAAGTACAGCTATCCTAACTTACAAAATGAAAGTATAGGCAGTTCCATAAGTGGCCCCCCTTAGGTAATGCCAAAAGTAGACAATAGATTAGGTGAAAAACTTCATAAACTTTATTGATTCAAGGTAAAACAATACATAGCATGCAATCTCTCTTGACTATATTCCTGAAACTGAAAATGTGTTTACGACCGCAATCTTTTCAGCCCATTCTCTGAAGGAGAATGGGCTATTTATTGAAAACTAGATCTAACTACTAACTAACCTTCCCTTATAAATTGAGAGGTCTTTATTACATTCAACTAACTTAGCAAAGCGATGGATAGAAATGAAAGAACTAAGTCAAATCAATTTATCAATCTTAAAGTGCCATCATCTTGGATTTATGCGCCATCAAGATGCCTGAGCTTGATTTTTGAAACACTCCTCTTGTATGGCGGATGAGTTGAAACTGACTCCCTATTCTTCAACAGCTAAACCAGTCTTCATTGATTTGGTCTTTTACTTGCAAGTGGGAATTGAATTCCTTCCTCCAATCGTGGTACCTGCAAAATATCCTATCGGCTATTCCTGGGGTAGAGAGTTAGCTCAACACGTTCAACATTTAAGACGATTCATCATTTTATTTATACATCTATTTAAGCATTAATCTAAAGAAAACATTATTCCAGACGTAGTTGCAAGAAGTTCAACAGTAGAGGTTGGAGGAGGTTTGTCATCACACAAGGTTTACTAAGGCATTCATCAAACTAATAAAATATTTGAAGTAATAACCATGGAAGACTTAGTGTAATATACTTATTACATTAAGCATAAAAAAATTATGTTTTATCCCATAATCAGCACCAAATGTTTGTTTTAGCATAATGAAAAAGCATAAAAGTGTTTGTAAAAGTATGATTTAGATGTGCCAAAAACTTGGCTCATCATTCCCCTCAACTGACTATTTGCTGGACCCTTCAGCAAATCTAGCATTTCTTCTCCTAGAAAATTCTCTTAAATCAACATTTTGTTGTTGTCCATACTCTCCATGCTGGAAACTCCAGAAGTGAGCTCGCATCACCTCCAGCCTTTTCCATCTGTCATCCTCAGAACTCCTATTATATATGTTTTTGTCCCCCTACATAGACAATAATGGCCATAGGAGAATAGGTGGTTGCATAACCAAGGGTAACCAATTCTCACTTTTTGTCCTAGCATTCCTCATGTATCTCTCTGCCCTTCTGGTTGCTGCATACAAGGTATTAGGAGCATGTGGTTTTTCTCTTTTTAACTGGAATGGAAGATGTTCCCATCTTGTTTGAATGTCCAGCTTTGTAGCCCCAAGATCACTGTTTATTACCTGGGAATACTGAGAAAATATTTCTTGCCTCAAAGGCTCAATCAATGGCCTGGCTCTTTCATCTCTCCACAATTTCTTCCAATCAAAGTAGATACCCATTCCATTCTTTCATTCATTCCTCATGAATAATGGCATATTGAATTCATCATGCTGATGACTATCAAATTGTTCCCCCCTACTTATTTCATTGGTGATCCAAGAGATCAAGGCGCTAATATGAATATCGCCAACATAACACAAGGGGTTCCAATCTTTATCCTGGGGTACAGCCAAATTATGCAGATAAAATTCACACAGGAGATTCCTGATGTGTAGAGGTGAATCTCTATATGACTCATAAAATTCTTCCAGGATATCTAATGAAATTTTTTTACCTTTCCAGATTCTAATCAACTGGAAGTTCAAATACAACTCTTTGAGATACATTGCATAAATAGGTGAAGGTGCTCGACACTGCATCAGACGTGGAAGTGGAAGCAATTAAAGCATGTTTGGAGGAATATATTAATATTTTAGGATAGCAAATAAATAAAGAAAAGTCTAAAATCTATTTCTTCAATACAAAGAAGGTAATGCAGAAAAGAATTGCAAAAACCCTTGGCTTCTCTATTGAAGAACTTCCTTGCAAATACTTAGGGGTGTCGTTGTTCAAAGGGGCCATAAGATCCTCAGTATGGGAAGAGGTCAAATAAAAATGTAGGAACAAAGCACAAAGTTGGAGAGGCAAATGGTTAACCTTTGCTGGAAGAATAAAAATGATAAATTTATCTTAACAACAATCCCTGCATACTTTATGTCTTCTATATGCAGCTGACTAACGAAACCATTGCAGGAATAGAGAGTATCTTAAATAAATTTTTATGGGGATGTTCGAATGAGGATCATAAAACACCTTAATTCATTGGGATAAGGTGTGCAAGTCTCAGAAGGAAGGTGGTGCAGGGATTAAAAACATTAAGATGCAGAATTTGGCATTGTGGGAAAAACTCATATCAAAATTATATTGGAAACTATCATTATTGTGGTGAACTAAATTGTGCAAAGGAAGTATTTGGATAATTTGAATCTAGAGAGAATACTAACAATTGCAAATGCAGGGTGTGGTTCTCATATATGGAATTTTATGATGAGTAGTAGGTGCATCATAACAAAACATCTCACTTGGCAAGTTAATAATGACAAGATAGCAGAATTTTGGAATGACTCATGGGGTGGCTTCAAGCCCTTATCAAAATATCCAAAGTTGGCACCCCATATCAAATTCTTCAGAAGGAAATATGGGAATGAGCTACAAAATTATGTTTTGAAAGAAAGCAATGAAGAAAATGAATGGATAAATTTTGAAGAAGCAATAGTAAGTGAAGAAACAAGAACCTACTTAAAGGAAATTATTTAGGAAAGAAAGGTGTGTTTGAACAAGCAACCTGATAAGATAATATGGTGTGGGGTGAAATCAGAGTCTTATTCAACAAATATGGGGTGCTTGATCCAGCTAAAACAAGAAGAGACTAATTGGCCAAGCAAGCTATGTTGGGGGGAAGAGGATTCTACCTAAAGGCGGGGCATTTACATGGGTTGCCCTTCATGGAAGGATACTAACAAAAGACATGTTAAAGGCTATAGGCATTGAAGGCTCGCAATGGTGCATCATGTGTAAACTAATAGAGAAGATGCAAATCATTTATTATTAAACTGTCCATTTGTGGCTGAAGGATGGAACTGGTTACAAAAAAAACTGGTTTGGGAATCACCTAGGAGCAAAACACTAAAAGATTTATTTGTGACCTGGCCTATTCAGAAAGAAAAAGTTCTATGGGGACATATTTGGTAAGCATCCCCATCCACACTAATCTGGAATATTTGGAAGGAGTTAAATAGAAGGATCTTTCAAGAAAAGCATAAAGAAGCAAAAGAAGTGTGGAATTTAGTAGAAATCAACATAACTGAATGGATAAACACACATATAAGGATGAAAAATAAAGCAAGGTTCACATATTGGGATAATGACCTAATGAAAAGATGGAAGGATCTCAAAATTACTCCCTTCTTTCAATTGGAACCAAATTCTAGGAATAAGAGATTAAATGTAAGATGGAAACCACCTATGCAAAATAAGTTAAAACAAAACTCAGATGGGGCATCCAGAGGAAACCCTAGTCATGCAGGTGCAAGGTGTATAATAAGAAATGCAAAAGGTGGCCTAATAGTCGTTGCATTAAGAAAGATACCTAAAGCCATTAATAACACAATTGATATTGAAGGTTTACTACAAGGCTTATAAATCTATAAAGAGTACAATTTAAAAGATATTAAAGTGGAAAGTGACTCAACAGTATGAATTAACTCCATCTTGAATGGAAACATTAGAGATTGGGCGTTACAGATAAAGGTAAATAGGATAAAGGAGTTAATGGAAGAGGTAAATGTCCAAAGTATAAAACACATATTTATTGAAGTCAATAGAGCAGTAGATCTATTGGAAAATAGTGGGGTAGATCAACAGTGTGAAATAAAGAAGGGAAACCAAGCAGGCACGTGGGAAGGTCTAGATGAAATTATAGAAGTAGAAAAGGAAGGAATAAGCAAGCCCTCCACAAGAATAACTTGAGCAATGGTCTAGTAAGAAGACAATAAGCAAGGTAAGTACCCAAACAGAAAGGCCAAGGTATGTAACTAACCTTTAAAAATTGCAGTAGTTATATGTTTTCAATATTTTTTAATGCTCTAAGTAGTTTGTGTCTTGAGGGAATTGAAAAAATAATTATAATCATTAAGTAAATGAAGAAGTACAAAAAAAACCCAATCCAAATAATGAAAGGAAAACAACCCTCCTCACGAAATCCTCTTAGAAGCAAAAGTTACAAAAGAAAGGGTGATCAATGTCAACCCTTAATGTGTTAATATAAGTTAATCTACCCTATGTGGAAGAAAGCTCCTGGGGAATTTTGCAAAACTCTAGAATTGACATTTAAAACTTAGTTAACAACATCAAGAATTAGTATTTGATGACGGTCCACATATGAGGAAAAGAGACAATATCTTGGATGAAGGAATTGTATCTTTATTCTAATCTCTAAAATTAAATGATTTGAAAAGGTGTGAGGAGTTGTAATAAATATATCTAATCCCTCACCAAAGCAACAATAAACCCAACTTAGAAACGAGTAGTAAAAGGAAAGTTCTATTAAAATAGGATAAATCAATGAGCCTAAACTAGATCTACCAAAAATTATTCAATCGAGGGCAAGGCAGCTTGCGAAGTGTGGGGCCTCCATTAGATGGCTACGGTTTTTTTGAAACAAAAATTAAATTGTAACCGGTCAACATTTTCAACCTATATCGCTGAAAGGATTTAAAACATCCACCCTATCCTATTTAAAACATACAAAACTAACAAATGAAAACTGAGATCGAAATATTGGGCGACCCCTCTACACTCGATAAAAGACAATAAAATTCTAAAGCTCCTACCATCTTCAAAAATTTGGAATAAGAATTTTGAAAATGAACTCACAGAGAAATCTTTTGCAGAGTGTAGCAGATTTCAAATATCTGTAAGACATAAAAACTGGAAACTTACTTCATGTCCCTATGCAGCTTCTTAACTCCATTTTTTGCTTAAATTTAAGCAGTAGGGGTGTTCCCATGCATAAATTTTGTTGTTGGGAAAGGATAATTTGGAATCTTTTCCTATTTTAATGGAGCAGCTACTTTTTAGGAATTGAAAATACGCTGTGGAAAAAGAGGGGGGGCTAGAAATAAGCAGCAACTACATATTGCTAAAAATCCATGTGGCTCCACAAATTTCTTTCCCTCTTTTTTAATATTTGATTTCCTTTTTCTTTTTCTACTTTTTCACTGTACAAATTATGATTAATACTATTAATATAGATTTAAGTTGGGTGCTTAAAAATAAGCAGAAGAATTAAGCACTCATGGGGCCATCAGCTCCACAAAGAACTCCTAAATAAGTTGAGCAGTGGTTGCTAACCAAAATAAGCTAAACAGTCACATGGGGACATGAGGTTATTGTTCCTAGTCTTATCCCACAATAAAATAGAGAATGTAACTGTTAGAGAATTTTTGCTAGCGATCACATTAAATATGCCTAAAATAAAAAGATAAATATTTCTATTTTCATAATAAATTTATGAAATGGAAATACGTAATATATCCTTTGCATAAAGATTCATAGATGAAATGGCATAAAAAAGTTGCAAAATACCTATATAACTGCTCAATAAAAGAGGAACAATACAAAAGTTTCCTCATCCAGAATACATAAAATCAATATATACTTAAAACTATAATGTTTCTATTTACTTGTAGTTTTACGAAAGGAAATCTTCCAAACTAAGTCAAAAGCATTTGAAACTACTCAAATAAATGGTGGTAAGGAGAATTAAAGTTATGAGTTGGCACGGAAATTTGGCAGAATTTAACTCAAATCTGCTCAAACAATTCAAAAGTTTCCTCACCCAAAAACCATAAAATCAAGATATCCAAAACATTGGAATGCTTCTTTTAAACTGAGATAAAAGCTTTCGAACCTAAATAAGAGAGCATCCATCTAGAAAAATGGTGGGAAGCTTTTTGAGGAAATGAAAATCAACATAACATATTTTGAATAGATCCTGCACCAAATCTAAACTAAACCATGAAAAATGCAAGGTCCAACACGATATATTTAGTATTAAAACTATAAGGTCTTGAGTACATAAACCATAACACTGTTGTTTCAAAAAAACATTCTTTTTTTAAAGAGCACATGCTCCATATAAACACTATGACATATTGTCTAAGATAAAGGCTGGCAATTGGTATCACAACAAGACAAGTAGACTGACTGGAGTGATAAATTGACTAGTTGTTATGATAGTGCCATAAGGAACCGTGATTTTTCTCGGCATTGGGGTAGGGGTCAAATACAGGTGTCATAAGGGTGATTGGCCCTTACCCTTGTCCTTGATTACCTAGGCACAATTGCTTAGGACTTAACAAATAAAACGACTTAAAAAGGATATCAAGGAATACACAAAAGTAAATATAATTTAGTTAATTAAACATGGGTGAAAAGTAATAATATAATTGAGTTAATTAATTAAACATGGGTGCTACCTCATTAATATAGCAACTTACCTACAAAAAAAAGTGGATTTGTAAAGGGCTAAAATGAAATGAGCCCTTGAAAATATTAGTAAGGAATAACATCCAAAGATTTGTTCAAAGGTTAGTCAAAATTTGGAAGAATATATTTTTTTGTGATCTAATATTTGGTAAATTTCATGTATGTCTAGTTGGATCCAATGTGTTTAAAAGTTTATAGAAATCATAGCAACAAAGTAGAAGTTCGATAATAAATAGAGATCCATTGAAAATAGACAAAAATAAAATATGTCCAATGAGATCAATATAGTGGAATGTTTATCGTAAAGATAAGCCCCTTACATTACTACAAGGGTGCTCAGTAAAATCATGGAGCAAGAAAGGAATTAAAAATTTTAAAGACATAACATGTTAGAAGAAATTAAAATCTCGAGCTTCTCTCAGTATAGAATATTATCTTCCTCCAACTCAGTGGAGAACATACTCTGTGATTAAGGAAAAATACAAAAAATTGGAATTTTGTACAATGAATAATCTCAATAGGGATACTTTGGAAGAATTTAAATGGATTGATCATACTAAATTACATAATTTAAAGGCCAAAAAGGTGTACAAAGCATTATAATAAATCTCAGATTTAGACAACCACCTAAACAAATGTTGGAATCTAGATTTTAATTTTAAACAATTGAATAAAATCTTTAAACATTTATGGACCAACATGTTAGAGCCAAATAAATTCTATTTCAAATGGATGTTATTACAAAAACTACCCTATTCCTTTCTAGCCTACAATGTAAATTTTTGTGAAATATATTGTAAGAAGCTTGAATCTATTATGCATATATTTTTTGATTGCTTCTTTGCTAAAGAAATATGAAATCTCTTTTGTGCAGGTTTGGGGGGTTGGGGGACTTGGATAAATCTAAAAAATAGGAAATTCTCTTTGGTTTTGTTGAAGGATTGGAAAAATCTATGAATCTATTTTGGATTTTATTATCTACTAAAATATTATGGTTTTTATGGAAAGCTAGGAATGAGGAAAGGTTCCAAGTCATTAGGAGAGCACTTACTGAGTTTGTTAGAAGACTAATATTTCATGATATCTCTAAGCATGTAACAATCACAATGAAGGTGTCAAAAGAAAAATTTGTGAAGCTGTTGAAAAGTGGAGAGATGGAAATGAACAAGGTGAAAGACACTAGTTGTTTTACAAAGAGGATAACATTCCATTTTTAAAAAGATACATGAAATTTTAGATTAAATACAACAAAAAAAATATAAAAGAAGCAATTCAAAAAGACCTAGAATTCAAGGGAGGTCCAAGATTTCACATAAACCAAGGAGAGGAATTTATAATAGAAGTTGTGAGGTCCAATGAAGATAGATTTGAAGTGGATCCACCGATTGGGTGGAATGATATGGATGATTACAATGAATGTGTTAACTATAGAGCGACATAATGTTGCATCACAAGTCCATTTTAAATATGGTTTATTATAAATACGACTATAAAAGATCTAGCTATAGAAATATTAACAGAAAAATATTACATATCATATATATTGTTCATATTTTGAGACCCTGCATGGACAAATACTTTGAGATTTTATGAACTAAAACCCGAGATGTAATTTTTTATTATTTGTAAAATATAATGAATGCAAAAAAATTGTACAATGTAAATGGTCTTTGAAACTACTTTATGAGTTTGTACTTATGTAGGCGTGTTTAGCTAGAGGCCACCTCATGGGGGTTCAACATGTTACTTGTGTTGAATGCATACGACAACTGAGAGGGGGTGAATTATTTGTACATTAAAACTTCAAAACCCTTATAAACATTCAAATCAACTTATAAGCATGAAAATAAATAATATAAATTGAAACACATTAACACCATGCAAAATAGAATACCAATTTTATGTGGAAAAATCAAGAAGGGGAAAACCACGGTGAGGATTAGCTCACAATATAAAGTAATTGGAACATCAAATACAATAGGCTCATTATCAAAGGGCTCACTGCCCAATAGAATGAAGGGCATGTTGTCAATGGCTCACTATCAAATTACAGAAAAGAAGAAAGAAGAATGTTATAGTGAAAAATCCATCTCAATGCAACAGAAAATTTCACCACAACATCACCAACACATTTGCAACCTTTCTGAAGATTGTAGACACCTTATGATCATTGCTTCCAATATTCTAACTCATTAAAACTCGCACTACAGTTCACAAATTTGCACTTCACAACTCTGCAATTTGCATCACATGAAAGCTACTCTATCTTCCTCGATCAATACAACACTTATTTATACCTTCTTCAACTTTGAAAACATTCTCCAAGGTTGGCTATGCACCTCAACTGTGCAAATTCAAATTAGTTCAGCACCAAAACATTCCCACAGTGGAAAGGAATGAAGGCGGACCACATCACACCTTAACTTGGACCCAAATCATACATATATCACGCCATGGTTCCACAATCACCAAAGAAAATCCACAATTAGTGTAAACACCCAAGGTTGGTTGATCCTATGTAAACACCATTTATATTTAAGTACACACTTCCTCAAATCTAAATACGACTCACAGACCACACACAACATGTAAACACAATCTAGAATATTCCACAAACACCCTCAAATTCAATAAATTCCTTTGCGACAACTTCCACTTGAAGAGAAAACTCGTCCTATTCACCCAAGTAATATTTCACACATTGTACCTCAACAAATCAATTTGTGGAGCACCAAACCATGAACAACTTCAACTAAAGGTAGATATGAACCATATCAACACACTTCCAGAACCATAAGACCAGAAACCAAACTACGTACAAATGCAAAGCAAATCCATTTCTCCGAGACAACACTACAATATATAGTTGACACACTAGTGAAAATAAATTTTTCTGCACAACAATCTAGACCAAGAAATTTTGGATATAGAACCTTTGAACACCTCTGACCAACATATCCAAACTGCATAAGCAGATCTTCAACACAAAAGAAATGCAGAGTAAAACCATAACACCACTTTGTATACCAGAACATCTCTACAACACATTGTTTCCTCTTGTATTTAAATTTTCTCAAAAGCACTTGGAAACCAAGCACTAGAGACACATTATCATCATATTCAACACTTCCTTATCATCACCAAACCAACTACAACACAACAACTCAACAAAACAACATCCACAAATAAAAGCTTATCAAAGCAACACTAGAGGTTGACATCAAAAGCACTTACTAATAACAACATAATGAAACTAATCAAAGCATCATCACAACTTCTCAACCATCACTAGTTGACAACAATGACAACACAAACATAAGCTTGTTGAAATCAATGACAACACCAACTAGTCATGCTTGCAACAGCTTGTACATTGGATTTTCACCCTAATGTTAGAGTAATCATGCATTAGTTAATAGTTAATTAATCTTTAATTGATTATTAGTCTAATTTATTCTCATGCATTTAAGCTAAACTTAGGATTTCCTTATAAATTTAACTAAGTGTTTTTCTATGTTAACTGAAGTGAGCTATTATTAGATCATTTTATCTCATCACATGTGATGTTGTCACTTGTCTTGATCTAATCCCTTTACCATTTAGGGTTGCTCCTATATAGTACTCAACTCTCATTGTATTATCTCTCTAGAGATTTACTCTTTTGATCTCTAGAACTCTCAACCTTTGAGGACTTTTGTTTTATTTTAAGATTCTTGAGGTTCTTCTATAGCTTTTTCTTATTGAGGAATATTGCATATATTGTTTGCAGATCTCTTGCATGGAAGGTGTCTTTCTTTGTTGTTTGATCTTGTTGCTTGTTCTTTTCACAATTCTAACATGTTATCAGAGTGCGGATTTAGTGAACCCCTTCTCAATTTATGAGGTTTTTTTCTTCAACAAGGGTTACAAGCTTTAGATCTAGAATCCCCTTTTCTTTTTTTGCAACTTTTGGAGGTGGGAATTTTTTTGGTGTATTTTGGCATGAAAAAGACCAAACCGTTGGATTTAGATCCATAGAGAAAGTTAGATTTTCCTTTTGTTTGGCTTGATTTGGACTCTTGAGGTCAGATCTGTGAGGGTTTGAAGTGATTTTTTTTATGGATTTGGAGGGTAGCTGCATTTTCAAAGCATTTTGGCATGAAAAGAACCTCAATGTTGGATTCAGAAGGCTAATTCGACGAATTTTGACTATAATTTTTTCCTATTTGGCGTTGGGAACTTCGAAGGTAAATAAATATGACTTTAAAAATATTTCGACATCTTTTAAAAAAATAAAATCAAAGAAAAGCAAGTCAGGTTGTTTTAAAATTTTTATTTTATTTTTTTTTAAGCAAAAAATATATATATAAATACCTGTTGTGCAGGGTAGTGCGCATGCAGTACCCTAGCAACACTCACATCGCCACAGTCAGTGATCTTTTCAAAGTCGTCGACAACTTGTTCTTTAAAACTCAATAGCCTTTTGTTATTTTCGGTGGGCTTTCAATTTCTGACAAGTGTTCAATTTCTGGCACTGTCCATTGTTTACCAGCCACCTCATAAATATTCTAGTCATTTTTCCAGTGAGTTTCATTTTTCTTGACAATTCGACGACAAAAAAAATTTATAGCGACAAAAAAAAATTTGGCGACTTTATTATGTTTTTCGACAACATCTTTAAAAAAAAATTAAATCAAAGAAAAGCAGGTCGGCTAAAAAAAATATGGCTTTAAAAATATTCCAACAACATCATTTTAGACATTTTTACAAATATTCTAACAAATGGTAGCATATTTCGGCCACTAAATTATTTTTTCAACCAACGGTTCCATCAGAGGAAAATATTCTACTAACATCATGCTGACATTAGTCGTACAAATAGCCCCTTCCCCCCTCCTAGCCCTTCATTTGGCCTTAGAGAATAGTTTTTTTCTTTTTTACATAACTTGAGCATACAGAGTCAAAATCGGGCAAACAAGATATCATCAAAAAGTTGGTTTTTCCAACTTTCCAGTGGTATGGGTCTCATCACCTAATTTTTCTTCTCATCCATTCTACAACCTATTGAAGTCAAATTTGTTGTTTTTAGTCCCGAGATCATAAATGTTGAGCATTTTCTCCATTTTTCACGATTCTAGCTGCGTTGGAACCGTCTTCTAGAGATCTTCCAATCCATCCATGCATCTTTTCCAGATTGCTCTCCATGTACATTTTATTCAATATTTTTTATTTTCACACTCTGGTGAATTACTTGGACATCTTATCTCCTGGAAACTTTTCATTTATGTGGGATGACTCATTGTTGGCTATTCTACATGTATTTCCAGTATTTTGTCCTAGTTGGGCATTGTAGACATCTTTTTCATGCACATTCTCTTTTGTAAATGCACTAAGATAAAGTACCATTCTGGTGTATACTTTTTGGAGATTTTGCACATCTTTTCGTGCCTTTTATAATTGCACTATGATATAAAGTGCCATGGGGGGGTTGATATTTTCCTTTGGTTTGCCATCACACCTTTATCAAGTGAGTGTCCCTTCCATGACAGTAGTGAATCCCGATGATTCTTGCCTCATGCATGTGTGCCTTAGTTTGCACACCTTTTTGTTTGTAGGTTGTTTCTCCTACATACACTTCTTGGTTTCACACAGTTTCAATCTACTTATCTTGACTCTCCCTTTTCAACATTATGGGGGGGTTTCTACTGTTGATGCTAATGCTTCCTTGGTTTCATGGTTTGAGTGATCTGGGTATCTAGTTCTTGTTCCTATGTACTTTTAGATGCAACATAAATTAGGGGATAATTACATGCATTTCAATGAGATGGATCATTTACCATATGGGCACTCTTGCATTCCTATTTTTGGAGGTTCTTCATTTTAACACTATATCAGTCATCGTTCGACAGTTGTCTACAACTTCTTTGTGCTTCAGTGGTGTTCTACATGTTCCTCTTTTTTGGGACATTATTTCAATTAGAAGCTTCTCAATCCTTCACACCTTGATTTGGAGCCTTTTTCAGTCCTTCATTTACCTTTCTCACTTTTGGAGAGGATTTCTCTCCCATTGTGGTTTTCTCCTTTTCTCAAGTTTTGAGAGATCTTTTGTTTGTACATGGGTACCTCACCAAGCCTTTTTTGTCAAGACCCATCATGCATTCTCTTTTTAGGGTTTTTAGCTTCTCCTTAAGTTCATTTTAAGGTGGTGTTAGAGTAATCATGCATTAGTTAATAATCAATCTTTAATTGATTATTAGTCTAATTATTCTCATGCACTTAAGCTAAACTTAGGAGTTCTTTATTAAGTTAACTAAGTGCTTTTCTATGTTAAGTGAAGTGAGCTATTATTAGATCATTCTTTGTCATCGCATATGATGTTGACACTTGTATTGATCCAATACCTTTAACATTTAAGGTTGCTCCTATATAGCACTCAAACCTCATTGTATTATCTCTCTGCTGATTAACTCTTCTGATCTCTCGAATTCTCAACCTTTGAGGACTTTTATTTTCCACAAAAATTCTTGAGGTTCTTTTGTATCTTTCACTAGTACAAAAACAAAAATATATGATTAAAAAAAACTACTAAAAACTGCATATAAATGACCAAACATGGTCATGTGACCATTAGTAGTTTATTTCCAGTCATTTATAGTGCAACCGAATTGATGACTAAACTATTTTTAGTCATTTATTGGTTGTTTTGATTGATCAATTTAGTAGTATATTTAGCCATTAATTTAATCATTGATCGTTATAAATTGGTCACTTATTTAGTCATTTTTTATTCACTGATATATTTAGTCGTTAATTTAGTCATTGATTGTTGTTAACTAGTCACTTATTTAGTCATTTATTCACTGATTTCCATCCATTGGTAGTGTATTTAGTTGGGACAATGAGGGATGAGACATTGATGGCACTCTCAACCACCTCTTCCCCTACAGTTACATAAGTGATCATTGTGTCAGGGTATTATGGCAATACATTTTTGGTCACCCATGTATCTGTTGTGCTCTGGGGTACTCTGAAAAACCCAACAAATATAAATTGGGTATCCTAACCATGAGCTCAATGCTAGTGTTGGCAAAGACCTGAAGGACCTATAAATAAGGAAATCGGGATTAGAAACCACAACTTTCCAAGAAACGGTCTTTTGATTTACATTAAACTATTATGGAAAAAAAATTATGTGTTTCAAGTAATAACCTACATATTAGAGTTATAAATCCTTATCTTCTTGATAGACACTGACTTCACCAACTAGGCTACTTTGTTAGGTGTTGGAAGGTCATCCCCTATTCGATCATAGCAAAGTACCACTTCAATTCCTCTTGTGACCCTTGCAAATGAAGACATTAACCCTCCAATAATGTTAAAAGTTCAAAACCCTGTTGATTCACCCAATTCCCAGTTGTAGCCCCCAAGTTTAATTAAAATAACATAGATATCAATGTCGACTAGAGGCCAAGAATTACCAATGGAACTAAAGAAAGCACATAATCCAAAAATTATGTAACATTAAGAGTTCCTAGTGCATCTCCAATACAGTAAAACAAAACTGAAACAAATAAAAATACTTGCCAGGTTTGAAAGCATATTTTAAAGAAGATCCCCTTTTAAATTTTATCTATTTTGTTAATGATAATTTTAAAGGTCGGTAACCCTTATTGCATTAGATATATAGTTGATCATTAGGCGTGCATGGTTACCTTCATGCCCGTATTGGCTATCTTGAGGACACCCTAAACATTATTACTAAGATTCCAATTAAACCTTTTGTGCTTGTGGATCATATATGAATATAGGTTGAGTATTCTAGCAACACTACTTTTTTAGTTGGATCCTAAAAATGCTGCAACTTATCTTTCTTCTCTAAAACATCTGTGCAGAAGTGGGCAGGTGTGGTGAGGTTCAAATAGTAAGGAGAATGATGAAATATAGAGGAATTAAAAAGATACATGCATGTAGTTGGATTAAAGGGCATAAAATCATACATGATTTTTTTTGTGTAGGAGGTAGATCATATCCACAAACATGGGAGAGCTATGCAAAATTGGAGAAATTGTCTAGGAAAATGAAGGCAACATGGTATTTCTAGATTCAAGACTTTTACTTAATGTTGTGGAATAGAAGAAAAAAGAATCATTTATCTACCACCATAGTGAAAAGTTAGCAATTGCATTTGGTTTGTTAAACATGGCCATTGGTACAACTATTAGATTTGTTAAGAACCTTTGAGTATGTTCTTATTTTCACACTGCATCTAAATTCATCTCCAAGATTTTTGCAAGAGAAATTATTCTGAGAGATGTGAACCATTTCCATCATTTTAAATAGGGACAATGTTCTTGTGGAGAATATCAGTGATGCTAAATGAAACAATTTGAAAAATAGGATTGCACTATAATAATGTGCACTACAATAGATATCTAGTAATAATGAAGGGACATCCATCAAAGCATAACAATAGGGACTTTTTTGTCATATGTTGTAGTTACAAGTGACCTGCTAGACATACATGAAAATGTGAAAGCATAGAAAAGGAAAGCGAACTGTTTCAAAAAATGCCTCAAAGAAATGTGATGGAAGGCACCCACTCTCCCAAAAGCTCTTCAAGTCATGCTAGTGGTGATGCAGGAAAGCCTAACTTCAGGCTTTTTTGCATCACTGTGAAGGCTAGCAACAAACCATGTGGTGTTGTGGTGGAGGCATACAATGAAACTTTCAAAGGTTGAGGAGTTGGGCTTTACACCCACTAGTTGCATTTTCTTAAAATTCTCTAAGGACTTTTCAAAAAAACCCATTTTGAACATTTCCTTTAATCACAAAATTCCATGATATCACATTTCTTTGAGGCATTTTTTGAAACAGTTTGTTTGCCTTGTCTATGCTTCCACATTTTCATGTATGTCTAGTAGGGCACTTGTAACTATAACATATGACAAAAAAATCACTGTTGTTATGCTTTGATGGATGTCCCTTCGTTATTACTTGATATCTGATGTAGTGCACATTATTATAGTGCAAGCCTATTTTTCAGATTGTTTCATTTAGCATCACCAATATTCTCCACAAGAACATTTTCCCTATTTAAAATGATGGAAATGGTTCACATATCTCAGAACAATTTCTCTTACAAAAATATTGGAGATGAATTTGTATGTAGTGTGAAAATAAGAACATACTCGAAGGTTCTTAACAACTCTAATAGTTGTACCTAGGGCCATGTTTAGCAAACCAAATGCAATTGCTAACTTTTCACTATGGTGACAGATAAATGATTCTTTTACCGTCAAAACATTATACCTTCCATTCTCATTGTATCTTCTATCATACCTCTCACTAACACTGTTATTTTATTGACACCGTTATCCTAATACCTTTTCAAAAGAGATCCATTTGAAGGCATCTTGACTACATATTATGCACAACAAAACTCTACAAGTGCAACAAGAAGTTTGCAAGATAAAATATGAATTCATTGAAACAATACTGTCTGAGCAACATAATATCTTCAAATGAAGGAGCACTATAACTGTGATTGAGAAAACACTGTGTAGGCATTGTTAGCACTGAGAAATGAAGAAGATAACACATTGAATTAGGTGACTGAGATCACTGAAAGGAATATCATTGTTAGAGAGTTGCAAACTATGAATTGTCCTCTATCATATAGGACTAAGAAAGGAAGAACACTATCAAATAGTGATTGAATCATAACAAACAGTCCAAAAACAATGAAAGTTACTGTCAAATGGTGACAAATATTTTTCCTCTAAGTTATTTGCACATGGTGATTGAGAACATGGTAAGAAGTAAAAGAGCACTAGATCATATCACTACAAAATGGTCATGAGTTATGCAATGAACTTCATAGTCTTCTTTTGATCATAAAGGAGATCAAGATAATAACCAACATACTGATGTGCACATAGAATGTTCATGGAGGATTGAAAACTTCCTTACAAAGAAATTACCATAGCAGAGTTTGAGGTGAATTGCACCTGCTACTTTATGCTTATATGGATATGTTCTAACTTGTAGCTAATTTTTGTAGCATAACATATAGACTAAATGGTTTTTCATATACCATTGTTTCAAATTCAGAATTGCTATACCTTATTCTAGGAGAAAATCATAGGGGGGTTAATACATAAGACACCATTGTTTCAAATTCAAAATTGTTGTCTCTTTCACAATTTTTTGCTTCATTTATTTGATCTAAGACAACTACTATATAGAAGATGCTCTCAAAATCACAGTAAAATCCTTTATTCCGAGAAGACTATTCAAAATCTTTCCATCATAACAATGAACAAAAGCATCACTCATTAACCTGAATTTCACAAGAGTTTCATCAAATTCTAATTTTCCACTCTCTTTTCCATTCTAAGTTTTATTCCTAATTTCATCCATGAAGAACTTCCTCAGCCTGTAGAAACTATTGTTAGCCATAACTTTACCAGGTGTTGAGGATAGCTTTGATTTTTTACCCAAGTAGCAATTGACAAAATTCGACCTTACCAAATATAATGTGTTGAAAAGCTCTTTGAAGTTATTCTGGAAAAGAGTTCCTGAGAGTATAATGCACAATTTTGAATTAACCTTTTTGCATGAATTCCATATATTTGATTGGCTATTTCGAGCTTGATGAGCTTCATCAAGAACGAGTAGACCTCTGCTCTCTAAAAGTATTTTTCCAATATTCTTAGCCTCTTCAAGAAGGCCCACATTTGTCTCACAAGTTAGGTATACAAAAATATTGTAGCCAATAGCTTGAGCACACTTTTTCTTCTATGCCACTCACGAAGCATCACCAAACACCTCGAAATTTTCAATTTTTTTCCCATGATCTGGTTGCTCTTTTTCAGTTTTATAATCTCTTCATATTCACATTTTGAATGAATTTCATTCCAAAAGGTCCTTGATTTGTGTAGCATGTAAACTAGAATGTCAATACTCTACTTCTTGAACTCTCTTTCCCAATGGAAAAGCATGTTTTTTGGAGCAATAATCAAAGGCCTGCTTCTAGGAAACAATTCTAGGTAGGTATACAATATTTTTGTATACCTAACTTGTGAGAAAATTTTTGAGCCTTCCTGAAGAGGCTAAGAATATTGGAGAACTTCTTTTAGAGAGCCCAGGTTTGCTCATTCTTGATGAAGGTCATCAAGCTCGAAATAGCCGATCAAAGATATGCAATTCATGCAAAAAGGTTAATTTAAAAGTGTGCATTATGTTGGTATGTGGCGACTAATCATGCTATATTGTACACTCTTTAGTACTTTACACTCTTCATGTATCCTCACCAAGGTACATGGCCGGGCTGGGCCCCAGGCGGGGGTTCAGGGGCGGCAACCCCCGAGAAAAAAATTTTCACCTTTTTTCGCTTCGTCACCGAAAAAGAAAAAAGCCGACTTTGTAAACCTTAATTTTTGGAAGCTTCTAAAAGCTTGTTATAAGTGGTTAGGATGGGGAGTTGTAGCATGGAATTATTTTCAATATTGTAATATATTTTTCACTAGATAATAAAATCATTGGATGGTTGCGATTTTGTGGATGTAGCCCAGATTGGGTGAACCACGTTAAATTCCTTGTGTTGTCTTGTTTCTGCTATAATTTTTCTATGTGTTTTATTTCTCTATTTTATTGTTCAAATCTGCATTTAACTTGTTAGATATCTTCCTTCGAACCCTAACACATTATACTCTCAAGATCTCTTTTCCATAATAACTTTAAAGAGCTTTTCAACACATTGTATCTGGTAAGGCTGAATTTTTTCAAATTTTGCTTGGGTAAAAACTTGAAGTTATCCTCGACACTTGGTAAAGTTATGGATAGCAATAGGATCTACAGGTTGAGGAATTTCTTCATGGATGAAATTGGGCATAAAATTCAGAATGGAAAAGAGAGTGGAAAAGTAGAATTTGATGAAACTCTTGCAAAGTTCAAGTTAATGACTGATGCTTTTATTCATTATTATGATGGGAAGATTTTGAACAGTCTTCCCAAAATAAAGGATTTTACTATGATTTTGAGAGCATCTTCTATACAACATGCTATCTTAGATTAAATAAATGAAGCAAACAATTGTTAAAGAGCTAGCAATTTTGAATTTGAAACAATGGTGTCTTATGTATAAACTCCCCCTGTGATTTTCTCCTAGAATAAGGTATAGAAATTTTGAATTAGAAACAATGGTATACGAACAACTATTTAGCCTATTTTTTATGCTACAACAATTAACTACCGACTAGAACATATCCATATCAGTATAAAATAGCAAGTGCAATTCACCTCAAACTCTACTGTGGTAATTGCTTTGTAAGGAAGTTTGCACTCCTCCATGAACATTCCCTATGCACATAGACAAATATTTAAATTTCTTAATCAAAGCTCCAAAAATGAGTATCTCATCATTGCATGACTCCTACTTTTTCTCTGAGTATGACAATACCTAAGCTTCTAGTGTTTCTAGACAAAACCTATAGCGAAAAAGTGTAGTCTCCATCTGAAGGAACCATCTTCAAAGCTCTTCTCTGAAATGAGGGTTGAAAACATTAGAAGAAAAGCAATACCATTATTCTAAAGTAACAATTTGTATCAAGCCAAATGTCAGAAAGTATAATTAAAAAGACAAATCCTTACAATTTGGTTCTCTAACATCCATAAATTTTGAACTTAACTAAAATGAAACATCTCTCGATCTTTTATAAGAACAAGACTCTTGGGAAATTTAATAGACACATGAGAATAAATCAAAGGAAAAATCAATATAAGGCACATGGAAAATGACAGCTAGCAGAAAGACTTCTAACTAAGTCAATAAACTCGACCTTCTTCAACAGTTTTAACTTTTGGGACTTTTCAAAATAATATCAAGACCTCAAATTGGACCAAGTAGATTTATGATTTTATCTTTATAATGTAGGAACTTTCTCTTTCGAATATTCAAACTGATCAACCGAGAATCCACAGTAATTGATTGACTCCTAAGATGTAATCAGGTGGAAACTAATGTTTCAGCCCACTGATGTTTGTATTCCTACACTTAGGTTTTGCTTCCTAGCCAAAATACCCGAAAGTGTTTCACACTGACTCAAGGTACTCTCCTTCATTGCATGTGTAATACCCGGTTTCTCGGTACTTCTTTATCTCAAGCTCCTCCTTCGTATGAACTCTCGAAGTGTACCTCCCAACCTGGTTATGTCACTAATAGAAATCCAAGTTTTCCTAACCCTCCATACCCGAACGTTGCATCATAATCTATTCTTCCCGCACATAAAAATGTCACATATTAACCCCTTCTAAATAAAATATTTAATCATTATAAAACCATAATTAATAAATCAGTTCAGTTTCAAAAATAATTCAATGTCATTTACTATCAAAACAAAATCTATATAAATCATAAAATATCCATGAAGCCTCATAAATGTAGCTTAAAGAAAGTTTACAGGATAGGTTTCAACATAAGAAGCTTTCTACTACAACTCTCAATGAATGTATTATAAGCAAAAAACAAAATTATTCACACTCGAAGTAATGCAGTCAAACATTTATTCCAAAAGTATGTTAGCAAGTGTTAACTAAAAATAGAATAATTTTTTGCTTGGTTTATTTTATCAATATGCCACATGGAAATAGAATATCACTAAGAAACCTTAATAATAGAAAACAAAGTAAAGGTTCAAGAAAGTAAATTCCAATGTACTATTGTGTAATGGTGACGAAGGCACTTATATGAGCATGACCTGCATACAAATCCCTGCCATTGAATTGCCATCCATCCAAAGAGAAAATAAGAAATGTAAGGATTTGAGAAATATAAGTCCAAAGGGTTATGTTGTAACGGTAATGGAATCACCATAAGAGCACAACCAAAGAATAAATTCTTGTGACTGTAATTATGTGATTCATAACTCTATTGGTCATGTGGAAATTTTTTGCTATAACAAATACAAGATGCATTCATGTGTGACCCAAGTTTAATGTGGCTATGTTGTGATAAAAATGAAGGCACTCATATGAGCACAATTCATTCACAAATCACTATCATCACAATTAGGTGTCTAATTACTCTAGCAGACATTCAGTGCACCTGTGGTATAAAAATTATGGGGTGCATTCAGGTTGACTCAATTTTAACAGGTTGTGATGTAATGATAGCATGATCCAAGAGTGATTACCTCTTGTTGCAATAAAGAGCCTATAACTCTTGTTGCTATGCAGAGTGGTTATGTTATATAAATTATGTGGTGCATTAAAGCACAACCCATATTTAATGGGCTATTCTAGAGAGTTATCTAAATTTTCTAAACCTTATGAATGTTACTTAAAAGTGTACAGTTTAAACTACAAAGCAAGTTTGCTACATACTTGAATGCAATCTTGGGTTACCACAAACTATAATAATGTGATTTTCTAATAACCTTTATGGGAAGTATTAAAGCAAGACCCATGCTATATAGGATACATTTCCCTAATCAGGTTTACATACCTTAATGATCAAACACAAGCTTCCCCACACTCTAGGATATAATCCAAGATCATACCACACCCTGTCAAGATAGATAATTTGCTGACCCAAGATTTAAGGTTGCTTTTTAATACCAACAGAAGCATTGGTAAGAGCATGACTAGGGTACAAATCCTAGGCCTTCGTAGAAACATAAACCAGAACTCTAGTAGATTAGTGAGGTTGCAATGCCAGAACAATTGAGACATTGTCTGTTTGTCAGAACAATTTTAACTCGACATTGAAAAAAATACCCAATGTCAGTTTTTTAAATACCCACATAAAGAAAACACACAATGTCCTTTTATTAAATACCAAGATAGTCAATAACAAAGGGTTCACTGAACATCAATTTTTTTAATTCCTAGGAAAAATGGTAACAAAATCAAAATTTAGAAAACTATGTGTAATACTAGAAAAGGTTGAAACCTCATTTGTTTCTAAAAAAATACATTATCTCAATAGTGAAAAATATCCAGTACCATTATTTTAGAAAACCCATTTCAAGTGAAAACCTAGAATCGAAATACCCAAACAAACAATAACAAAAATATTGAGCATTAAAGTTTTTAAACATACCCAAATATCCAATAACAAAATAGCCAGCATCATAAAATTCAAATAGCCAAATAGTACTTCATGAAAACACCCAACATCAAATTTTTCAAATACCCAAATAGGCATAACGTATACATCCAACTTTTAAAAAGATTAAGAATAATTTGCTTACCTTTGAGACGATCAACAATCTCAAAATCCTCAAGACATACTTCCAAGTGGGGAGTTGTCTGATAGAAGGATAGATTTGGCCACATTCTAGACCCATACTTTGAAGCGCTATTGGTAGAAGATTCCTCCACTAAGAAAGCCTTCGATTACTACTCAACATCTCCTTCTTCAAAACACTTCAACCTCTACTTGTTTTCCCAGACTATTTCTTCTAACTAAGCGGTAGTCAAAAACTGCAGGAAAATGGTGGTCTTTATATCGTTTGATTTTTTTTACGCATTTATAAAAAATATATACATAAATTTGTATGCATAAGTGTCGGATAAAGCCTAAATTGATGGCTAGAAATATTTTCTATCAAAAAAAAAGTTTGATGTAAAAAATTAGTCATTTATAGCTGTGATTTTATCCGATGATCAAATTAGTCATTTATTTAGTCATTTTTAGCTATGTTGCAAAAAAAGAGTAGAATTTAGTCATTTTTAGTTGTCGTTTTAGTCACGTAGTGATTTATTTTCCAAATTCTACTAGTTTTTTTCTTGTTGAGGAATATTGCATATATTGTTTGCAAATATCTTGCGTGGAAGGTGACTTTGTTTGTTGTTTGATCATGTGGCTCGTGTTTTTCACAATTCTAACACCCAATACCTATAGGACTAGTATATAGTGTAATGGATCCCTTCAATGTAATGTAATTTGATTTATTAGCCAAGGTGAAAACCATTCAAGAATTGTGTTTTAGATTGATGTTTTGGTACTTTTGAATGTCATAATATTGAATTGAGAATGATACAAATTTGACTTCTTGGCATCACATCTAGGGTTGAGAAGGTACTCTATGGGGGAATAAGTAGATATTTATTCTTTTAACATAACTTGTCCTACTTGTCTTGAGGTGATCAAAAAAATTGTAAAACCTATGACCCACTTATACATAATCTTATTGTTGCTCCAACATGATAGGAGTCAAGGAGTGTGATCTACCAAAATAAGTATTCGACTGTATCATAGGTTAGCTAAGTTTTACCAATAACATGTAGGTGATTGTTGCCAAGAACTATCCAATTTTATAAGGTTTAGGTAGACTTTCACTAGTAGTATGCAGGTGATGAAGGCCTAGATCTACCTATATCAAGAAATTATTATTGGTATTTGTATATTAGAAGAAACATGTAAGTACTTGTGCATGAACTTGAAACCCCCTTTTTACTAATAAAAATGATGACTTACTTCCACACTGGATATTTGTAGAAATAATTCAATGTGCTAACAGGAAATTGTGCAATATCCATATTATGCTTTATAGATAATGATGAACTTTAAAAGAAATTCAATGATTGACTCCTCAATTATTTCATTATCATCAATAAATATATGAAATCAAATAATGGAATGATTATTTGATTGATCAAGAATATTTATTTATTTCCATAAAAATCTTTTATATTAATCTATTTTATAAGATTTGGGAATAATGTATAGTGATATAGATCATTAAGGAGTTGTGGAAACCTTATTACTAGCCTTAAGTGATGTGTGTTTTTATGCATGTAGTTTATATAGTGATAATTACAAGAATTATGGAATGCTTTCTCATCATCATAACTAGTGAAAAGAACTAGGGAAAAGGATGGGACCCACAATGTAGCATGAAATGCATCATCATTTCTTTTTTGAATGGGATGCACTAAAATGGTAAGTATTAGTGAAATAGGTATTGTAAGATGAATGTGATGGTGTCACATCCACTCTTGTTTCTAGTTGGTCACTAGGCATGTGTGAATCAATATCATTGTACTTGTGTAAATCTGGCTCAATTTATTATATTTATGTCCATATTAGTGATGCCAACAATTGTCATCATAGGTGGTGGTGGATTTGGAAAATGATGAGACTCATGGTGCAACATGGGATACATGCATGTTCCTTTTCTAGATGGGGTTTATTTAAGAGCTTAGGTGTTAGTGAGCCAAGAGAAGGAAAATAAAGTTACAACTACTTCCTTTTGCTTGTTGTTTAATATGTGTACTTGTGAGGATGTTAATTTATTCAAATTGTGTATATGTGACAAAGGCTTGGGCTAACTCCATGGGTATCTATGAGGTTTATAAGAGATAATCACACAGGTGTGTGCAACATATGTGGGAACTAACCATGTTGAGTATAAATAATATATGCTTGAGCCAATCATTGTGAGAATATGTGATGTTGAAACAATATGGTCCCTATTTTGTTTTTTTTATATTACAATAATGAGTGGAATAAAACAAACACTTGATTGTTTTTTAATCATTCTATTATAATTGGATTAAACTAAAAGTAAAATTTTAATGAATGGTTGTGATTTGAAAGGAAGATCAAAGATATCATGTAAGAAGGGAGGATGGAATCTCTTTATCTCTGGTGTACAAACTAAAAATCCTCTGATTCCCAAAAGGGATATGTAGGTAAGGTCATCATGAATGAACCCTCAAGGATTATAGGTATGAACTTGGCATTTGGAGCTTAACACACTTAATGTGAGTACTTGAGTGGTGGAATAAAGTTTTTGCAATGATAAAGGTTGGGAAATATATGAAGTGGGAACTATAATTTAGAAGGAAGATTATTGGTTAATTAAGTTAGTCTTTACAAAAAAATAGTAGCAACTGAAGGTCAATTATTATAGAAATGCTTAGAAACATGCCAAAAACATTTTTTACAACACTTGTAAACATGATAGAAATACCATGATCTTGAATATTTATCATTTTTCCCACAATATTTAATCTTGATCATGTTAATAATGTTGAAGACAAACTGTAGGACCTGAAAGAACTAAAAAATGATCATTTGCATGATTTTGATACCTATTTTTTGAAAAAAATTAGCATGACAATATTGTAAACTCTTGATTTATTGATGA
The DNA here is from genome assembly GCA_007115665.2 of Sequoiadendron giganteum. Lineage (NCBI taxonomy): Eukaryota > Viridiplantae > Streptophyta > Pinopsida > Cupressales > Cupressaceae > Sequoiadendron > Sequoiadendron giganteum. The sequence goes on from CM021101.1 coordinate 27,836,039, forward strand.
AAATTAAAATTTCATGAAGATGCATTGATAGTAGTTGTATGATGACTAAAAATGATGGAGAAGGTTGGAAATGAAGGTCTTCGTGATGAAAATAAACCATATACAAATGAAAAATTCTATTTATTCTTGAAAATTGAAGACTAGATGTTGCATTTGGAGGAAAAAAAGGTTTCTACAACCACACTAATCTTGTCCAACCAGATTTGCCACTTGAAAATTTATCTTATCCTAGCAGTTAAGGAAGGACTTGTACACATAAACCCATTATTGGAAAAGTGAAATTGTCTTGAGAATCTAATATTTTTACCATCATTTAATGTCAGGAAACTTGATAAAAGTTGTCATTTTCCAAAAATAGGAAAACTTACTATAAAAATTAAATGTGGAGATAAGAAAAAGTTACCTTTGGTACGAAGTGAATATTTTTGAGAAAGCTACAAGGCAATGAGGATAACTTATCTTAGAAATTGTGCTTTCCACAAAGATTAAATTTATGTTTGAGCATCTAGTTTGAGCCATTACATCAAACTAATCTTATCCATTGACTGTAAAAGAAAAAAGAAAAATATTTTTTAAGCTAACTTGTATATATGTACGATTGAAATTATTTGTAATTGTTGGAAAACCTATTGTCAAACTTTGATTTTGAAATAAATAGAAGCATTACTTCTTCTATGTTCACCTAGTTTTCCAAACATTGTTTTCTTATATTCTCATAATCCAATTTGATGGATATTGATGAGTTTGTGATGTGCTTCATGTGCCTAGTTGCTTGTTGATTGTAAGCATCCTTGTGTGCCCAACCTACGAACCACTATTTTATATTATGGAGAAGCTTGTTAAACTATGTTAGGAAGTGGGTGCTTGATGCATATTGCTTCATGATTTGAAACTCTTTTAAAGAATGTACTATCTTTGTGATGCTTTGAGATATCTGGTTGAGAAAATATTGATCTTATTTGAAAACTTATCTATCCATTATTGAGGCTAAAATATGGGTAAAGACTTAGATTTTTAGTTAGATTTATCTTTAAACCTTCTCTTCCATGCCCTATATTTTCCATTTATTTCTAATCTAGCTAGTTTATGATTTGAATAGGATTTCCTAACTTGCATAGTTATGTTATAGAGTTAAATTTCTTAAATGCAAGTTGAATGTTATAGGTAAAAAAGTGGTATTTTAAGAAAATATATGTTTGAACCCATTTTCTTATAAATTGCTAAATCTAAAAATTGATTATTTATACAAAAAAAAAACATTTTTTTGTTGAAAATTTTGTTTAAATCTTATAGGACCCTTGTTAAAAAATAAAACACAATGAAATATTGAGGTATTGAACAAAGTCAAGACTTGACACTAGAGACCTTGGGGTAGTCATTTTCTATTTTTGGAATTTGATTCCTTTCAGGAGAGATGAGATACCCAATATTTCATCTAAGTTGAGAAACACCCATCAAGACTTATCTTCTACAAGTTTACACCAATCTAAAATGTAAAATTTATTCTTACCATACTTAGATGATTATGAGGATAATGGTGATATCTCAAGTTTTTTCTTGATCTTATAGGATACCTCTATCCAACACTTCATGGCTATATTTTTTGCCCTACTAGAGACATTAACAAGAGCAACATTGTTACCTATCACATATGAAGTTTTCATGAGCATATATTACTAAATTTTGGTGTCAAATGACACCATATTCCAATGATCATAGACCTTTTTTTGGTTTATATTGGTATATATAATATTATTTACTCTCCAATGTATTTGCATCCTTTGCTTAAAACTAATTGGAGGGGAGCAAGTGAGATCACTAATATTCCTTTGAACTAATCGTGATTATAGGACTACCACGTGATCCAAATATACTCATAGATAGTATCACACCTTTAAGTTCAAGGGTAGTATTTTTATCTCGACCTCTTTTTATTCTCTTTTATTATTATAGATGATACATTATTGTTTTGAATGCATTATGATACTCATTGATCTCTTTTTTTTTTGTAGGTATTCAAGATTGAGTACTTGTTTCAAGTGAACAAATAACAAGGTAGAATCTTCATTTATATTATTATCCTTTATATGAGTTTTTTCTTGTTGGCTATTTGTATTCACTTTAAAATGCATTCTCATGATAGTCTACATGAATTCAAAATCGGGACAAGATGTAATGGTGAAAAATGTATACCTTGTAGTCCTCACATTTGTTTTAGATTCACTTTGACTTGTTTATTCTTTATGATATAACAAGCATATGAAAGACATCTTTTTTTGTTGAGAGGGCACACAAATTAAGCCATATATTCTTATCTACACTTTTCTCAAGGGAGCAATCCTAAAAATTAGTTTCATCCTAGTTTAGATCCATAGTCATGAATGCGGTCTATATCACTTTTGAACCCATATAAATGATCCCTTAACTTTTCAAATTCAAATAAAATTGATGGCCAACTTTACCTTTGTGACTATTGCATGTTAACATGACACAATTTTTTTTTGTTTGTGACATTTAAAATTGTGTTTAAAGGGGAAACCCTAATTTATTATCAATATGATTTGACTATCTAGATCTCTTACATTCTAGAGCTGCCATTTACTACTTGCAAAAATTGTCATAATCGTTTATCAAGGAATTTTCATTACACAGACCTAAGGTATCTTCAATGTTTGAGAGTGTCTTTCTTGATCTTGTATCTAGCTATTGAATTGGTATTATTGCATGGTTTCACAGAAGGAAATAAATTGTCTTTGTCAAGTATAAACTACCAAACACTAGAACCAAATTTTATGTGAGAACATATTGAGGACATCAAGGTGAGATGAAAGTGACATTCTAAAATTTTGTAGAGATTGGATCCATAGATCTAGGTCAAATTTTTGAGATAGAGATTAGATCCACACTCATGGGATTAATTATGTTATCTTAATAGTGACCCAAAATGACAAATTAAACATTCAATAAATCTTTAAATATTTCTTATTTTATTCATTTATAAAATATTTAATTTAATGCATGAGTTGATCTCATAGTATAAATCGAAATAAAAAAGATACATAGTTCATAAAGGAAAATTCATTGGATGGCCAGTAAAAAAACTATACAATGCAATTGTTCTATATTTTATAATATCTGCTACTATTCTTGCTCCATACTAACTATTTTAACATGACAAAAAATTTGCACCTTTTAATTATCATCATGTATTGTTAGGAAAAGGTGTGTTGTCCAACTTACATAATGTTATAATGTAATATTATTTGTGGTGCACCTAGGAGATCTAGAGATGCATGCATTACATGGGGTTAGCATTCTTGGGGCTACTTTATGTGTTGTATGTAACAATGTGATAAATATTTAATGTGGGGTTGCACATTGGGGAAATATTTAATATTGAGAAAACTTAGTAACAAAAAGTAAATGTGGGGGTTAATGGCTTTGTAAGCTTATGATATTAGTCACATGGTTTATCTAATACCACTTGGTGGTTTTGTGCAATTTAATGTCTATAAAAGAAAGAATACGGGTAGTTTCCTAGGGTTGGATAGTTGAATAATTTGGCTAAGGGATTGAGAGCATCTCTTGTTTTCATTTGTGAGGTTTGAAGCATGGCATGGGATGTGTGGTTACATGCTTGTTGACATGGAGTGCTTGTGTTTCAAAAGTGTTCATGAAGGACTCTGAAGATGTATAGCAATGGTTTCATTGTTGAATAATACATAAGTGGTGGATGATTTTGGAGGCTTGATTTTTCCCTCTTGATGGTTTCCATAGGGTATATAGTGTGTCATATTTGATGGTATGTTGTCTATTATTTTATATATGGATTATGAATACTAGTTTGCATGATTTTCTCTAATTGGATTATGTCAAAATTATCATAGATGGTTGGAAATTTCCTAACATGTTCTCATCCTCACCTTATGATTCTAAATCCTCTATAACGATTATGAATGACCAATCCACACCAATGGAATTTGAAACTCCATTTTTCCCTTTTCTTGCATTCCTCCTCTTCTTTGACCACTTTGATGATGAATAGCACCCATGGGGCCTTGAGAAAAATGAGTTGATGGAGGGTAAAATAACCTAACCTAGGATAAACCCCTAAGCCAACACTGCTTCATCCACTATTTTCTTCAAACCTCCTCACCAACTTGTCTCTATCAGTGTCTCTATGACTACTCCAATGTAGTCCTCCAATTCACCTAATTCCAACAAAATAGCTACAAAAATGGAGGCTATGTCCATGTTAACCCACTATTTGTGAGTCATTGACATGAAATTATTACCTAAGGCCATTCTCACCACATGCAAAATAATAGAAAAATTTATTTGAAAAATTTCTTCAAGCACAACTCATAAATCTCTCCTCTAAAAGCCATTTGTCTCAAATTTGCAGTGAGACAAACAATGGTATCTATTTTTTCAAATGTCATGGCCATCACAACCATTCCATTTTTATCTCACCTCACTGCACTTTGAAGGTAACTCTCATCATTTTTGCTAGTTAATTTATATGCTTCTACAAGGACTTCTCATGGACAAAAGGGTTGGGCATCTCATCCAAATTACACTATATTTTATTGACTCGCCATACAAAGGAAAGGAGAATCCCCTTTGAAATTACTCCACATGTTTGCCTCACCACCATCTTGAAATTATCTCATCATGTTGATAGCCATGTTAGCCAACTAGTCAACCTCTTTGTTTGCCTCGTGATACATTGCTTTACTCGAAATGCTTCAAAATTACTCATCAACTCTCAATAGTAGTAAAGACTATTGTTTAACTTCCAATTTGGGCATTTGTTATTTTTTTATGGCATTGATACTTAATAGTAAATCCCCTTCTATAATTAGATGATTCAAACCAAGTTTAAACCCATTTTGAGACCTGAGAATGTCACTTGGAATTCAACTTCATTATTTGTGTCTATTGGAAGTTTTTTTTTGTTGCACCAATCATGGTGCCATCATAATTGCATATTATGCAGCCTACTCTCAACAAACCAAAAATTTCTTTAGGCACCCCCTCAAAATTCAATTTGAACCATCCAATATCTAGTGGCTGCCATCTTATTTTGTTTATTTCTTTCTTGTTGATATAAACAAAAAAAATTCATGAATAAAAAAATATAATACATTTATTATGTTTTAAACACTTATATTATTTATTTATTTAATATATTTTTTTTATATAAAACAAATTTATTCTCCTTTCTTTTTTAAGATATCTTTCCATATTTATTTAATAAACAATTTTTTTGTAGAATTTACATTAATAGTTTGAATTTATCATAAGTTACTCTACATGAGTTACTCTAATGAAGTATATACAATGCTTATATCTTGTTTTATATACAGAAAAGGGAATCAAAATAACATATTTTTACTAACTAATGAAACATAAATGTATTATAAAACAATCATAGAAATATATGAAAAAGACTTTCCCAATCTAGATTCATCAAACACTAATAGTCTTTATCAGAGCCCCACAAGTTAGCTCAGCGCAGAACAAACACATAAAATCTCTCATTGAGATTACATCCTCATGTGTCCTCTGATAAGCCAATGAAATGCTATTTCTTCATATGCTTAGCTTGAGTACATTCCTTGTAGGAGGTGATATGTTTGTGACATCTTTATCCCACTGCTTCCTTTGCATGTTAGCTAGTTTCTCAGTTTGTTGGGTTGCTGTAAGAATAATTGATTCAAGTTTATGTAGAATGAGAGCATGACATCACTTTTGCACACTGTCTGGGGGGCAAAACCAGGTGACTGAAGAGGTGAGAGTATGATATGTTTTGGCCTTATTGTCCACCATACCCTTTCCCAACTTGTCACTACTTGATCACTCTGGACAATTTGATATTGGGCAACAATCAAGATCAGTAGGAACAGATTTAATTGTATTTTCTTGTTTCCTTGTTCATGTCTTGTCTTAATAATAGATGACAAGAATAAGTGTCATCAAAAGTACATAAAGTAGCCTTTTTTCTTTATTTTGCTGTCAAAACTTTTGGTGAAATGGTGACTGATTGAGAACTTACTTACTTCATTGTCACCTGGGTAGCAGCGTATTCAGCACCTTCCATAGAATCATCAGTTACAAAACATGGGGGGGCACTGAAAATTGAGTATGTTCTCACCCTCCATAGAACCACCTGTTACAAAAACCAAATGACTGCCAGTGGGTGAGATGGAGGGTAACTTAATGAATCTGGTCTCTTTTTAGAGTATAGTTTACTCATTGCAGCTGTCAACATTTATTAAGGTTTTGAAAAAGATGTTAAAAAGTAATCTTGAGTTTAAGATTTAAGTTTGAATATTTAATTTTAGTTTGTAGTTTTTGTTAAAAGTTATAAAGGACTTATTTATAAAGTTAAGAAGGTTATTATGGATGTTGGAGTACTGTCCATTCTTTAAAAAAATATACATAATTGTTTATTTTAATATATAATTTATCTTTCAAAAATGATTTCTATTTTAATATTTAATATGTTGTTTAAAAATAATTTATTATATTTTTATATGTGTTTCCCTCCTCCTTTATTTTAAAAAAATTGACAGAAAAAATATATCCTCTATATATATTATATTTGATTTTTTACATAATATTTATTAAATATGTATGTATGTATGTATGTATGTATGTATATATGCATATACATGTATGTATGTATTTATTTATGTATGTATGTATGCATATATGTATGTATGTATGCATGCATATATGTATGTATGTATGCATGCATATATGTATGTATGTATGTATGTATATGTATATATGTATGTATCTATGTATCTATGTATCTATGTATACATACATACATACATACATATTATACGTATGTATGTATGTACATATGTACATACGTACGTACATACATACATACATACATACATATGCATACTTATATACATATATAAGTACATATATAAGTATATATATATACTTTCATATGATATTGTCTTAATATTTTTATTATATTTTGCAATAAAAATGATAAATACAATCATATAACCATTGGATTTAAACCCCAACAAACAATCCCAAACTAATATAAATTTTAAACATCTAAAATCTAATCTTTTATTGTCCAATATTTTAGAATACTTTACAACCCAATGCCTTTGACATAACATTTGTAATTATTCAATTATAACTTTTTGTTTTAGGTTTAAAATTGTAGATAAAATCTTGACTTTGTTTAAAATTTTGTGTTCTTTTGATTCATTTGATTTGTTCTTAGAATTAATTATATGTTTAAGATAACCCACTTTTAATTAATTGATTTTTGCATCAAAAGTTTGTAATTGTGTATCTAGGAATATCATCTCAATGTCATTTTGATCACCCATCATCCATCAATTAGATCAATCCATCCTTATGAAAAACCCACAACATTTATCATAAGGGATTAGTCACTAGATACACATCAATTGCATCAATTGTCTCTTGTATCAATTGCATAAGCCACATCAACCCTTGCAATCTCACCTCGGCATGAGGAAAAAGAAGATAAAGAGAAATAAGATGACGATGGTTGGGGTCCTCCTGACATCACTCCATACCCTGTTGATGTATGGGGTAAAAAGATGGATGACAGAGACCTTCCTGGCTTTGTTGGCACTGCTCTCACCGGTTAATGGCCCTTTTATTTTATATGTTTGTAATGTTTATGCTTTTCTGGGCTAGGGCCAAGTGACTCCGTTTCTGGTTTTTTGGGCTTGGCCCATGTGACTCTCGGGGTGTGCCTTCTTACCACCTGCCCTTTTTTTGTGAATATGTAACTTTATCTTTATTGTTAATAGAGATAGCTGCCTATTCATAAAAAAATCCACATTTTCTCAAAAAGGCCATAAGTATGAGAGTGACCAAGTTCACACACAATCCTTTATTAAACAATCTTCCAAATCTCTTCTTTGACCTTAAAATTCACTTTTACATTTATTATTTTAATTTCTATCTCAAATCTATTATCTAATATAATTTATCTTATTACTTTATTATGCTTGTTTACATTATTTATATAAGTTGTTTTATTTTCTTAATAATAATCATGAAAATTAGGAATGAAAAATAGTGCTTACAATAGATAAGAAAAAATAATCTAGAATAGATATATGATATTCATATATCTAAAAAATTCCAAGAGATCAATTTGAAGTTATATTTACTTAAGAGTTATTTTATTTCCTATCTACTTTAAATAAATTCATGTTTTAGATGTGTGCATTTAAGATATCTATACTAGTTTACTCTATATTTATCTATATTTTATCTTTTCTTTTCTTTCCATTTTTTAAAAGTATAATAAATATTATATTTGTATATATAATTTATTGTTTTATTTATGAAACTAAAAAATATATATTTAAATGAATAATATGTAATTTATTTATCTAGGAAAACTCCTATAATATGTCATTTACATTGAGGGAGAATGTGTGGTTTTGCAGCAACGCTTTGTCTGTACGGCCCGCACTAGGGCTTTTTGCCTTAGCCACAGCCTCTCAGACCTTCATTATTGGATCTCATTGTTGATGTGATCTGTTTGGGGGTTTCAGGGTCCATTTTTACTTTTTGTGGTGATGCGAGGGTGCTGTCAAAGCCCTTGCAGGCCCATCTCTAGTTTATTTTTCTCTTTCAGGGTGTTTTTTGTTGAGAAAGTGTCTCAACCTTGCTTTATTTTTTATTTATTAATTGGCAAATTGTAATTATCTTTTAGTTGTCATGAAAGTTGCTAAATGCAACTATGACAACTTGTAAAGTGTTTTAATTGTCAAATTAGAAAGAGCAAGAAAAAATGGGAAGATAAATGTGAGTTCGGAAAAAGATAAAACAATTTTTTTTAGAAAAAATGGATAAAATCACAAGTTGGAAGAGAGTTTCTATTCTTTGTGATTTATGACTAAATGGTTTTGGAAACCATTCTCGATTTATGTTTTCTCTCATGCCTATATATTTAGTGCTTGAGTTGAAGAGAAAATAAGTTAAGTTGCAGGTTGTTGAAGACATGAAGTGGTGTAGTGATTCAGAGGGAGAAGTTGTATTGATGTAACTCATTTGAAGGATTAATACAAGTCTTGGATCTCTTTGGGTGTGGATTTTTTTCCCGCAAGGGTTTCTCCATGTAATTCTTGAGTTATGGTTTGCACATATTTTGTAATCTAGTTTCAGTTGTGATTTATTACTTTGTTAATTTGTATGCATAAAATTATCAACATATTTTTTATTGCAAGTTTTATCTTATTTTTCAACATTTGGTATCAGAGCCTAGTTGGCTTGATTAGAGAAGGGGACGCCTTTTCTTGGATTGTTTGATTGGATTTTTGCTGCAATGGGAGTGTGTTGTTTTTCTTGTAGTTTCAAATTCAATGTGATAAGAGATCATGGTTGGCTCATCTCGACTAGACATTGAGAAGTTCAATGGTACTGGGTATGAGCTTTGGAAGTTAAAGATGGAGTTTCATGGAGTTGATCTTTTGGTTATATTTAATATGTTATTGATTGGGAGCTCCTGTTTGACAAAATTTTATTGTCCTCATGCATGATGGCTTTCTTACATTTTGTGGTCATGTGCAGCAAAGTATTCATGTTGGGTACCTGTGTTTGGCTCCCTAGTCATATGGAGAAAATTTTGTTGGTATGACAATGGTTTGATGTGCTTATGTTGGGTGCTTGGTTTTAGTCCCTGGCATTGGAAGGCACAGTTTCATTAACCTCAAATACAGTGAGGCTATGGAGTTGATCTTTAGATGATCTATAAGCTTCTAGAATAGCCTAGCTCCTTTGTATACTTGTGATAGTGATGGTTTGCTAGTGTATCTTCTTGGCTTGAGGATCATGGTTATTTTTTATCTTCATTGAGGAGGTTGTTATCATGATTTCATGGATAGCTTGGTTACATGTTTCAGTGGGAGCTTGTGACAGTGATGGTTTGGCAGTATTGTATCTTCTTGGTTTGGATATCTTGGTTCGTACTCTTCCCTTTGGGAGCTCATGGTGTTGAGTTATTTGATTGCATTGGGGCCATGGAGGATCTTCAATTAGAAGATGGTTATCATGATGTCTGGGAAGCTTGATTTATTCAGTTTTCCTTTATGCTTTTTGCAAGGTGTTCGACAAGTGGGAGAATTTTGAGAAAGTGTCTCAACCTTGCTTTGTTTTTTATTTATTAATTGGAAAATTGTAATTATCTTTTAGTTGTCATGAGAGTTTCTAAATGCAACTATGACAACTTGCAAAGTGTTTTAATTTTCAAATTAGAAAGAGCATAAAAAAAAGGGAAGATAATGTGAGTTTGGAAAAAGATAAAACATTTTTTTTAGTTGAATGTGCACATTACTAAAAATGGATAGAATCACAAGTTGGAAGAGAGTTTCTTTTCTTTGTGATTTATGACTAAATGGTTTTGGAAACCATTCTTGATTTATGTTTTCTCTCATGCCTATATATTTAGTGCTTGAGTTGAAGAGAAAATAAGTTAAGTTGCATGTTGTTGAAGCCATGAAGTGGTGCAGTGATTCAGAGGGAGTATTGATGTAACTCATTTGAAGGACTAATACAAGTCTTGGATCTCTTTGGGTGTGGATTTTTTTCCCGCAAGGGTTTATCCATGTAATTCTTGAGTTATGGTTTGCACATCTTTTGTAATCTAGTTTCAGCTGTGATTTATTACTTTGTTAATTTGGATGCATAAAATTATCAACATATTTTTATTGCAAGTTTTATCTTGTTTTTCAAAAAAAATCTTCTTTTGCGATTTGTTTGTGATTTTTTTTGGGGTCTTTTTTTAGTATGGTTGTGATGGGTAATGCTAATTTGAATCAAAGGTCATCATTTCAAGAGGTTTTGACTAGAAGCGGCCCATCTTCCTCCATGCATGCAAGTGATTTGAGTTTTTTGAATAAATCTTCGAATGGAGAGGGTTAGACAATGAATGAGGGTTTGCGGATCTCCAAAGTTAGTAGATGCTTAAAAAGGAGCCAAGATCACTTGGTTTTGGTGATTCAATCGACTTTCGTTGAAGAAGACATTAATTATTTGATGAACCATTCTTTGATCTGCAAGTTTATGGGGATTTGAGTTTCTCTCCACTTTTTGAAATCATGGGCTTGATGCACATGGAACCTTAAGGGTGAAATGGAAATTATGTTGGCAATGAACAACTACTTTCTAGTGGTTTTCAATTGCATAGTTGCTCGAAATAAGGCTTTTGAAGGTGGTTTGTATTTCTACAACCAAGTGGATTTATTTATAAAACCATGGCATGTTGGTTTTAACCCATCAAAGGAGTTGTCGTCTTGTATTCCTTTATGGGTTCATTTTCCTTGGTTCCCATTAGAATTCTAAAGGAATGATAATTTTTATTTAAATGCTATGCTTCTTGGAAAACCAATGGGCCCTTCCCCAAAAAAATTGGATAAAAAGGTAATCTCATATGCTCACATTTGCATTGAGATTGATCTAAATAACCCTTTTCCTAATTCATTGGAGATTCGCCTTGGATCCAACAACTAGACTACGAATCTCTCCCTTTTAGATGTTGGATTTTTCATGAATATGGTCACCTACAAAAGAAGTTTCCTAGGGTTCGATCTTCAAAGTCTTCTCCAAACCAACCTTCTCGACAACCCCCCAAGGCAGATAAGGGGAAATCTCATGATTCGGGTGATGTACCTGATAAGGATGGTTTTATTCTAGTTAAACCTCACAACTAGTGTAGAGGGAAGAAAAGAACTCTTAAAGATAGACAAGAGGATGGGATCTTCAATCATTTTGATGCTCTAGATGATTTGGGACATTAGGAAGTGAATCATGGCATAATGAATCTAGTGGATAAAGGCATGGAGAGGGACCAAGAGATTGCTAGGGATGTGGAAACTCAAGTGATTTAGGAGGTTGGTATGGTAGATGCTAGTATGCTTGTAGATCATGTTTCGGTAAAATCTGGTGAATTGGCTATGTTAGAGGCTATAGGTAAAGCTATTATTCTAGTATTGGATGGCAATGCTCCTCTTTTGGGCAAGGCTGATTTAGAGTTAGGACAAGGTAATAAAGCTTCCTCCATCCTCGGGTTGCATCAAAAGAGCATCAAGAAGGGGTTGACTAAGAAATCTCTCAAGGTTGGTAGGAAGAAGGATCTAGATCAAATCAAGTTAATGGATGAGATGTTGGTGGATTCAGGGTCGGTTAAGAATATTGACTCCCATTTTCCCAACTCTCAAAAATTATTCTTCTTTCATGGAATATAAGGGGCCTAAATAGTGGACCTAGATAAAAAGTTGTTCGAGATTTGGTGAAAATTCAAGTTTAGGATATCTTATTTATTCAGGAGACTAATTTCTCTATGGAGATTATGGGTAACTTGGCTTCCAAAATTTGGTGGATAATTCAATGCCAATGTATTGGTGCTCAAGGTAGTGTTTGGGGTTTAGCTTGCTTCTAGAACCCAATGAAGGTTTCTCCTCTTTGGTGATTCTCTAGCAAGTTTTCTATCTCTATGGTTGTATCTAGCTTGGAAACCAAAGAGATCATCCTTCTCTCTAATGTCTATGCCCTGACTGGCATTCTAGGTAAGGATTGTCTTTGGTCTCATATTCAACATATTTGCTCAGTTGTTCCTTTATACCCTTGGATTCTGGCTAGGTATTTTAATGTTATCTTCAATTTAGAAGAAAATAGGGGTAGGTTGCAGAGGTTGGAGCCTTCGTCTATTCTCCTAATATATAATGTCTCCAACCTAAATATTGTGGATGTGAGGCCCAGTAATGGCTTATTTACCAGGATTAGCATGAGGTGTGGTAAAGACTCAATCTTCAAAAGACTTGACAAGTTTTTGGTATCTTTTTTTTTATACAAAGTAACTGGGCAACCAGCCTTGAGATTTTAGATTGGAGGGGATCAGACCATTGGCCAATTAAGTTCTCAGCTTCTCTTGCTAGGGTCTCCAAGAATCCTTCTTTTAAGTTTCAACTAATTTGGTTACGTGAACCTCAACTTCATGATTTAATGGTTTATTGGTGGACCCATTGAAAACCGCATTATGGTACTACTATGTATTCTTTTGTCAAATAACTGCACTTTGTTAAGTAGCAACATAAGAGGTGGAATAGGAAAATAAAAATTCATATCTTCTAGGCCAAGTTGGTAGCCCAGGACCAACTGGATGTGATCACTAGTGAGATTAGATATTTTGGCCTTTCAGATGATCTCCTAAAGGAGGATTCTACCACCTTAAAATATCTAGAAGAATGGGAGTTGCGATCTAGGAAATTTATTGAAAGAAAAAGGCTCAAATACAATGGCCTCAAGAAGGTGATAGAAACATTGCTTTCTTCTATAATTTTTTCAAGGCCCGTAGGCATGGGAATTCAATTTCTTCTCTTATGTCTTCTAGGGGTATCCAATTGGGTTCATTCTAGGAGATTTCTAGAGAGTCTTCACAATATTTTGTTGCTCTATTCATAGAGGATTCACCTTAGGCAGTTGAGGAAGAGAACCACATTTTAGTTTGTATCCCTTATCTGGTGACTCTAGATATGAATGTGAGTCTTATGAGACCCATCTCTTTAGATGAATTGGAGGGTATTTTCTTCCAGATGAAGAAAGGAAAGACATCAGGACCTGATGGATTTCCTATATAATTCTTTCAAGAATTTTGAGAAATTACAAAATTAGATCTTCTTGAGGTGGTTCAGGAATCTTAGGTAAGTAAACAAATGTTGAAAGCTATGAATGCTACTTTTCTTTATTTGATTCCCAAATATGAAGGAGCTAATATGATGAATCTATTTAAACCAATAGCTTTATGTAATATGGTCCATAAGATTTTATCTAAGCTTATTACAATGAGGCTCAAAGTGTGGACCAGTCGATTCATCTTTGACGAGTAGGGAGGATTTGTGGTGGATAGGAAAATTTTGGATGACATGGTGATTGTTGTTGAGACCATTCACTCAATGTATATTTCTAAGGAGAAGGCTATGTTTATTAAGTTGGATATAGCTAAAGCTTATGATAGGTTCAAATGGTTATTTCTTCAAAAAGTGTTGTGTGTCTTTGGGTTTGCCGAGGATTGGGTCTCTTGGGTTATGAAATGTGTTACTTCCACCTCATTTTTTTCTTGTCAATGGAGAACCCTCTTCCTTATTTGGTGCTTCAAGAGGTATTTGACAAGGGGATCATCTGTCACCATATCTATTTATTCTTATGGTTGGAGGCTTGGGGTGTGTCATTAAAAGTCATGTTTCTATTGGCCTTATCCAAGGGTGGAGTTGGGGAAATGATATGCCTCCCCAGTCTCATCTACAATTTATTGATGACACTACTTTGATGGGTGTGGCTAGGATTAGGGAAACAACTAACTTTCATCGGGTGTTGGATATTTATCTTACAAATTTAAGGGAACAGATTAGTGAAGGTAAATCCTCCATATTTTTCTTCAATACCCCTATGATCATCCAACAACGGATTGCTTGCATCCTCGGATTCCATTTAGTTCAGCTTCCTATGTTATATCTTGGAGTTATTCTCTCAGTTGGATACCCTCCATAGGAAACTTGGAAAAGTATTATATATAATTTTTGGTCGTGGGTGAATCACTGGACTCATAGATTATTGTCCTTTGTTGAGAGGGTGTTGCTTCTAAAAAAATTTATTCAGGTCCTTCCTAACTATAGGTGTATGCTTCAGGTGGCTCCTCATAGTTTTATCAAGGACTTGGATACTCTTTCAAGGCAATTATTATGGGCAGGTAATTTGGCCTCTTCAAAATGGAGTTTGGTTAAGTGGAAAACTATTTGCAAACCAAAACAAGATGGGGACCTGGGTCTCAAACAAGCTAGTCTCGCCAGTCAAGCTTTGGCTGCCAAGATTTATTCGAGATGGTGCAATAATTAGGACCATATTTGGGCTAGGATTCTTACCACTAAGTAATTTTTGGGGGTGGAAAAATATGAGGTTCTTGGTGTTGGTTTGGTGGGAAAAGGTTCTATTATTTGGGATACTCAAGAAGGGAGCCAATCTAATCAAGAATGGTTTATTCTAGATTTGTAATAAGGTTACTAAAGCCCTTTTTTGGTATGATTCATGGAATTTTTTTCCTCCTATCATTTCTATGTACCCTCACTTGTAGGATCTTTATCATCAATTCATAAAATTTGGATGCTATTGAGTTGTGGATTTCAAAAACACTATGTCTCTGAGATAGGTGGAAGTCTCTAGATGGAAGGACCCCATAGAGTGGCTTGGTGGAGGTTTAGTTGAGGATTATGTCAAGCTTAGGAGGATTTTAAATGGTAGAGTTTGTAGTTATATTGGAGAGAATGATATCTTGACTTGGTACCTGGATCCTAAGGGGGTCTATTTGGTGGCCTCTAGATACCATGAGTTGTATCTTCAGAAGTATGGGGGGTGGAAGTCACTTGGTGGAAAAATGTTTGGAACAAATTGTCATGGCCTAAATGTAACTACTTTTTATGGATTATAGCATGGAATCAGTGCCTCACATGGGATAATCTTCAAAAATGCGGTTTCTTGGGCCCCTCTATATATTTTTTATGTGGTAATAACGAAGAGGATTCTTCTCACTTATTTTTCAATGCTCTTTATCCAAGGATATTTGGCATCTTTGGTGGGATTGTTTTAGGTAGGATTTTGTTCATGCTTCTTCCCTATTGGATTTTTGGAGGATCTTGGGAAGGCCTCCAACACACGCCTCCTTTCTTAATATTGTGTGGTACATAGATTCCTCCTTCATCCTTTGTTAGATTTGGCTTGAAAGGAATCAAATAATTTTTAGGGGATGTAATATGTTGGTTCAACAACTCTGGTAGAGGATTGTTGGTATGGTTCAGGAGATAGTGAATGTGAAGTATGAGGTGTTTTCACCTTTGGAGAAAGGGGATGAAGTGATTATTCAGAGGTTGAGTCTACTTGGCATTAGGTAGGGGCACCCTTGTGGTAGGAGAAATTGCAACTCTCAGAAGAAAACCAAAATAGAGGGTCATTGGTCTCCTCCTCCTGATGGTGTTTTAAAAATTAACACTGATGATTCTTCGAGGTATAATCCTAGGCATGCAGGGATGGCAATTTCATTTTCTTTGTTTAGATATACAAGGGGCAGAAAATCAACAACTTCATGGAAGGATTGGCTATTTTACACGTTATTGAAAGAGCTTGTGCTCTAGGTTGGTGTCAAATCATTTGTGAGTTGGATTCTCATATTTTGATTAATATGTTGTCTACTCGGATTTTGGCTGGTGTTAATTGGCATCTTGCCTCAATGGTTAGGCATATTCTTAGATTGATCTCCATGTTAGAAGTGGTCTCCTTCAAACATATTCCATGAGAGTGGAACATAGTGGCTGATTGTTTGGAAAAATGGGCATCAGAGAATGCTAGGGGTTGGCAGGTGGAAGAATGGGAGCATTTACCCTAGGAGTATTCTCAATATTTGGTCAGTTGATTACTGTGGATAAGATTGAGTAATATTTTTTTGGTCCAATTTTTTTGGGTCTGGAAGTTTTGGGGGTTTTGATTCCACCTTTGGGTGCTTTCTTGGAGACTTTTGACTTGCTCTTTGTAGCTCTTTCTTGATTCAATAAATTTTTACCCCCTTTTATATAAAAAAATTATTTCTCTAAATTTTAAATTGTAGACACCTAAATAATGTCACATTCACCATCATCATTCTTTCATAATCAATTGTACACCTTGCCACTCATTCATCACTTAGGACACATATGTTATCACCTTATCACCTTATCACCTAGGACTTCTAATGTCAAACCATTTAATCAAATAAAGCTTAATTACTTAATTAAATTAGGCTCATTATTCATTAACTTAATGAATTATTATCCATTTAATTATTTATTTATATATCACACATTATCTATTCATAAATTAATTTAATATTAATTTTCACCTCATGTGCACCAATAATTCAATTAATTAATTATTAAATTATCAATTTCCACCTCATCTATTTTACTACCTAGTCTAATCAATTCACTCAAACTTCCTCTCAGCCTCATTATCAATCAAATCCACTCTAGTACTTCATGCAATAAATTAAAAAAGCTATTCCATGCAAATAGTCAACTCCCCCTAATTCTCTCATGTACTTAGTTAACCCCTACTTTATGCAATTAACTTATCAATTGGATTTGGTATCTCCCAAGTCAATATGAGTTAAGGAATAATAATTATTTTAATTAAAAATTAAAATAATTCTCAACTTTTCCATGCTTGCCACATCTCCTCATTAATTCCCCAAATCATGGATCATATTTGAGATTCTATACTGAATCACAACCATTCATTTGATTCTTGTACAAATCTATTATTCGATCTCATTTCTCATCATTTCACAAGCATTCATTTTTACAACACAATTTGGTTAGTTTGATATCTAGATAATGCTAAGTTTATACTAGAAAATTGAGCACCCACATTTCACAATAGGTAAAGGTTCACTTTATGCTCAATTTGAGGTTTAAGTGTGTTGAATTTAAGTGTTAAGTGATTTTATTTTGATGCTTATTTTATTTATTCTATTTTCACCATTCATTTTGGTAAACCTAACATGAAAATTGACCATTATTGATTCAAATATCATCATTATTTTGAGTTTTCTTGAGGTTAATTTTGTAGGTGTTACTTGTAATATTTTGTGAAAAAATTACAGGTCATAGATATTTAAAAGCATTTTGGCATAAAAAAGATCATGTCATTTTGTCTGAAAGGCATCAAAATCTAAGGATTGACTATCAAATCAAATCAGGGTAGGTCAACTTGAGGAAAAATAAAAGTAGCCACAAACACATAGCCAAAGGCCATATTCTTCACCATCGAGTGATCCCACAATAGTGGTTTACACTTTTTAGCCAAACTGGACATTGAACTAATCTTTTTAACTAAATCTTCACTTTCGGGCACCTATGGCTACTAAACCATGAGGAATTTGAAGATGACGCAAACTAGTGATTTGTGACATTTTGTCTATAAATTATAAATATATATTTTTTAAAAAATTGGAATCAAATTGTATTTCTTTTTCCATCTCCTTAGAAAACTAGTTTTTAATAGTAAACACCATTTTTAAAGAGTGACGTGTACTTTCTAACACAACTTTTTTTCTATGAAGAATAAAATTCTTTTTTTTTGAATTTAGATTCGTAACTACGATATCTAGTGCATGAAATTGGTTTCATAGTGTTTTATTGAATATATATTTTTTAATTAAGTTTTGAAGTCAAACCAGTTATAATTTAGACATAGGTTTACTTGTTAACACATAACCTTTTTTTATATGTATAGAAATTCATTTTTTTTGTTGGATCAAGGACATCAATATCTAGTGCATAGATATTTTTTAGAATTTTTTTTGATAATCTACTATTTTTCCACATGTGTAGAACAAAGAGCTTGATATTCGGTAAAAAACCTATGTTTAATTAAACTGAAAAAACACATAATAAAACTAAAATATATTAAAATTATATTTGATGGATAGCTCACTTTGAGGACTACCATCATCCAATTTGGTCTATGAAGTTTCCTCCATTTTCATCCTATGCAACCTGAGCCTGGAAACACAAAATTCTATAGTAAAATGAGAAAGGAGGGGGAGAAGGGCAAAAAAGGGGGGTTCAAGCGAACCCCCCTAGACCCCTTCAAGTGAAGGGGGGTTTGCTCAAAGGGGGTTCACTCGAACCCCACTTTTTTTGCCATTTTCCCTTGATTCCATTAAAAAATCTTTCCAAAAGGGGTTCAAATGAACCTGGCATCAAAAGGGTGTTCACTCAAACTAGGGAGTTCGAGCGAACCCTTTTATGGGTTCGTGTGAACCTACATGTTTAAGCGAACCCCTAGAAACCTAGATTTTTGTTTTTGGGAGAGGTTTTCCAATTTTCCGTCATGAAGGTAATTGTAAACCAATATTGTGGGATCACCCCATCATACTTCATAAAAGGTCTCATAAAAATTGGTTTACTATTTTCTATTTCATCTTCTAAATTAGGTGATATTATGTGTTATTCATCTAGATAGATATGTGTTTCTTGTGCTACCTTCATATGTCTTTCTTGTGTTTCTTGACCTTAAGAAAACTCAAATACTTTATGACCTTCTTATCCAAACTTTAAACAAGTTCCTCTAAAATATCTTCCATCGTTTCTACCATATCTTCCTCTACCTCTTTGATATCCTTATGTTCTATAATTGTGGTAGGAACCAATATGTTCTCTAATATTGTGGTAATAATTATTTCTTCCTCCTTCATTATGGTATGTACTACTATCATAATGATATATATTAACTCCTTTTCTAGCATGCACTTCTTTATTGCAAGATCTTCTATCATCATATTGATACCTATCCTTTGGAATCTTATTTCTCTTTTTGTATTAGTTATTTATACTTTCAAATCTCTTTTCTAGTTTTTACTCTACATTCATTATAAATTGAAATACTTATTCTATTTTTTTAACCTCATTGATCTCGTTTCTTACTGAATACTTCTTCTCAGTCTATTGATATATCTTATAATTTTTTTCCTTACTTGACTATGTCTACTACTAAAGATCATCTTGTAAAACTATTTATTATATTCCTTCATTTTCCTATCCTAATTTAGACTTTGTAACTCATTTAATAGCTCAAACTCATATCAATCTAGGCATAAATTAATTTTTCAAATTTAATACCATCCTATCAAAAAAAAAATTGATTAAGATAAAACACGGGAAGGACCTAGACCCAATACATAGCATCCAAAAAGGTGAACAAAAAAATTCTCACAAGGAGTGAGACTGAAACAAAACCATTAAGGCAAAAGAGGACACAACTAGAAAGGGCCAATTAGAAACAAAATAAGAACAAGGGGGGATAGTTACATGTCTTCAAGCATCTTAAGATCACCAATGGCATGCCATTCATGATTTAGAAATTCCATTTTCTCTTTGAAAATATCCTCCTTAGAAGTACAACTTTGCACACAAACATTGGTAGGATTAGACTCTATATGAGTAACAAACTTACCCTTAGCCTCATTTCTTTTAGCCTGAGTTATAGTTCCAAGGTCAGACTGAGAGTTATTGGCCTAGGAGGTTTTGGTCTTGATAACCTAATTCTTATATTTTATTTTCTCCAACTCAAATTGGAACACATACAAGATGGTTGTCAAATTCGTCACCATTTCTTTATTGAAGGTGATTATTTCCTTGATAACACTTTTTATGCTTTCTTGATTAATCTTAAGAGAGTCCACCTCTTTCAATAATTGTTCCCATTTTTCAAAAAAATTAGAAATAATTTTCACATAATCTCAAACATCATCCTCAACCACCTGTGTCTATCAATTTGGGACTCCAGGAAGGATGACAAACTCCAAATGTTATTTTTTTCATTTAGCCACAAGTCACTGGGCTAGGTACCATTTAAGGATGTCATTATGTATGTCGACGACCTTTGGAATGATGATGATTTTATTCACAATCCTAAGGCAAGAGCTATAGTGAGGATTCTCTTCCATAAAACCTATAAAAAAAGCCTCTTGTAAACCATGGCTAGTAGGGGGCGTAGCAGAAAAAAGGGGTTTATCCCATTTTTATCTTTTCTTTTCTCCTTCTATTTCTTTTTAATTGTACATATTCTACCAAAAAATACCACATCCTTTTAATTTAGTAGAATAGAAAATATTACCCTATATGGATCTATAATTTTCTCATATTCAAAATATACTTTCAAATCATTTATCTAGTCAATCAAATCCTCAAGATTCAATTCACCAAAATAATTAGAAATCCCATTTCAAGGTCTCTTGCCAATTTTGTAAATAGCCTTCAACATATTTACTTGATTAATTTCTGCATCTTCTATGTCTTCTACATTTTGTTTGGTATTTTGTGCATTTTCTCCTCTTTCATTTTCTTCTTTATCGAATTCATTAGTATTCCACAAGTTTGGATCTTTTCTTGTATCCTATTTCATAGCATACAATTAGAATTTAATCATCCTAATCATTTTTAACTTTTCTTCCATCCTTCTAGCAATAATGAAAATACCTTAAAATCTTTGTGGAGGCATCTCACCCTAGGTCCATAAAATATGTAAGTGTGTTCCTTTGTTGTTGCATGGTTTGGAAAGTTATTACAAACTATGAGTAGTGTAAGTATATATCTTCCTCTTATGCCAATAGTGATTCTAAAAGTGACTTATGCCTTTGCAATGATCAAAATATCTTAGAAATTAGATTTTACATTTCAGTATTAGTGTATAATATGTATTCCAAATCACAAGGTGAAATGTGCAAGTGCAATGAATTGTAGTAAGATCTATAGTTACTAAATGATGATTAGAATGTTATTAAAAAATGAAAAACAAACAAACAAGTGAAAGAAAGAAAGTATTTTTGGGTGATGTAATATTACTCTTATATCTAGGATGATCCTACATAAAAAATCCTCAAGAATCACCATCATTGTGAGTTTCAATAGTTATAGATAATGTATGTAATTGGTGGTTGAAATGTTAGGAATCTGATGAGGAACAAATATAAATCTTGGAAAGGTCTACCCTAAAAGAAATGTGTGTATTAGTGAGGGAGTATATGCATTTGGCTATCACTTTTCTAACACATTCCTTTATTCCTTTTTGTTTTCTTGGTTCAATCATGATAACAAATATTTCATTGGATTTGAGTGGTTATCTACATATCTTTTTAGATTGATTGTCATGAGAAAATAATACACCAAAGGCCTTAGCACAAATATTAAGTCCTATTTTTTGGCTATGGATAATCTATAACTAAGTGGGATCTAGCCTTTGTTGCACTCTTGAGTTCTTAGTGAATTGAGAAAGTGTGAGGTTTCCAATAGTGTAGGTATAATGGATCCATGTGAATCAAGGAGGAACTAAGGTAGAGGAGGAACTTAAGTAGTGTAACTTGCATAAGAAAATATCATATAGTATAACACTTGAGGTTCCCAACTAGTTGCATATATGGTGCTATATTTATTGAAGGTCACACCACAATACAAAGTTAAAGATGACTTATGGGAAATTTTAAATCCTACAAAATTAAGGACACTAACTATTATTTTTCCAGAAATATGGAAATATAACATATAGCTTGGATGAATATTTTAAGGAGGCTTGTATAAGGTGGATACATTGGAATTGGAACCTTGATGGCCAATTTTTTATGGAAATTTGCATTATGTTCTTGCATCAACTCCCATAATTTGATGTTATACATAGCTAGAATCACTTTTTTCTTATCTAATTCCATAATGGTTTCCTTTACCTAAATGGTAATTATATTTTTATGACCCAACTCTCTCTTTTAAAACCCATTGCACAATGTTGTTCCTAGGTCTAGGAAGAAAGAAAAGTTACTTATGTAGACCTTAATGAAATGCTAAAGGATAAATATTCTTAAGACCAAATATTTCCCTTTTTCATAGTCACCATGATGTATGGGTTGATAAAGTGTTCAAATTTCTACACCCTTGGGAGAAATAAGAATACACACATTTTGGGATAAAATTACTACACAAGGGGTGCATATATGGGGTTTTACTAGGAGCGACATTCATAGGATTCCAAGTTAGGGTGTGTTGGGGAAAAAAATTGTGAGATCCAAAGTCCCTAAGACTAAGCTATCCCTTTTTTTCAAGGGTTTTAAAATCAATACAAACATATTACAACTTATAATTATGGAGGGACAATAGTGAACCAATTGATAAGGATAGGCATTTCCTTCTTCTACTTTATGTTTTTCTAGATCAAGGGGGAATTAATTGAGGTGATTCATTTTTAAAAATGAAATATAAATGACATGAGAATGGTTATTGAAATAAACCGGACCCATTACATAAGAAACTCCAATTTAACTATCATTAAGCACTTATATTTTAATTTATGATACAAGGATTTCATACCTCCATTAAGTAGATGCATAAAAATTGTAAGAATCCCATATATATTTCCTTATAAACCCCTAATTATATTAATAAGACACTCATTCATGTATGTATTTAGATAACAACAATGCATAAATCACTTAGGATACTACTTAAAAGAAAATATTGAGATTATACAATATCGGTGGAACTGGTAGCACTATGGTTGTTAAAAGAATTATATTTTGTCATTTGAAATGTGATTGTATGATATGAGTTTGAACATGTAGTAGATGGGATCCTTTGTTTAGTAAGGGAAATAGAGTCTAAATTTAAAAAATAATATGATTGATGGTCGATTCCACAAAAAGGATATAAAAGTCATGGCAAATCCTAACCTGGAATTGGACATTCCAGCAGGTGACTAACATCTTCTTATGGTCGTTCATTTACATTGTCAAACCAAGGAATGCATACTTGAAATGGAGCGGAACTGTATGTGCACTAAGAACCAGTTTCAGCCACAATTTACTAGAAATAAATGCTTGGAAGGAATTATACTTATGCTGCAGGAATGGAATGTAAAGTCTTCTTAACTTAATCATAACTTAATCAAATCAGAAATCATGACAACTATTACTAAGGAACAAACTATGAACTAGTCTTATGCTACACGAACAATATAAGACTGAGTTTGCGCTAAAACCTTCAAGAATGAAATTCTAACTTATAATCAACAAGAAATAAACAACTAACTATAGATACTCACTAAGTGGGCCCCCTTAGCAAGCATCAACCAGTTTATGCAAGAATTGAACTCAAAACTTCATCAGCTTTTATTCATAAACTTGGAATCATATACATTGATCATTCTGCTTGTAAGAAAACTAACACAAAACTTTGTTTCTCATTATAATACTAATCTTAATACACTTTGTTCTATTTTTTTTTCACTCATGCAGGAGGAACACTTATTTATAGAAAAGCAACTAACTACCTAACTCTAACAGAGAAAGATGTGGACATAAATGCCTCCTAACACCAAGGAACAGACTTCTCATAAATGAAAGCATATATGTTCAATCGATTCAGAGAGAATATATCATTCCACTCTTCCTAGATTAATGATTATTTAGATTTCCTCCCAATGACCCGATCAGAGAGTCTTTGCTGGAACAACTTCCTCGATGTCGTGCTGGAAATGGACTTTACTGCAGGGTCGAGATCTATTGTGCTTTAACTCGTTCATGCCTCTTTCAACAACCTGCGATACACATGGCGACAGAAGTGAAAGAAAGCACGCACACAATAACATGATACACACTCATTAATCACACATTAAATCCATTTCATTATCCAAAAACCGCATGCATTATATCAGTCATTCAGGAGGTCAAACAGGGCAATAAATACAGACACACACAGATGTTAAGCTGCAGGAATATATGAATGTGTTGCTACAGGATACTACCTGATTTTAGATAAAAAGTTTAATCAAAGAGTTTAAACAACCATCAGCAAAAGAGTAAGGTTATTAAAAATACATCATAATATTCAAATTATAAGCATATTTTGAGCTCATCAATGAGTATAATCCAATATAAGACACCTCAATGAATATGGAAATAATAATTATACCTTGCAATCCCATACATAAGATAGGATCTATGAATGTAAGATGAAAATCATATATAGAAATAACATATCTAGTTGAATTTAACTTATTAATCCATGGAAAAATACATAAAATTCATATATTGATCTTATAAGGTGCCTTACAAAATCCTTGCAACCTGGATTATTATAGTCTTCTAGTTGACAAACTAGTCAAGGGAAACATTCATATAAAAAAATATGACCAAGGTATGGGAAATTAACTAGAATTGATTAGAATTATCGATGGAAAAGCTAGGTAGGAAGAGGAGTGGGGGAGGAAATTTGAACTCATCGACAGGCGATGGTGATGAAGGTTCAAATGAGGATGAGGACGTGGATGATCATTAGCTCATGGCCTTGAGTCTTGGGAGTTTGGTTCCTTCAGATGCTCGGTCATTTTACTATTTGAGAGTTTGGCTCTTTGCACTAGTGGGAGGTTTTCTCTTCTAGTCTCCTCCTCATGCCTTGTTCAACCCTTTGACGAGGTGGTTGCTTCTTTTGTAGCAGCTTTATTATGTGTTATCCTTTTCTAGGGGACTTTAAGCCACTTTTTTTGCAAGTATGAAGGTGTTTTCATCAATTTAAATAGGAATTATACTAACTGGTGTTATCATTGATGTCAACTATGTGTTAAGGAATTTTTTTCATAATGAAGATGTCGAGGATATTGAGAAAATTGTGAAAAAGAGGTTGTTGTGGGTTGTGCATGTCTAGAGATATTGAGGAAGTGTTGTGAGTACATGGAGCTATTTTTTTCTTGCAGTGTATGGAGATAAGTTGGAATGAAGTAATGAGTTGATATGATGTCTCTAGTACTTGGTTTCCAAGTGCTTTTGAGAAATTTTGATAAATAGAGAAAACAGTGTTGTGCAAGTGTTTAATATGTGCTATGGTATTGTGCTCTACATTTCTTCTGTGTTGTGGCTATGTCTATACAGATCTGGTATATTTTTCATGATTTTCAGAGGCTACTATATTCAAAATTTGGGTATTTGGATCATTGTACAGTGCGAGATATTTTCACCAATGTGTGAACCAGTTTTCAATGATGTTTTTTTGTGGCTTGGGAGAAATGTATTTGCTCTGTGTTTCTCTGTTGTTTGACTTTAGGTTGTGTAGATCTGGTAAGTTTCTTATAATGTTTGTATATTTCAGTATTCAAGGTTTTACTTGATATAATACAATATAGAGTGAGCTTCATTTATCGGTGTGCGAATAAGGATAATAAATTATTCTGATTTGAAGTATTTATGTGATGCGATTTTGTATGAAGTATTTGATGAATCTCAAGTATTTCATGGATTATTCTAGATCATGTTCAAGTGAATTTTTTTGTTCATAAGTTTCATATTAATTTAACGAAGCATGTACTTAATGATTATGGTGTTTTACACAGGTATTGTCCCAACCTTGCATTAGCACTACATGCAAAGTTTATGGAAGCATGTTGAGGTGTGTTGGGATCTATTTGGGTCCTAATTAAGGATTTATATGGTTCATTTTCATTCCTATCCATAGCAGCAATGTTTAGGTGCTGACCTATTTTAAATTTGTAAGTGTAACAAATAGTTGTTGACATTGAAGAAGGTTTTCAAGGATGAGGTTGATATAAATAAGTATGTTGATGTTGTGAGATGTAAGAGAGAGGGAATATAGATGCGAGATCGATGTGAGTGATGTGTGTGATGCGAATTTGAACAAAGAAGTGCAAATTTCAAGTGTTTGGATTCCTGCAAGTAGTGAGATGAAGGTGTCCAAAAACATTCAAGCAAGATTATGAAAGTGTTGGAGCAATTGTGGTGGATTCAATGTATGGTGTTGTTATTTCAGTTTCTTTTATCTGCATTTCATGATTAGTCACATTAACATAATAAGGGTTTAATGAATGCATGTGGAACTGATTACTGTTGAGGGTTTGTAAGTTTTGATTTTCTACAAATGATTCACCCCCCTCTCAGTTGTCTTATTCAATCAAAAAAAATTTATCAGAGCGAGGTTACTTTGAGAAGATCTTAACCACTTAAGGAAGATCTGGGATGGCAAAGCAAATTGATTAACCTAGATTTGATGGAACATATTATGCATTCTAGAAGACAAAGATGGAAGGATATTTGGCATGTTAGGGGTATGTGATTGATACAAATTATAAGACTACATATGCTCCACCTGCAAATGGTTCAAGCTCAAGTGATGAGATCAAGGCACATGAGGTAAATGCTAAGGAAAAATTTACTATTACAAATAGTCTTTCAAATTCTAAATTGGTTAAATTTATGAATCTTAAGTATGCTAAAGAAGTTTGGCATAAGCTTGAAAGTATTTATGAAGGAAATTAAAAGGTTAAACAAGAAAAGTTGTAGAATCTAAAGGCACAATTTGAGACTCAATGAATGTTCAAAGATGAAATAATTACAAGCTACATGTAGAGATTTGATGAATTGGTAAGTGCTATGAGAGGTCTTGGTGCACAAGTTAAAGAGCCCAAAGTGGTAAAGAAAGTTCTTATAACTTTTCATGATGCTTATAGTGAAAAGGTATCTATTATTGAGAAAGTTGCAAATTTTAATACTTATTCTAGAGATCACTTGATTGGTACATTGACTTCTTTTGAGATGAGAAATATTGGTTTAAAGAATGGTACAAAAGTGGAGTCTACTTTTAAGGTTTGAAAATTAGAAAAGATTAAAGATTCAAATGGAGATGATCTTGATTATGTGGAAGCTAACTTTGTGAGAAAGATGAAAAAGGGCACCAGTAAGTACAAAGGTAAACTACCTTTCAAATGTTTTAGTTGTGGTGATATAGGTCATTATGCTCTAGATGTCCCAAAAGAGCTGCATTAAACAATAAGAATAAGGAGAACAAAGGAAAGATGATAAAAAGAGCTTACTATGTTAGAGAAGATGCTAGTATTTCTGAAGATGAATCTGATTATGGAGATTTTGATGACAATAAATGCTTGTTCTTGGCTATAAAAGAAGAATCTAGTTCTTCTAACTCTAAAATTTGTGTGAAGGAAAGTGATCCGAAGAAGAAGGATAAGGTTGAAGGTACTTTGGTATCTATTTTTCATGTTAAAGAGGATAAGAATTACTGGGTTGTTGATAGTGGGTGCTTTAATTACATGATTGAAGACAAAATTAAGTTTGTTAAACTTGAAAAATATGATGGAGGATTAGTTAACTTTGGAGATGATTCAGGAGCTAAGATTTATGGAATAGGTTCAATCAGTTTTGATGGAAAGCATAATACTGAAAATTTTTACTATGTTAAGGGATTAAGGCATAATCTTTTGAGTGATGGACAAATGTGTAGAAAAGGATATAATATTGTGTTTAAGGATGAAACATGTGAGATCGGAAAAGGTTTCGAAATTGTGATTGGTGTTGGTAAGAGAACAAATGGAAACATTTATCAGCGTAAGGGTGCTAATGGACATTGATTTATGTCTTAGATCAGTGAAAATTGGTTATGGCATTGGAGGATGCGTTGAATTTTTATAATTTTGCAAGAATCATTTCATTTCATGCATTGAGAGATCTACCAAGAATCACAAAGCCTATCAATTTTGTTTGTGAGAGTTGTCAGTTTGGAAAACAAACAAGGAGTAGTTTCAAAGGAAAGGAACAATTTGCTACCGGACTACTAGAATTAGTACACACTGATATTTGTGGTCCTACAAGGGTGAGAATTGTACAAGGTGACAGGTATTTGATTCTTTT
Organism: Sequoiadendron giganteum; assembly: GCA_007115665.2. Classification (NCBI taxonomy): domain Eukaryota; kingdom Viridiplantae; phylum Streptophyta; class Pinopsida; order Cupressales; family Cupressaceae; genus Sequoiadendron; species Sequoiadendron giganteum. The sequence continues at coordinate 27,864,342 of CM021101.1, forward strand.
GATTGATGATTATTCTAGAATGGCATGGGTTACTTTTCTTAGAGAGAAATCTGATGCACTAGATAAATTCAAGGCATTTAAAGCTATGGTTGAGAATGAAATGGATTTGAAAATCAAATGCTCGAGATCTAATAGAGGTGGTGAATTCACCTCCAATGAGTTTAACATGTTTTGTGAAGTTCATGGCATAAAGAGGCACTTGTCTACCCCTAGAACTCCTCAACAGAATGGATTTGTTGAAAGGAAAAACCAAACTATTCAAGAAGTTGTTAGGAGTATGATGAAAGAGGAAAATCTATCAAAATTCTACTGGAGAGAAGCTATTCATACTGTTGTTTACATACTTAATAGAGTTCAAGATAAAGCTAATAGCACAAAGACTCCCTATGAGCTATGGTATAAAAGGATTCCTATTGTGAAGTACTTTAGAGTATTTGGAAGAAAATGTTATATCAAAAGAGATGAAGAAAACTTAGGAAACTTTGATGCAAGGTCTGATGAAGGTATCTTCCTTGGATATTCTACTAAAAGTAATTCAATTGCATTAGATGGATATGTGTTAGATGAACCTGATTGCAAAGAATTAGAAGAAAAAAATGATGAAAAAGAAGTACATAATGAAGCGAAAGAAGCTCCAGAGAAGACCCCTAAGACCCCTAAGTATGTGCAAAAGAATCATTCTGAAGAACAAATCATTGGAGGCAAAAGGAAAGGATTATTGACAGGAAGCAAAGCTGCTAAAGTTGAGATAAATTTGTGTTTACTTTCTAAAGTGGAGCCTAAAATTGTGAGTGAGGCATGCAAAGATGAACATTGGATGAAGGCAAAAAAATCAGAACTTATGCAAATAGAGAAGAATCGGACTTGGGAATTGGTTTGTAGACCAGAAAACAAGAATATCATTGAAACTAAGTGGGTAAATTCATAAACAAGTTGAATGAGAATGGAGAAGTGTTAAGGAATAAGGAAAGACTTGTGTGTAAGGGTTACTCACAAGTGGAAGGAATATACTTTGAGGAGAAATTTTCTCCTATGACTAGGATGGAAGCTATTAGAATGTTTTTGGAATTTGCAACACATAAAGACTTTAAAGTTTATCAGATGGATGTGAAGTCTGCTTATCTTAATGGTAAATTGGAAGAAGAGGTTTACATGGAAAAACTAGAATGATTTCATTTGTTAGAGAAACCAAATATGGCATGTAGATCGAAGAAGGCATTATATGGATTAAAGAAAGCTCCTAGAGCTTGGTATGCAAGGTTGGACAGATATTTGATACAACAAGGATTCAGTAATGGCAACGTAGATAGTAATCTTTACTTCAAAACTAAGGAAGACAAAATCTTGATAGTATTTTTTTATGTGGATGATATTATCTTTGGTGGAATTAAAGCTATGTGTAATAATTTTGTCAAAGAGATTTAGAAAGAGAACTTGAAATTTCAATGTTTGGTGAGATGAATTTCTTCCTTGGGCTACAAATTAATCAAACAGATAAAAGGATTTTCATTTCACAGTCTAAGTATGTCAAAGAGATGTTGAATAAGTTTGGAATGGATGACTCCAAACTGGTATGCACTCCTATGGTGACTAGTTGTAAATTGAGAAAAACTAATGACTCACCTAAGGTTGATCAAATAAAATATAGATATATGATTGGTGGACTACTATATCTAAATGTTAGTAGAAAAGATATCATGCATGCAGTTTGTCTTATGGCTAGATTTCAAAAAAGAACCTAAAGAAACACATGTTGTAACAGTGAAGAGGATATTCAGATATTTAAGAGGAACTCTGGATTATGGCTTGTGGTATCCTAAGGATATTGATTTCACATTAAGTGCGTATACATATGCAAATTGGGATGGTTGTGTTGATGATAAAAAAAAGAACAAGTGGTGGTACATTCTTTCTTAGATGTAGATTGTTGTCATGGTTGAGTAAGAATCAAGATTCAGTTTTCTTATCTATAGTAGAGGCTAAGTATATTGCAGTAGCATCCTTCTATAAACAAGTTTTGTGGATGAGACAGTCATTGAAGGATATCAGAGTAGTGTATGATGAGCCTATTTCTATCTTTTGTGATAATACAAGTGAAATTAACATTTCAAATAATCTAGTGATGTTTTCAAGGACAAAGCATATATCAATTAGGTATCACTTTATGAGAGAGAAGGTTATGGAGAATGAGGTAAAACTTGAGTATGTACCTATAAAGGATCAAATTGCTGACATATTTACTAAGGCTCTTCCTAAGGATACTTTGGAGTATCTTCAAGAGAAGTTGGGGGGTTATTGCCCCTCCTTCATTGAACTAGATGCATATGGAAGTGCATCAGTCTAGTGGATCTATGGATCTATCTCTTTTCTAGACTGGTGTTGGTGGCTACCTCTCTAGGGGAGTAGGTAGTGTCATGTGTTGTCATTGAGTTGTTGATTTAGGTGTACTCCTAAGGGGGAAGTATTCAGAGTAGTTACTTTGGTTCAATGTCAAAGGGGGAGAATAATACAAAAAACATATCCTTTGCCATTGATTTCAAATGGGGAGAAAGTATCATGTGAAAAATTTTATCTACTCAGTGGGAGAGTGTGCAATAATGTTGTGTAAGTTATCTAATCTGAAAAAAAAGGAGAATGTTTGTATGTTGTCTTTGATGGTTTTTCACATATTGTGTTGCCATCAATGATAAAGGGGGATAGTGTTGCAAGTATGAAGGTGTTGTTATTGATGTCAATAGGAAGTATATTGATCGGTGTTTTCATTGATGTCAACTATGTGTTAAGGAAGTTGTTGCATAATGAAGATGTCGAGGATATTGAAAAATTTGTGAAAAAGAGGAAAAGAGATTGTTGTAGGTTGTGCATGTGTAGTTGAGATATTGAGGAAGTGTTAAGAGTACATGGATCTATCTTTTTTTTGTAGTGTTTGGAGATGATTTGGAATGAAATAATGAGCTTAGATGATGTCTTTGGTACTTGGTTTCCAAGTGCTTTTGAGAAAATTTGATAAACAGAGAGAACAGTGTTGTGCAAGTGCTTCTTCACATTTCTTTTATGTTGATGCTATACCTGTGTGGATCTGATATATTGTTCATGGTTGTCAAAGGCTACTATATTATCTAAATTTGGGTTTCTAGATCGTTGTATAGTGCAAGATATTTTCACCAGTGTGTTAACCAATTTTCAATTATGTTTTTATGTCACCTGGGAATTTTCTCTGCATTTCTTCATTGTTTGACTTCAGGTTGTGTGGATTTGAGAAGTATCTTATATTTATTTTTCTTTTAGTATTCAAGGTTTTACTTGATTTGGTACAGTATAGAGTGAGTTTCATTTGTCAATGTGCGAATAAGGTTTATCAATTGTTTTGGGTTGAATTATTTCTATGATGCAAGTTTGTATGAAGCTTTTGATGAATCTCAAGTAGTTCATGGATTATTCTAGATTGTGTTCAAGTGAATTTTCTTGTCTAGAAGTTTTAGATTGATTTAAGGAAGCATGTACTTAATGATTATGGTGTTTTACACGGGTATTGGCCAACCTTGTGTTAGCACTATATATGAAGTTTATTGAAGCATGTTAAGGTGTGTTGGGATCTATTTGGGTCCTAATTAAGGATTTATATGGGTTTCTTTCATTTCTATCCACTGCGGGAATATTTAGGTACCGACCTATTTTGAATTTGTAAGTGTAACAGATAGTTGCCAACATTAAAGAAGGTTTTCAAGGATGAGGTTGATATAAATAAGAGTGGTGATGTTGTGAGATGCAAGAGAGAAGGAAGATAGATGTGAGATTGATGCGAGTGATGTGTGTGATGAAAATTTGAGCAAAGAAGTGAAAATTTCAAGTGTTTGGATTCTTGAAGGCAGTGAGCTAAAGGTGTCCGAAAATATTCAAGCAAGACTATGAAAGAGTTGGAGCAATTGTGGTGGATTCCTTTTTGCATTGAGAAAGTGTTCTTTGTGTAACATTTCTCTTCTATCTCCTTGTATTTATTTTTGTGGCAATGAGCCCTAGTTGTGAGCCTTTTTGGATAGTGTGTCCTATTATGGCAGTGAGCCCTTGTCCCAGTTTTTTGCAATTACTTATATTATGAGCTAATCCTCATCGTGTTTTTTCCCTCATTTGGTTTTCCATGTAAATATGGTGTTCTTTTGTGTATGGTGTTGTTATTTTAGTTTTTGTTATCTGCATTTCATGATTAATCACATTAATAGAATAAGGGTTTAATTAATGCATGTGGATTTGATTACTATTGAGAGTTTTAAAGTTTTATTTTTCTACAACTGATTCACCTCCCCTCTCAATTGTCTTGTTCATTCAAAAACTTTATGTTGTTGCCTCGGCCTTGTCCTCTAAGTTTTAATGTTTTTCTTCCTTCGTCAGGGATGCCTCCTCTCACTATTTCTTATGTGTTATGGCATGGGGGAGTTTGGGTGCTGGTTGTTGAAGGGGAAGACCCTTGTTTTGGTATCTGGTTGCACAAGTTTATCCCTAGAACCTTGAAGGCTTTAAGAGTTTTTCCTTTGCTTAAGTGTAGCTATAATTTTTTTAGTTGCAAAGGAGTTGTTTTCTTTAGCTCTTTTGTGGATTATGTTCCATGGAGTTTTATTTTTGTTGCAGCCTTGTTTATGATGATTGGTTCTCTGAAGATCTATTTTCTAGCTCCTATGTTGGAGGTTGTAAGTTAGATTCTTTGGCCTGGTTTGTGGTTGTCTATGGATGCAGTAGATTTGGGTCTCATGGTTTGTGAGGCCATCTTTTTATTGCCTCTAGGGAGGTTGGTTTTCATTATCTATGTGGACTAGCTTGGTCTATGCTAGTGGCTTTGTTCTATTGGTTCCATATTGCAAAAGTGTTTGTGAGGGTTTTCTTCAAAGATTTATTGAAAAATATTATCTTTTTTGATGACCCAAGCAACCTTGAGGTTGAAGAGTACTACTATTGTCATTTCTACTATTTATTATACTCTCTTCCTAGTTCCTCAATTTGTGACTCCTATTGAGGTGGAGTTATCTCCTATAGAGGTGGAGGTTGTGGGTTTGGGGAGGGTATTTATTTTCTTCAATTGTCCTCATTTATGGCTTCTCCTTTGTAGGCGAATCTTTCCCTATTGAGGTGGAGATTGGTTTGGCTGGAGGGGTTTGGTGTTGCTACAAAGGGGTGTTTGTTACCCTTAGTTCTATTTTTCCTCTATACTCTTCTGTTGAGGTAGAGATTTTTAGTAAGCAGGTGTTATTGTATGGGTTCTTTTATTGCCTTTATTTTGGTTTCACTCTCTTGTCTCCTATTGAGGTGGAGATAGAGAATGATAATGGGATCCTAGATCTGCATCTTGTGATTGTGAATGTAAGTTTTATCAGGCTAAAGGCCATCATCATTTTAATGTCTTAGACTTAGGATTGTTGTTTGTTTTGAGTAGTTATGTTATGGGGTTGTTGCCTTGTTTAGATGCAGTCATGTTGTCATGATCTTATCCTTTTTAATTGTTTTGATTTGGTTGTTGGTTGGCTATGGCTTTTCTTTTGGCAACATTCTCTAATTTGGTAGGGTTTTGGGTCCCTTCAAAACCTACTTGTAAATGGTTTTGGGTCCCTTAAAAACCTACTTGTAAAGGGTTTTGGGTCCCTTAAAGACCTATTTTTCCCTCTAATCAAAACAAATGTGATCAAGATGGTCAACAAGACAACTAAAATTTCATAGAATACTCATGAATCTATTTGAATAGATACCAAATCTACACATTAATGTTATTCCTTAAGGATTATAAAGACACATTTAATTACATGAGTGAAAAAACTAAAAAATACATTCAATATATTCATGCCCAATTATATGATGTTAAAACAATTATATGCAACCTTTATTATTTTGTGTTATGAAAAAATTTCATTAAACCCCAACCTTTATGCAACTAAAAAATACATGTGTGTAAATATATGAATATTTTGGACAAGAGAGGATAAAGCATAAACAAAAGACCTAGATACAAGAAATAAATCATTTACCTTATACTCAAGCGCACCTCCATTTGATCCAAAGAAGTATTTTCACCCAAGTTCAAATACCTTAAATTAATCTTTTCAATACCTCTAGTTTCACACTATGAGTGTGGATGTTCATATTTGGATGGAGAATTGTAGCTACATGGGTTAATCATTAAAGAAGTATAAAATTTCATTGAAAGATTGTTTTTGTAAATAGCCTACAAGAGGTGTTTTTTATACATTTTTGAAATGGATGGTCAATGGCTAAGATTGGATTTGAAGATCAAGGGGTGGGGATCAAATGAGAGATTTGAATCCATGAGAGGCTACCAAGTGGCATTTTGAGATAGGTACACAATGTGAGATCCCAAATTCAATGGGATTTGATGGATAAGATTTTATTAGAAAGATGGAGGGATGAGATCAAATAGGACCTTCTTGGAAGACCAAAAAGTCATTTTTGGATTTATGTGAAGGGTTCATATTTTCTTGGAGAAATAGAACAATGAGATTGAATGAGAATAGTTTTGAGAAGTGGGAATCATGGGAAAAATATGCATGCAGTGTCCTTTTGAGGACACATGCATTCTAGGAGATTGGACAAGATTTTCCTTAATTAATCGTGTGCTTTGAATTATGCAAGTGATTAGTTAGATTAAATAATTGATTTTAGTGTATAAATGATGTGAGAGGGAAAAGATGGGATTAAATAGATAGATTAATTTAATTAATATTTCATAATCTACATGATGGACTTAAATACATAAAAATATAGATTTATTTATTTAAGGTTGGACTTTAGAAATGGAATTGATTAAGTGAATAAATAGTCTTGATTTATTAAATTAATGTGGAAAGAAAGATTAACTGAATTAACTAAATAATTAGAATTATTTAATTAATATTAGAAAAAAAATAGAACATTTAATTAATTGAATATAATTTACTTATTTAATTGAAGATTGATGGTGTACAATGGATGCATAACACAAAAATTATTGAGAGATGGTTTTGGATGTCTACACATATATATCATTACAACACCCTCAAATTTCCTAGGTAGGAAAATAAAAGTAATACACTAAGTGTATAGGTTCCCCATGTTTTCTAGCATCATTTTTACATGGTTGTGTACATGAAACCATACCCCTACATCAATAATTATTTGCATTCATACCAACAAGATTACCTTGAATGACCCAAAGGTGGTGAAATATTCCCCTATCTCATCATCTTAATATGGGACCATTAATAGATTATTTGTCATGTAGGGAGGTACGTGAATCCCTACATTAAAATGTTGGAGGTCCATAGAAATAGATTCCTAAAAGGTGTATAGGCAATAAAAAAGGTTAAAAGCCTAAAATCAAAGGACTTGGGGGCTTTGAGAAAAAGGTAAGGAAGGGAAGATTTAAAATATTAAAATTAAGTAAATCAATGAACTTAGGAACTTTGAGGAAATTCATGCCAAGAAGGGATAGCCTAAAATTCCAAAATTAGGGAATCAAAGGGACCTAAGGACTTTGGGGAAATCCTAAAATCTAAAACTTGAGGAAATAAGTGGACTTATAGACTTTGAGGAATTTTAAAAGGGGGATCTTGAAATCCTAAAATTAGGGAAATCAATGAATTAGGGGGCTTCAAGTAAAGGCATGTTAGGAATGGAAACCCTAAAATACTAAAATTAAGGAGCTCAAAGGACTTGGACACTTTAAGGAAGGGCATGATAGGAAGGGACAATCCAAAATCCAAAAATTGGGGGACTTTGGGACTTTAAGGAAATTAATGCTAGTAGAGGAAAGCCCAAAATCTTGAAATAAATAAAATCAAGGAACTTGGATACTTTGAGGAAAATCATTCCATAAAGGAAAATACCAAATTCTCAAAATCAAGAAAATTAGGTGACCTAGAGACTTTGAGGAAATGCATGTTTGGAAAAGATGTTGAAAGAACACCAATAAACTAAGAGGGGGGTGAATCGGTGTATTCATTTTTTTACCAATTGAAATTAGAAGACAATAAATAAGATCACAAATAAACACCACACACATAAGAAGACACCGGATATACATGGACAACCCTAAAAGGGAAAAACCATAGTGAGAAAATTTGCTTGAGTCTACTACTCAAATCCAACCTCACAATAAAAGATATTACATATGTTTTGTAGGCACCAACTTACAGGAGCATTGAAACCCAAGACAATATTTTGAGGCACCAACCTTCAGGTACACTGCACACCTTATTGAGCAACAACCCAATTTTTTGAGACACCAACCTCTATAACTTTATAAGTTCATATATGCAGACACTGGTTTTTCTCCAACCTAAAATACACCTTTTTAATTCATATTCTGGACTTTCTTCATCTACTTTTCACCTCTCTCAATTCACCATTCAAAAACTACAAAAAAAATCAATCTCATTGATAGCTTTTCTTCCTTCTCAATATTCTTTGCCTCCAACCTGAAAAACATTCAATTCAGTAACTTTGTGTATTTGAATAATCTGCATTTATATATCCACTTTACACATGAAATATCAAAGTTCTATATTCAGTAACCAAAAACTCCACAATCAAGACCATCATAGTAACTATTTTCTCTAGTTACAAACACCATTAATTGCTTCGCAGTCCTTTGAAAACCATCACTTTAATGATTTTTCAAAAATACATTCAAATCGGCTTCTTCTTTGTAACTTCCCATCAAATTTTATCTCCAGGAAATAGTTGTTTTCTCACTTTCAATATCGACCATTGATCTTCTATTCCTGCCAAGCATGAACACATGTCAACATTGCACATCTTCAAATTTTATGAATAAAAGAATATGAATCTTTATGTGATGTAGCGATGACCATCTGATATCTTCTATCAATATGCATTGTTGATTTAAATCCCTTAGCCCTTACTACTTGAGATTTTCATCCAGGACATGTGTTGCCATATCACTTTTGTGCAAACATAAACCTTGACAGAATGAATCAAAATAGTGTTGTGAAGGAACAATGTGCTTTAATAAGGAAATGCCACGTGTCATTACTTCATTCATAAATAATCAACGCATATTACTTTTGTGCTCTAAAATAAAATTATACTTTTAAGAAACCTTATGTTGTAATGACAATATGACATATGTCGTCATTTTGCACTGTCACAAATTTTAGTATGTTAGAGCGGGGCACGAATGCGTTACAAAGAGACATAGTGCTATAATGAACGATTTCCACATGTATTCATTTCATTCCTAAATGTCTCAGTGCATTTTCTCTTTGTTCTGAAAGATAGAAACTACGATGCAAAGAAACATTGTGTTGCTATGAGAAAATGCCACATGGCATCACTCTATCCATAGCATACCCAAAACCCACACAAAACCAAGAGACATAAAATATTACTTAATGGACCAAAAATTTCCTGGAGCATGTCAACATAAAAATATAATATAAAGTGAATGGATAGATAGAACTACTTAAAAATTAAGAGAATCGAAGCTAAAACCCTAACAGAGTATGAAACCCTATCAATTATTTAATCCAGAGAACATTAACTTGCAGAGCTCAACCTATTTTGAACATCAACTTCCCTGAACTGCACCCAAACATGATTCAAATATATAGAGACATCATCCCATGGCATCAATGACAGTTGCTTCAATCACAAAATATTTCTTGATAGAAAATATCCTTTGACATGACAAACAACATCCTTTGACATCAATGACAACAATTCCAACAAAGAAATCTTTAAATTTTGAAATAATGGAAACAAACAGACTTGGGGACATTGAGGAAGGCATGCCGAGAAATAAAATCCCAAAATCTCAAAATTATGGAAATCAGGGGACTTGGGGATTTTAAGGAAAGGTATATTGAGAAGGGAAATCCTCAAATCCTCAAATCTTAAAATCAATAAAATCATGGTAATTTAGGACCTTGAGGAAAGGCATGCTAGGAAGGGAAAGTATAAAGTCTGCCCAATCTTGGAAATTTTCCCAAAAACCCTTACACAGAAAAATTTTAAATTTAGACTTGTGACAAAAATATGAGGGGAGGAAAATAAAAACACTAAGAACAAGTTAACCAAAAGAGGATATTTGAAGGAACTCTCAAATCATATGTAAATTATGGGAAATGGAGCTAATTTAATAGAAGAAAGAGAAATTTTCAAATTTTAACAAGGTGTAATGTTAGATCTAATCGGGGGGAATGCGCATCAAACTATAAGGCATTTGCGTCCATTTTTAGGCAAGAATCTAAAGACTGTGAGGGATAGACCAAAAAATGGAGATAACGAGACTACCACAAAATGATGAAAAACACAAAAATGATGAAAAAATAAGTGCATAGGACATAAGAAAGTCCAAACTCTCAAGAGAAGTAATGCTTGAGATTCTAACCATGCACTAGTAGCTTCATGAATTCCCAATCTAAACCCTTGAGATAGAAATTTTCATTACTCCAATTGTTGTAACTCAATTAGGTCCAACCCACAAGGCTTCATATTTTTCATACTTTCCTTGTCTTCAAGCCTTTCATTCTACATGACACTAGTATCCCACATCTAAAAATTCCTCTAAACTACTCTTTTATAAAATAAATGGTTCATTGCTTGCTTCCATTTATTTCTTTCATGTGTATCCCTTATAGTTTCTTCAAGCCTAGTGAGATCATTTATTATATGAGAGATGACATTCTCTTCTTTTCTATTGACCTTCTATAGCAATTTGTAAATTGGAAACTCTAAGTTGATGGGAATTCTAGCTTCAACCCCATAGACTAACTTGAAAATGTTATTCTAATTGAATTTGTACATTATTCTATCATCTAAAATATCAAAGGTATTATATTTTTATGAGTTTTATTACTATATTGAATTTATAATCTCTTGATGATTTTCATGAGAATTATTACTAGATTTAGCCTAGTAATTTCCATGTGGATGATAAGGAGAGGAGTGTGTTGAAATTAATCCATCTTTGAAAAATGTTAGAAAGGTCATTATATCTAAAACATGTTGCATTAACATTTATTATCCTTGTAGACACACCAAGAATTACAACAATTTGGTCAACATGAATTCAATCACCACTATATATGTTGTATTTCTAGAGGGATTGCTTCCACCCATTTGTAAAAATAATTGGTGGCTACAAGGATCCATTTATATATTCCTTTTCCTTTCAGATATCTCTCAAATAAAATTATTCCCCCGCTATTGTAATGAAGCATCAACTAAGAAGGATGTAAGGGGGAGAGAACCTACAAACTTCAACTTATCAAATAGCCTTTTGAAAGCATCACACTTCCTAACCAATTTGAACATACTCTTAAATATTGTTGGCCACAAATACCTCACACATATCACCTCATGAGCAATAGTTTTGATCATAAAATATCCACCACAAACCCATGTATTGAACACTCATTAGTGACCCTAATAGATTAGTCTTGATCCAAGAATTTATGTTATGTGAATGTAATACTTTATAAAATAAAGAAAAATTCAATAGTATTATTATCATTTTATGTTATGGATGTGCAACAATGATTTTATCACCCATTTTAACATGATATCAAAGTAATAATTTTATTTGCATGTGCATTAAAAAATGTGACACCAACATGTAAGATCTATGTGAGGGATAGAATAGCCTATGCCAAACAAAATAGTTGATTGAAACAAAAATAAAATCACATAGCTAGCATTCAATTCTATGCGATAGATAGAAGAAAATAATTTATCATGGGAGGGGGAAAAGAAGAGGTGTTGAAATACTAGTCTCATCCATGAACAAAGGTGTGCATAATTGAATAGATATTTTGTTATCAAGTGAAAGTTTATTTTCCTTGAAAAATTCATATACAATTTGGGAAAATGTGGAGCCTAGGTGATATGATTTATGCTTATTTATCTCTTTTTGGGTTGATTTATATATATCTATAATATTTCATTTTGCTAAGTGTGCTATAAGGGTTCTTTAGCCACTATAAATTCATATTCACAAATATTTTTTTATTTTTAAGAGTCTAGCCTATAAATTCATCAAATGAAGAAGCATAGACAAGACATGTGAAGGATTCCTTAGGTGTGTAGAAGACAAGTTCCTAGAAATAAATTTTATCATTGGAGTTTTGTGAAGTGTAGGAATTCAAACATTATTATATTATTTGTAGGCATAATAAAAACATGGCTCTAGTTTGAATGAAAATTGGTAACAATATCAAACCATATATATTATATTTTACTTGGGAATGAAGAAATAAAGTTTTTAAAAAGGTGTTAAAAGGATAATTGGTCATTCTATAAAAGGTGCATTTTTTGTTGATCTTGAAACCTATTATTTACATTTAATCATGGCTACATATAGTACTTGTACAATTTCCAGATATATTACACCTAAGAGGACCTTAAAAGGTTTGAATGGTACATCTAATAGTTAAAGAGTAACAAGATTAAATTAGAGGTTGGAGGCATCAAAGGCAAGAGTTCAATTGGCATCCCATGATAGCTTCTCACTCAAAGATGATATCATGCATGAGAAGCACCATATTCATCTTTAATCTTGAGTCCCTTCAAGTGATGAGAGTTAAAAATGATACTTTAAATGATCATTTTATGTTTACAAAGACTTTATTATATAGTTAATTAACTATGTTGGCGGTATAATATATATACTTATATGTTTACTCATTTTATCTTATATTTAACTAATTAGGGGATATGTTAGAAATAATATTTTGCATTGAATGTGTTTCTTTTAATGATGTTAATGATGGAATAGCTATGCAATTTGAAATCTTTGTTGTCACATTTCTATCCTATTTTTGAGGATTTCGTTCAGGTGATTAAATGCTTACTTCATGAGGTGGATTTGTTAAACTCTCTATTTAACAACATGGAGTCAATTGCGCTCCTGATTGCTCCAGTTGGATATCGATTCATCATAATTTCAAATTGAATTCTTTAGTCAATTTGGAAACTTCTTGTTCTAGCTATTATGTGGCGGAATTCTCTCTGATACTTTCAGTTTTGTTTTAGTTTTATTTTTCTATTTTGTATCTTGGCGGGTAGCACCATGGTTTTGAATTCAAATAAGGGATATTCCTATAAATATCCATCCTTAGAGTTAGTTTGAAGTTAGATAATTTTTGCTTGATATTGTATTGACTGTACTACACACTTTTGTTTCACTCGCCTATTTGGGCCAATTTGAACGCAAATAAGGAGTTAATTTGAATCTTAGTGTTAAAGGTCCCACCAGAGGAAGAGCAGGGCCCGCTCAACCAAAGGAGGTGACCTTGTGTTTTGTTATTTTTATTTAGTTAATTTTTGTTCAGTTTATATCAAGTGAAAATTTAACAATCTTATTTTTTGTTTACTCATTATTAGTAACTGTATTTACTTATACTTTTAGAATAGTTCATGTTGTGTTTTAAGATAGTTCATTATGCATCATTCTAGATTAACCTTCATTTGTTTACTATAGATTTAAATGTTGTTCATAGGAATTAGACTTAATATCTATTTTCAAATGCATGACGGTTTTAGTGGAAGTAATAATGATGGTTGATGGGAAGATTAAACCGAAGCTTATTTGGAATTTATTCATGGAATTTAGTGTTGTTTTCTAGATTAACATTTATTTTCTTTCAAGCGTAAAATAGACTTTCTTTTCAAGTAAATTTAAATTCTAAATTTTAGATTAAGAGTGAATTTCTTTATATTTTAATTTTTCCATGAATCAATTACAAATAAGTCAGGTGGAGTTAGAACTAAGTTATTAGAGTCAAAATAAGCATTAGTCAAGGGATAAGATAGAGTTAGTATTTAGAAATTAGTTGTTGAGTTCCACTCCTGAGAGCTCCTAAAGGAGTCAAACCAAAATAAAAAGTAATTGTTTACAGTGCAAAACCCCCCAATCTATGGAGATATCCTTATTGCATATAGCTCTAAGACACACTCGGTTCGATAATTGAAATATTAAATGATGTAAGAAGTGACACTAATGACCTTGCCCATCATTTTTGGTGTCATTGTCGGGGAACATTAAAATATCTGGTTGTTAAGTTTGAAGCCTTAGTGTTGATAAGGAAGACAGTTAGATTGTGGATGAGACAAGCTAGACACCATCTAGGAAGGTTTCTTCCATAAAATATTGATTTTGATCAAGAACAACAAGCTCCACAACATCAAATTGAAAATCAAGAAGATAATCAAGAACAATTTCAAGAAGAAGAAATGGGTGACCAACCAGGCAATGATCCCCCACCAAATAGGACCTTTTCCTATCCTATTAATCTAAACAAAGAATTTGATGATCCTCCTATGAAGAATATTTCACCCTCAGTTTTACCTACCTAACTTTAGGAGAAAACTTTTGAGGACCTTGACCAATTTCTCTTTGATTTTAAGGTTTTATGCTAGACATATGATTATATAGCTGATAACCAGAAGTTGAAACTATTTCCTTCTACCTTGAAGGAGTCGGCCTTATGCTGGTTCATGGGTTTAGGTGCAGGGACAATCTCAACTTAGCATGAAATGGAGACTGATTTTTTGGACAAATACCAAGATTACTATTGAGTAAAAGATAGGAAAGAAGATTTGTTTCGAATGAGAAAAATGGAAGATGAAAGTTTGGAAGATTATGCTAATAGATTTCAGTTTGTGCATAAAAGGTGTGGTAATGGGTTGGATAATGAGATTAGTAAGATAATTTTTTGAAAGGAATTAATGATGAATATAGAGAGTCTTTGAATCTTATGGGGAAAGGAGACATCAATAAGCTTTCTTTAGAAGATATTATTGAAATATGCAGAAACTACTCTAGGACTAGAGTAGGGACTAGAGGCTCCCAAAGAAACAAAGCTCTCACTCCTAATGTATCTCAAGTAATGGAAGAAATTGCAAATTTGAAAACTAATTTACTCCTCCTTCTCAATATGCAAGGAGATAATAAGAATATTGAGCCTTTAGCCATTTATTGTTCCAAATGTAGAGGGAAACATCTTTTGAGAGAGTGTCCATTAAATCAAGTTGATCTCTTTGAAATCTATGAGAAAAATCATGCAACAAGTTCTTGTAACCTCTTACCTGGAATTAAGAACCATTTGAAGAAACCACCTATAGTGGAGGAAGAACCTAATTATGTTGGGAAGAGATCTCAAAATAACAGATATAATGCCAACCAAGGGAAATATGGTCCTAGAACTAATTGGAATCAGAATCCCTGGAAAAATGCAAACCAATGGATTCATCCTTACCAAACATAACCACCACCTACATTCTAGGGTCAACCTGAATGGATGAATCCTTAGTGGAACCAATCACAGTAGCAATCAAACCAGCCACAGTGGTAGCCAAATCAGCCATAATCGCAACAGTATCAAACACAATTTCAACCATGGAAAAATCAAGGGCTGAGGTGTCCCTAGGCACAATCACCTCCATTAATTAATGGTCCTAATCATGTTAATGAACAAGTAAACCAGCCTCAGATGCCAGCACAACCTATTCAAAATCCATAAAACAATTGTACTCATTCAAATCCTCCTACTCTAAACGCCATTAATGCTAATGATATTCAATTAAGGAACCATAATATCCCATCCATACCAAATATTAAAGACCAAGAGGGTGAGAAAGAAAGAAAAGAGTATTTGAAGGAAAACCAGAACTTTGATGATGAACAAAAACTTAACTAGGCACCTTACCCAGAGTGTTTGAAAATAGAACAAGTAACTCCTGATAGCTCCCAACCAAATTATATGAATGTGGTAGATTCTCAACTTCTTTGTGAGTTGAAAAATATTAATATTGAGATACCATTATTATAGGCCATTAAAGACATGTCAGAAATAAATCATTTGGTCAAGTCTCTTTGTATGAAAACACCAGGTAGGAAGAAAAAATTACCTCCTACAATACAGATAGGGACCAAACTCACTGATGTTTTTTCAGGAAGATTACTCCCTCTA
Source organism: Sequoiadendron giganteum (assembly GCA_007115665.2). Lineage (NCBI taxonomy): Eukaryota > Viridiplantae > Streptophyta > Pinopsida > Cupressales > Cupressaceae > Sequoiadendron > Sequoiadendron giganteum. The sequence goes on from CM021101.1 coordinate 27,880,313, forward strand.
AAATATAATGATCTTGGTAGTCTTATGATAACTTTGAGTATTGGAGGAATTGAGATAACCAATGTGCTAATTGATTTGGGAGCAGTTATCAATGTTATCACATCAGACACTGTTGAAATGTTGGGTATGGCAAGTGTTCATCCCACAACAATTGTTTTACAGTTGGTAGATCAATCTACTACCAAAGCTAAAGGTGTTCTTGAAGACATCATGGTTACCATTGATAAATGGGATTATCCAATTGATTTTCTAGTTCTCAAAGCTAGAAAGAAGGATTTTGGTTATCCAATTATCTTAGGTAGACCATGGTTAGCCACTGCAGCAACATTGATAGATTGCAAATCAAGAAGTATGATCATTTCTAATGGTCGGAAACAAAAGGATTTGTCACTTTATCCTCTAGCCCAACCATCATTTCAGCCTAATACTCAACTTTGGGTTGATGAAGATATGGATTTAGAAGGAGATGGCATTGTAGAATTGGCCATGGTTACTATAGTAGATCATGTTGAGGAATGTGAAGAACAAGGTCGTAATCCTAAAGAGATTGATCAAGTAGTGAAGAAGAATAGTCATGGAATGTTACATTAGAAAAATTCACATCCATGTCCCCTAAATACACTTGTAGGGGATCCACTTGATTCTAAGAATGAGACCAAAGAAATTACAGTAGCAGGGGATAAGCCTCTCTTCATTAATTCATACTTATCCTCCTCAAAAGAAAAGGAATTAAAGAAAATCTTGGAAGATCATACTAAAGAATTTTCTTGGAGATATAAAGACATGAGAGGAATTCAACCTTCTATTTGTACTCATCATATTTATACCAAATATGTTAAGCTAGTAAGGAAAGGTCAAAGAAGGATCAATCTTGTTCTTTAAGACCTTGTTAAGCAAGAAATAGAAAAACTGCTGAAAGTAGGGTTTATTTATCCAATATCTGATAGTCAATGGGTTTCCCCATTCGTTATTATTCCTAATAAAAATGGAAAATGGCGTGTATGTGTGGATTACAAAGAATTAAACAAAGCCACTAAAAAGGATCATATTCCTTTGCAATTTATTGATCAAGTACTTGATAACTTAGCTAGTAATAGTTATTTCTCTTTCTTAGATGGTTTTAGTGGGTATAATCAGATCCAAGTGGTTCCTGAAGACCAAGATAAGACTACCTTCACATGTCCTTTGAGTACATATGCTTATACAGTTCTACCATTTGGACTATACAATGCACCAGCCACTTTTCAAAGAGTTGTCCTCGCTATTTTTGCAGATTTAACTACCTCATGTGTGGAAGTATATATGGATGACTTTACAGTTCATGCAAAAACATGTGAAGAAGCACTTGAAAGTTTGAACAAAGATTTTCAATGATGTAAGGATCATAGGTTATCTTTGAATCATGAAAATTTTTCCCTTATCATGATAGAAGGGATTGTTCTAGGACACCACATTTCCAAACAGGGAATCAAAGTTGATCCCAAGAAAGTAGAAATCATTCAATAGATTGAGATCCCTAAAAATCAAAATAGTGTTCATATTTTTCTTGGGCATGTTGGGTACTACAGAAGATTTATTAAGGGGTTTAGTAAAATAGTTGAACCTTTGTTCACATTGCTCAAGAAGGATGTGTAGTTTTTATGGACAAGCGATTGTAAGAAATATTTTGTAACAATTAAACATGCCTTAACTACTTCTCTGATTATTAAAGGATTTGTTTGGGGAGTTCCATTTCATATACATACTAATGTGTCCAACTTTTCTATTGGTACAGTTTTGGGACAGAAAGATGAGAATGAATCAATGCGTGTTATTTACTATGTTAGTAAAAATTTGAATCCTACTGAAAGGAATTACACAACAATTAAAAAGGAGTTTTTAGTTGTAACATATGCAATTAATAAATTCAGGCATTATATTATTGGTTACAAAATATTCATTCACACAGAACATGTTGCTATTAGGTATCTGATGAATAAAGTTGTATTGGGTGGATGAATTATAAGATGGCTATTATTATTGCAAGAATTTGATTTGACCATAATAGATAAGCATAGTAAAGATAATGTTGTTGCTGATTTCCTTTGGAGAATTATTTTGCAGCGTGATCAAGAGCCAGTAGATGACACATTTTTGGATGAGCACTTGTTTGCAATATCAGTTCATCCTTCATGGTTTGTTGATCTTGCAAATTATCTTGCAACCAGGAAGTGTCCAAATCATTTTAATCCTAAGTAGAAAAGGAGATTAATTCGTGAAAGTTCTAGATTCCAATGGATAAATGGACTTTTGTTTAAAATGTGCCCTAATCATGTTCTTCGCAGGTGTGTTGCTGAAATAGATGTTTATGATGTTATACATCCTTTCCATCATGATCCAAAAGGAGGACATTATTCAATGACCAGAACGGTTCATAATATCTTAGGAGTTGGTTATTTTTGGCCATCTATGACAAAGGATGTTTCATTCTTTGTTAAACATTGTGATGAATGCTAGAAAATGGGAAGACCTACACCAACAATGGAGATGCCATTACAACCTCAAATAGCTCTGGAACCATATGAGAAATGGGGAATTGATTTCATGGGACCTGTTGATCCACCTTCTAGAGGAAAACATTATATTCTAGTTTACACAAACTATGTCACAAAGTGGGTTGAAGTGAAAGATTTTCTAGTAGCAAGGGAAGACAAAGTTGCTATTTTTTTGTATAAATATATTCTTCAAAGATTCGGTGCACCAAGGGAGATAATGTCAGACCAAGGACCATAGTATTTGTCTTCTATTATGGAAGATTTTATGTAAAGATACCAGATGACACACATTAAATCCATGCCATATCATCCTCAAGCGAATGGGCAAGTAGAAGTTACTAACTGGGAATTAGAAAATATCTTGACAAAGACTGTTTCATCGAGAATAACAGACTGGGCAAAAAGGTTAGATGAAGCAGTCTAGGCTTACAATACAACCTAGAAGACTACCACAAGATTCTCTCCATATGAGCTAGTGTATGGGAAAACTCCAGTCATGCCTATTGAGTTTGAGTTGCAGACATTAAAAATAGCATTGGATGTTGGTATTAATTTATCTAAGATAGAGAAAAATAGGATTTTACAGCTGAACCGATTGGATGAAATGAGAATAGAAGATCTTCAACACACAAAATTAATCTAGAAGAAAAGGAAGGAATGGCATGATAAGAACATAGTGACCAGATGATTCAAGAAAGGAGATTGGGCACTACTATTTGATTCTAGATTCCAAGATTTTAAAGGGAAATTTTATACAAGATGGTTGGGACCCTATGAAATTGATAAAAAAAATAAAAATGGAGTTGTTCAACTAGTAACAATAGATGGAGAAAGAAGGATTATGCTGGTTAATGGCCATCATCTAAAGATATATCATAAACCAACATCAGGAGAAGAATTTTTATCAGATTTACAACATAGAATTAAACATTTTCTGGTGAAAGATATTTCTTCCATAGGAGAATGTTCTCCTAAATAATCTTTTAGAATAAGGCATCAATAAAGTAGGTAGATTGAAAAAAAGAAATGTCAGTTTACCTTCTGAATAAAGGAGATAAATTGAAAACCAAAAAGCGGTTTATCTATTGAAAAAGAAAAAAGAAAAAAAGAAGAAGGAATTGTTGAAAACCAGAAATGGCAGTCTTCCTGGATCAACTTCAGTTTGCTCCTAATGGACCTTGACGACTCTTGATGTTCTCAAGGTTCTCATTAATAAACCATCTTGATTAATTATGAGCTCTCTTTGATTGGCTTGTTGGAATCTTTTCCAACTGAGTTAATTTGTACGCTTTGATTGACTTTTGCATTGAATCAAAAAAAGGTATGCATTTATTGTAAGTATTATTTTTGAAGTATTATTTTATAACTTAGTTATTATGATGTGAAATTGAGTAAATATTTTAAATATAGAAATATCCACCAAATGGTTATTGGTGTTGTAATAAACTTGTATTAATTATTTTAAAAGTTGTTGGAGAGATAAGGATATGACATTTAAATGGCTTCTGCAATAATTGCAAGTAATAATAAGATTTTCATAGTAGTGCCAATGAATTTTCTTATGTCAACACTGCCACCAACTTTGTAAATCATAATGTAAAGTACAAGGTTGTTGTGTGTGAATCGTCCAGAGGGAATAAAGAGAAATTAATAAATGACGATTTTGACACGACATGTGAATTTTGAAAAGTTGTTGCATCTGAGTGAAGAAACATTCATTTTGTATTTTGCTCAAACCATTTATGGCTTCCATTTTCTTTGTCAAGTTGCAAAAGTGGAAAAAAATGGGAAATAAGAGAAATGCAGAGCCTGAAAATTTTAGTTTGGACCCTAAGATAGAAAGATTACTTAGAGAAGTTGGATGGCTTGATTTTATTCAGATGTATGATGGTTTTGAGCTTGAATTGGTTGAGGAAATTGTGAGAAATTTTTATGTTAATGTTACAAGAGTCAGAGGGGAGGTGATAGAAGTCAGTCCTGCTATTATAAGTGAATTATCAAGTATTCTCTCTAAAGGAGTAGTAAATAAAGGACATATTAATTTTGAAGAGTTAGTTTCAGCATTTCATGAAGAACTTGGAAGGCGACCTGAAATTCAGTGGCACAAGGGAAGTCAGAGGGGAATAACTTGCAATAGCCTAAAGGAGCCTTGGAAGACTGTTGTTATATGGTTAATGAAGTTCTTCACCCACGAAAGACAATATGGAACAATATTGGGGCCAGGAATGTGAATGTTGGTGCATTTAAGGTATGGTAATACAAGACCTTCTGTAAAAATCAACCTACCTACTTTTCTATTTTCTCAAATCTCTTCTATGATATCTAGAGTAAAGTCTAGGGGTACATGATCTATTAGATATCATAGTTTGATACATTTTATTATTATACACCATTTTATGAGGAAAGAGTCCAGTAGGGAAGGGTAGCTAAAATTTTTGTCAACTCCCATTGTCAAACGTGAAAGAAAACCCAAGAAGGGACCTGCAACAAAAAAGGGTAAAAATTGAAAAAGGAGAATCTTCTGGAAAAGGAAAGAAAAGAAAAAGAGGAAGGCATGGGAAACTGTTAGGGTAACCCGTAGTACTTTTAAAAAGAAAAAGCAAGATTTGCAAGAAGAAAACCCTATTACTAATGACACCCATGTTCCAACTCCTGACAATTTACCAGAACAAACCCCTGAAGCTCATCGGGACACTTTGGAAGGCCGTGAAGAGGTTCAAACCCCGGTGCAATATCTTGAACAAGTCGCCAGTCCTCCTGAAGCCCCACTTCCATCTCCAAAAAGAACCCCTATGATAGAATCCCATGGCTCACCTCATGAAAGACAATCTCCTCATATTCCAAAAGAAGATAGCCCTGTTCAAGGGTTTGATAATCAAATGGAAGGAAAGGAAGCTTCTGATGAATTTGAAGATGAGGAGGTTGAATCTTCTCCTCCACATTTGTTGGTTTTTGAAAGAAGGGAGGGTAAAGAGCCAATTAATGAACAAGAAAAATATCCTAAAATGCAGGAAGGAGAAGGAATGGATGAAAAAGAAGAGTTAGTAATGGCAATGGTGATGTCAAGAATAGAAGCTAAGTTAGAGGAAGAGAAAATAAAAATTCAATTTCTTGAAGAGAAATTAAAAAGGAAAGAAGAAAAGTTGCAGCAATCTATGAATAAAATAGAAAAAGTGAAAAAGGAAATGATAGAAAAAAAAAATATTTTGGAAGGACAATTAAACAAAATAGAGAAGGATTTACAACAAGCTAATCCACACGCATTAGCAAGCGCAGAGGAAATAGCAAGGTTAAGTGTAGACAAAATAGGAAGGTTGAGGGTAGAGTTAGAGAAAAAAGAGGAACAGTTAAGAAAACAATCAAGTAAATTAAATTTTCATGAGGCTTCCACCTCATCTGCTCCAAGGAGATACCTTTCTCAAACAACAATGAAACTTAAACAATAAAATTATCAATTGAGAAATCAAAATCAACAGTTAGAGAAACAAAGAGATGAAGCAAATGAAAGATTTCAACAAGTTGTAGAACTGTCCTCTAGAATACTGTCCATGAGAAAACCATCGGGTTTATATGCATTATTTTTTAGGGAAATATTTCTTCAATGGAAAATCAATCAACTAGTTCTGAAGAGGAAAAGTGATTATGATAATGATAGTGAATTTCTTAAAGACTTTTACAGCAGTCATCCAACTATTCAGAATCAGATGTGTGAATATTTTCAACATGGTTTTCTTCTTGGTCATTTTCCTCAATCTTTTCTAAATGTTTTTGTAGACATTGAAAATTGACCACTTTAATTTGGTCAATTTACCCCCAATTCAACGAATTTCATATCCTCTATATTAATTAAATAATACCCTATTATTTAATTAATATTCATTATCTCTTATCCCTTTAAGTTTATTTCTTCTATCATCTTTAAATCCTATCCTAAAGTAAATAATTACTTTTAATTATTTACTCCCATCACTTACCCTTTCCTTCAAGAATTAAATAAATAATCTATTTATTTAATTCCCCTCATGTCACATCCTCCATAACCTTTTTTTAATCTTGATTAATCTGCATAATCCTATATTAAGGATGTGCACATTCTTAATCCTTGATTAGGGAGGTGTCACATCCTCCATAATATGCAAGTGGATCATTAATCCTCATTACCCACCTAATCATTTTCATAATCCCACACTTACACAACCTAATCATTGATTAGCTATCCTAACCTACCCCTTGGTCAACTCTTCCCATCCCCCAAGGAATTTTTAATTCCTTTTTATCTTCCCAAGGTCCTTTTGAGGAATTTTTAATTCCTCTCTCATCTCCCAAGGAATATTAAATTCCTTTTCCCTTTCCTAAGGAATATTTAATTATTTTTATCATTTCCATGCACATTAAAAAGGAATTTTTAATTCCTTTGGTCAACTTTTGATCTCAACCATTGATCCTCTCCCAAGAATCAATCTTGGCCATTCATTCATCTCCCCTCTTACTAATGACTAAAAGACTTAGTCATTTTTCATTCTCAAGCATTCTCAATCACCTGCAACCACATCTTCAACCTCATACATCCAAGCCTTCTACTCTCACACACTACCATATTGCATCCATAGTCAAATCCACCATCCTTGCACCCAAATCAAGCAAAATCAAGATGTTATGATTCCGAAATCGGTCTAGAGCACACATAACAAGCCATCAACAAGGGCAAACAACTCCATCAAGCTCATACAATGTAAAATTGATTTTATTTTCATTTTAAGTTTGAGTTTCATCTTTAAGCCCTAATCTTCAGTGTTGTCTTTGTCTTTTATCCTTTTTCTTGAGTTTGTTTCTTGCATTTTAGACGGGGTAAAAACATTGCACACATTTATGGAACGTCCGGTGGGACCCATGTCATAGGTCTACACTTTTACATTTTCTATTGTTTGAGTTTTGCAGGTTCTAACTTTGCACACAAAGGTGAAACTTCCCTAATAGGTGAACTTGCTCCTTACAGGGGTCAATTTTCCTAGCCAAACGGGTGAATTTTCCAACAGGGGTGAATTTTCCAACAGGGGCAAATTTGCTTCTTTAGATGGGTAACCTTGCACATTACAGGGGAAAATTTTCTAACTGGGGTGAATTCGCTTCAATCAGGGGAGAACTTGCAGGGACTTTCATAGATAGGCAAAGTTGATTTTTCAGAATGAGCGAACTTGCTCCATACAGGGGCAAACTTGTTCATCCAGAAGGGCGAATTTTCCTCATACAAAGGTGAATCTAAGGTGAATCTGAGACTTCGATCTTCAGTTTTCAGCATCGTTTTGGTTTTGGTTTTACGTACTGGCCCGCTCACTTGTATGTTTGTGAGTGTCCCTAGTTTTTTCTAACGTTTTATGCAGTCATTTCTCATTCGTCTGAGACATGCAATTCGAAACTACTAACATATTTTCTATAGAATGATTAGTCCAAGACATCTTAGTTAGTATGTTTATTGTTTTTCATACTAGCTAGGAACACATAGATTAATTAAAGGGTCAATTAACTTGTTTGTCATGCTTGTGAGTGGGTTGTTGGCATATCCAATCCCCTTGCACCATTTGGCAATCCTGGGTGACAAGAAATCATAGTTCATTCTAGTCCAGTCGAGTCTACCTAGGAGGTGCTAGTGCGTTTTAGCTCTCCCCTTGCACTACGTGTGAGCCTGGGAACTAGCCGAAGCATCTAGTATCTTCTACCTTTAGCAGGAGCTGCCCGAGATTTCATCACCTGAGAGATGATTCCAACCATGTTTTATCGACAAAGTATATAAAGGGGGGAGAATGAAAGTTGTACCCCAATCCAGTCACGTCATGTTTGGTGAAGTGTTGAAGCTAGGGTGATACCTAGATAAGAAATGAAGAGTTTTTATGAGTTTTCATTACCTCATTGGGGCTCCTGACTCATGCTTGTGATAGGTTGGTGTTCATGGTTGTGCCTCATGTACCTTGTGTATATCGAGTACTCGCAGATAGCCTTGTATAGCCTAGATAGAGACATGTGTTTCAACTGCAGCTTGGTGTAGTGTAGGGGATGTGGACCATACCCCAAAGTTACTCACCACATACTCCCTTGGGTTGAGATAGGAATCCTCATGGTGGACTATGATATTCCTCAAGTGAGAGCATGAAGGTGAGCATGTGGCATCTGTTGATAACCCTGTGCCATTGGAACGCTAGCTATCCGCCTTCATGAGAAAGGGTGCTCCAAAGAACCACCCCGATATCATGGAGTATTAACCTTGGGTTGTCCACTCAAGGTGGTGGGCCTACATTGAGTTTGCAAACCCATATCACTAATTTTAGGATCGTGTTGTTTGGTGTGTCTTCTTTGTGTGATACCAGTGCTTTTATTTTTAGTTGAGTTGGTCCAGCCTTATGTATGTTGTTTGTTATGCTTATTGTCCTTTTCCACAGTCATCCCCTCCCTTCAGAAGTGAATTTTCCCCTTACAGAGGAAAATTTGCACTGTAGACAAGTGATTTCAACCTGCAAAGGGGAAATTCTACATCTCGGTCCAGTCTAGGTCATCCGTTTAGGTGAATTTTCCTTTGTCAGAGGCAAATTTGTCTGTGGGTTACTTTCTTAGGCGACCCTGTTTTCACCCATTCCCCTAGAATAGGCGCGTTTGTCCATCCCTTAGGCAAATCTGTCAGTCCCCATCCGTCAAATTTGCCCATTCTCCGAGAATAGGTGAATTTTCTCTCCTGTTAGGCAAATTTTCTCCCCTATGTGGCAAATTTTCTCCTCACAGGGTGATCCTGCTTTCTCCTTCCAGTCCTGCATGTTACCTCGTTCATCAAATTTGCCCGTTCCCTGTGGATAGGTGAATTTTCTCCTTAATTTGGGTGAATTCTCTTATTACAAGGGCAATCCCATCTCCTGTTCAAGTCTTTTGTCCATCACCCCGTCTATCAAATTTGTCCATTCTCTTGGGATAGATGAATTTTCTTTCCCATTTAGGTGAATTTGTTTGTTCATTCATTATCCCATTCTTCGCTTGAGTCCCCGTTTGGGTCCATTTAGGTGAATCCATTTGCCTATTGGTGATCCCGTTCTTCGTCCAAGTCCTCATTTGGGTCTGTTTAGGTGAATCTTTTTGTCTGTTGGTGATCTCGTTCTCCATCTGAGTCCCAATTCGAGTCCGTTTAGGTGAATCCGTTTGTCCATTAGGTGATACCATTTTCTGGCAAGTCTATTCCCATCCATACCATTCACAAAATAGGAAAAGTTGTCATCCCGTTAGGCGATCCTAAAAGTCAAATATGTGTGTTCTTCAGTGATTTCAAGGTTTTAGGTGAACTTGTCATAGTTTGGGCTAATTTTCTAGATATTTGGGCGATTTGGGAAATTTTGCTAATTATTTGGATGATTTTTCTATCTATTTGGGTGGACCTGCTATCTGATAGGCGAACTTGCTAACCAAATTCACTTATTTCTTGTGCAAGTTCAATCTTAGGCGAACTTGCATCCCTGGATAGGTGAATTTGCTAAGAAAATTCACCTGTTTCTCGTGTCACCCAAGTTTTTGGGTGAATTTTCTCTCCCTAAATGGGTGATTTTGCTAAAGATAGAGGCAAATTTGCTCAGTTTGGATGGGCGAACTTACAACCTAAAGAGGCGAATTTGCGACATACAGAGGCGAATCCGCTTTCCATCCAAAAACCAGAGAGTCAATCCTACTCATCACAATTATTTTGCACCTTTCCAAGTATGAAATCATAATCCAATCATTTCTCATCTTCCTATTCATCCCCAAACTATCAAATTTTCAAAAAAAATTAGGAATTTATTTACCCCGACTTGTTGGGGTCATAACTTTCTACTCGGTGCTCAAAATTCAAAACCATTTACACTGTTTGAAAGGTCTTCAAGAGTACTAATTCAATCCCTATTTAATTGTGCCTTTAGCAATCCATTTTTAGGGACTAATGCAAATTTCAACCCCAAATTCCGCTCCAAAGACCTCCGAAAATGTAATTTACGACGACATAGAAAAAACCAAACAAAAATGAAAATTGAATTTTTTTAGTTTTTCTCATCCCTGTCACTCCTAGACTATTCCGGACCATAATCTGAGCTTCAATCTAGTCCTAATTTGAGCTTCTATCCAATCCTAATCTAGGCTTAAATCAAATCCCAATCTAAGCTTAATATACATCCCAATCTGAGCTTTAGTCCCTCCACATCCAAGATCTTCTGATATCGAAACAAATCTTAAGATCCCTTCTTCCAAATTATTCTAATCCATTTTATTTTTCTTTTCATCATCTATTATTTTCTTCTAATCATCTTTTCCCATCTTTTCAATCCACTTTCATCTAATCCAACATTATGAATCTATATCCTTCATCAATGCAACCAGAAATAGAAGTCAAGGGGAATCCCAATTATGTTGACGATGATAACAAAAGTCTTGTCAATCAAGATGAGTCTGAAATAGATCTCCTTAAGGCTACCATTACTAGCAATATTTCCCCAACTGTCTTCCAAAATCCAATCAATCCTTTGAGCTATCCCACCATGCCTCTATCTACACCTAATAACAATCCTTATGCTACCTTTGACAAGGGATTTCCATTATCTTACCCATCCACATATCCATCATATCCTTCATCTACATCTCTCTTCTATTCAACATCCACATCTTCCCACCTTAATCCACCATCCCAATATTCCTACCTTAATTCCCCATCTATTTTCTCCAACGTCAATCCATCATCTGCATATTGCTATTTTAACCCCCCATCTATGTCCTCCTATACTAATCCACCACCCACATCCTCTTATCCTGATCCATCCTCCCAATCTTCCCATCCTAATCCAACATCCACATTTTCCTACCTTAATCCACCATCCCAATACTCTTACCCTAATCCATCATCCCAATTTTCCCAACCTAATCCAACATCCACATATTCATATCTTAATTCACCATCCACATCCTCCTATCTTAATCCACCATCCCAATACTCCTATCTTAATCCACCATCCCAATCTTCCCATCCTAATCTAGCCTCCACATCCTCCTATCTTAATCCACCATCCCAATCTTCCCAACCTAATCTAGCATCCACATCCTCCTGTATCACTCCATCCTCCATTCCTTTATATTTTAATCCTCCACCTACTCCTAGTCCTTTATCCAATCCCATCCACTTATCTAATCCTAATCCACCAAACCCTAATCCTAGTCCTCCATCCATCCATAATCCTTCATCCATTCCCATCACCCCACCTAAACCTACAATTCCTAAAGATCTCATTCCAGATGTTGTCCAAGGACTTATGATAGAGGAGACATCCTCAAATCCACATCTTGATATTGCCAAATCATGCCATCCCACTCCACCATGTACGACCACCACCGATGAGGCCCTTCTTCATCCCACACCTATCACCCCTATTATCGCCTCTAACACCATCCAAACTGTTGAACCCATCAAACCCATTGAATCCCCATCTCCTACTCCTAGTGCCACCCAATCCATTTAAGATACCCAAATCCAATCCACTTCCCCTAGTCCTAGTATCACCGAAATGCAATCGCATTACCTTCATGAATCCTCCATCCTTCCATCTCCCCCACTTGAGGAGTCCCTCCAACACTCCTCCATCAACATGCCTCCCACACAATATGATTCATGCCAAGAGCTTGATCCAAAGCATACCAACATATCCCCTTCTCTACATCAAGATCATACTATCCTATCTACTCCATCTCAAGATCATATTCCCCCATCCATTCCATCTCATGATCCCTATCCTCAATCAAGAAATGATCCTACCATCCCATCCACCCCATCTCAATATCACACTAGCTCATACACTCCATCCCATGATACCCTTCGCATCCAATATCCAATCACTCCATCTCATGAGCCCTTATCACCCACTGCCACAAATCCAGATCCTATCATATCACCTAGTCCATTATTACTCACTCCTATGGATCAAGATGTCATCATCCCATAATCTCCATTGCATGATCCTCCATCACCGCCTAACCATACCATTCCAACACCACTTTTATATCACCTTGGTACCCTTACACTCATCCACAGTGGTTTTCTTGCGGAAGAATAACAAAGCATACACACCACCCACCCTCCACCTAATAATGGACTCGCATCATGTTTTAAAAATAACAAGCATCCTACCATAGATCGAATGCTAAAGAGCATGCACTATCAAGGAAAAGGTTTGGGCCTTCATGAGCAAGGTATTTTAGAGCCCATCTAGGTCAAAGAACACCCATGTATAGGTGGTCTTGGATATATCTCTCAAAACTCACAATCCAGAAATGTTGGTATAACCTTTGTACATCCTCAGTGTTCCTCTTCTAAAATAATAAGAGGCACTTCCCATCACTCCACCAAACCATTTTTTCCCATCCAACTCCATCATATTACCTCAAAACAACCATCCATCTTCCTCCTTCCTCCTCCAAGTCCATTTTGGGTTCATATGTCCCTCCATCCATCATCACCCATCCTCCATATACTAAGTCCATTTTGGGCCCTTATATCCCAAAATCACCTCCTCCATCTTATCCTTTTCATCCTCTCATCCATCCATCACCTATCCCTAGTACACATAATAAACTTCCTAACCTCATAATCCCTGATCAGGATCAACAAAGGCACCCCTCTATGCATGCTATCTCACATCCTTTATCCACACATCATCATCAAAATCCTCCCTCTATCACTCCATCCATGTCTCCTCCACATCATCCATATCCTCATACCCGTCCCATTGCTATTAAAAGAACTTTGGATGCCAAAGTAAAATTGCACAAATCCAAACATCCACATGAATCTAAAGCTCCTCATGTCCCCTTCAAAAGAAATTGTGAAGAAAAGAAATATCCAATCCAAAATCCAAATCAAACCCATAGGCCACAAAGGCCCACCAAAGCAAAAATCAAAACCATGTCGATCCCAAAGAAAAAAGATGCAATGCCTTCAAATTAAAAATCCATAACGACATCCAAAGTTTCTAATCCAATAGCTAATCATCTACATCCTCCATCTCCTAAATCTATTTTGGTTCCCTATGTCCCAAGATTCACTATCCCAAGTCCTCCATTAATACTCCTATCATTTCACATCCACCACCATATGTGCCAATGTTGGTCCTGAAAACATTCTCCCATCACAAATATACTCCATCATTCCATCCATACACATTCCATCATCCCATCCCTTATCCCACATATCTCCCTCATCCAATCCCTTTAATCCATTCTCTTGCATAATCCGCCCATTCTGATAAGGTTGTACCAACATCCAATAGTCATTTCACACATGGGCTCTTATTACCTTTTATGGAACTTGACGCTTGAGTCCTCCATCCATCCCCTTTATCACATATCTTCTAACTCTATTTATCTGCATCCCTATCCTTATCCACCTCCATCCACATCCTATCCAAAAAATCCAAAAAAAATCCAAAAAAGTCAAAGAAGTCAAAAAAAAAATTTCCAAAAATCCAAAAAAGCCAAAAAAAAATATTAAAGAGAAATAATTCGTCCAATGGTGAAAACTTGGAAAAAAAGCGCCTTGGATAAGTACCATGATGAAAACCTGGTAAACAAGTGTCATGTGTAAATCCCCCATCCAGTTTACTTCCACACTTGGGGGCAACTTCATCCCCTTCCTCCATCTTCTACATCCACCTATCTTCCACATCCTACCCATCATATCTCATTTATATCTAGTCCCTCCATCCTCCTTGTGATCTTGATAAAGACGGAGGCACCTATCTATACATGCTTTGGACACCTCTTAGTATACATTCCCCTCATCCATACGCCACCATATCGCTTATCCTCCCCCATCAACTTTCCTTATCCATGTATCCTATCCACATCCATCTATCTTCCATTGTCCACTCATCCTTCTATGATCTATCTCCATTCCTTATCTATCCATCTTGCTAATGCCATCACTCTTGCCTCATTACACATGACATCTCTAGAGTGGGGTATTTATTTCTTTGTGACATAGTCCTTGGAAACAATATTCATCCATCCAAGAAATCCCTTTTATCTCTCCATCCTCCTCCTGTTAATACTCCCCATCCCTCCATCCACTGATCCCTTTCATCTTCCCATCCATCCATCCATCCAATAATCCCTTTCATCTTCCAAATCCTTATCTTCCTATCCACCCATCCACTAGCCCTTTTCCATCTTTTCATCCTTATCTCCCCATCCATTTATCCATCCAGTAATTCATTCCATCTTTCCAAATTCTTATCCCTATATCCATCCATCCAAGCATCTTTCTATCTCCCCATCTTTATCAATCCATCCATTTACCTCTATTTTCCTTCCATCTCATAATCCCTCGTCATTGGTATCTAGCTATAGGCTACCCCCATGCAATCCAATTCCATTCATCTCACTATCATCACTCCTATCTATTTCTCACATCTTTCTAACCTCCTATCACTATTCATCACTCATCTATCCATCATACCATCATCCACATTCATCTTTTGATGATTTGGATAATTATCCCATCCCTGAGCTTCATGCAATCAACAAAATCCTTTCCACCAGATCTATCTTGTTTTATCATATTGACACCATCATTGTATCTCCTTATCTTGTTCATCTCATCATCCCTTAGCCATTGTCTATCATTGGCCTTTTTTCGAACTACGTTGCCCCTACGCTTTCACATAGGCAAGGCTAAATCATTTGATCAGCCCCCGGCTAGTCTTTGTCATCCATCGAGGTTTCCATTTTCCTCTTTCTGCATTTATCCATGGTCTTTTATTGAACTATGAGGGCTCTGCACTTTCACATAGGCAAGGTTGATCTTTGATCAACCCCCAAGCCCCTGGTCTTTAGGGTGTGTCGGTCTTGTGTCTCATTGTGTCATCAAGTATGACCCTATCTAGCTAGTACTTACAAACAAAGGTCATTAGTATCATGAGGTTTAATTGGTTTCAAATATCCTACGTCATTTCGATCCTCTAGTTTATCTTCCATCTTTGGTCTTAATAGGATGCATCCTTCCTAATAGACTACATCAATCCCATCCACCCTTTTGATCCTGTGGCAAAGGATGTTTGAAATTGATTGTGATCTTATGATGCTTTTGGCTTTTATTTATCATTTGAGATTCCTATCATACTTTTTTAGGGTCGACATCATCCTTCATATCATGGTGTGCTTTGACAAGTAGACATAGGGACATATCTTGATCTTTTGTCAATTTTTGTCTTCTTGGTTGTCTCGCATAATACCCACCAAGATCCCCATGGTCTTGTGTTGCTTTGGGGCATCCTTTATGTTTGTGGTTATCCCAACATTGGGCCCAACCAAAGCCCCTGTGACTTTGGGATGTTGGACTAACCTTTTGTTTGTTGTGTCAGTCCTATGCATGTGATACAAGGTCACCTTGGTTCCTCATACCCTGGTGCATAATATCTCATGCTATATCAAATTAAGTGCCCATTACATGGAAGCATAATACATAACCAATAACTTGCTTGATTTGGTTACTATTCGTTCATCTCCCCATCTTCTATCCTCTCATCTATCCAAACCCTCCCCCCATCCATTCATCCTAAATCTTTCTAATCCATTCATCCTTCATCACTATCTCTCATCTATCTATCTTATCTTTTTTATCATGCCACTATCTCCATCCTCATTATCTCATCATCTCTTACATCTTCTTAGGATAATATAGATTTTTTATTCTAAGCATCTTTCCCTCCATCTTCATTCATTTCAAAAATCTTGCATCTCAATCCAATCCTAATCCATTCAATCTATCACAAATAATCTAATCACATCCTTTCTCTTGCTCCTAGCCTTGTTGCAAGCCTTGATCCTCTCATCATCATCATCGTCATCATTATCAAGATGTATCCTTCCCTATCCTTTTGTGTTGTTTTGGGATGTATCCTTCCCTCATCAACAACACTCTCATCATCATCATCGATATGTATCCTTCCCTATCCTTGTGTTGTTTTGGGATATATCATTCCCTCATCAACAACACTCTATCCACCATCAAAAAATCTTGGCTTGTAGCTTGACTAGGGTAACATCATATTTTTCCTTGAATCCATTTGTGCTTTCTATTATCTCTTCATCTCTCATGTTCTCTCTTCTATCTATCATCTCCTATCATCTTCCCCATCTACCCTTGCATCATCTCGTCCATTTCAAGAGCACACCTGTGTTCTCTTGAACCCACATGTCCTCTCGAGGGGGCATCCTCAATCCCTAATCTTCATCTTCACTCCCATCATCTTTCCTCCTAGTCACTCCTTTGGATGACTGGGGCATCTTCCCCAATGTAACCATCTTCTTATAGGTGTTGAGTTTTAATCTTCTTTGAAATGATACTACTTCATAACACCATCCCAAAGAGGGGAAAAATGTAGATATTGAAAATTGACCACTTTAGTTTGGTCAATTTACCCCCAATTCAACGAATGTTATATCCTCTATATATATTAAATAATACCTTATTATTTAATTAATATTCATTATCCCTTATCCCTTTATCCTAGTTTATTTCTTCTATCATCTTTAAATCCTAGCCTAAAGTAAATAATTACTTTTAATTATTTACTCCCATCACTTATCCCTTTCCTCCAAGAATTAAATAAATAGATTATTTATTTAATTCCCCTCATGTCACGTCCTCCATAACCTTTTTTTAATCTTGATTAATTTGCATAATCCTATATTAAGGATGTGCACATTCTTAATCCTTGATTAGGGAGGTGTCACATCCTCCATAATATGCAAGTGGATCATTAATCCTCATTACCCACCTAGTCATTTGCCTAATCCCTCACTTACACAACCTAATCATTGATTAGCTATCCTAACCTACCCCTCGGTCAACTCTTCCCATCCCCCAAGGAATTTTTAATTCTTTTTTTCCTTCCCAAGGTCCTTTTGAGGAATTTTTAATTCCTCTCTCATCTCCCAAGGTATATTAAATTCTTTTTCCCTTTCCCAAGGAATATTTAATTCCTTTTATCACTTCCATGCACATTAAAAAGGAATTTTGAATTCCTTTGGTCAAATTTCGATCTCAACCATTGACCCTCTCCCAAGAATCAATCTTGGTCGTTCATTCATCTCCCCTCTTGCTAATGACTAAAAGACTTAGTCATTTTTCATTCTCAAGCATTCTCAATCACATTCAACCACATTCTCAGCCTCATGCATTCAAGCCTTCTACTCTCACACACTACCATCTTGCATCCATAGTCAAATCCGCCATCCTTGCACCCAAATCAAGCAAAATCAAGCTATTATGTTGCCAAAATCAATCTAGAGCACACATATCAAGCCATCGACGAGGGAAAATAACTCCATCAAGCTCATACAAGGTAAAATTGATTATATTTTCATTTTAAGTTTGAGTTTCATCTTTAAGCCCTGATCTTGAGTGTTGTCTTTGTATTTTATCCTTTTGCTTGAGTTTGTTTCTTGCATTTTAGATGGGGTAAAAACGTTGCACACAGTTTTTATAGGAGAATTACAAATCAAGTATTTTGTATCATTGTTGCAGAATCAAGTTGAATGGGAAAATCAAGTAGCTCAATACAAAGATGCACAGATGAAATTAGGTATCCC
This sequence comes from Sequoiadendron giganteum, assembly GCA_007115665.2. Taxonomy (NCBI): domain Eukaryota; kingdom Viridiplantae; phylum Streptophyta; class Pinopsida; order Cupressales; family Cupressaceae; genus Sequoiadendron; species Sequoiadendron giganteum. Next base: position 27,898,486 of record CM021101.1, read on the forward strand.
TATGAGAGATGAGACCCCCTGGTCAAGGACTTTCAGAGCCAAATTCAGATATTTTGCACTATCATAGAATGTAGCACTAGTTTATAGGCAAAATCTGTTTGAAATCATTCATGTTTTCAAAAATATTCAAGATCACCTTCCATACATAGCTTTGACTGTAGCAAGAGATAGGTTCCATAGCATTCCAAAACCATTGAGAAGAAGAAAACCTATCTCTCCACGAAATATTACCTGGAGTCTCACTAGAGTGAGAGCTTTGATAGATGTCATAGAAGAGCATCAATCCAATTGGATTGGAATGAGATTCAGACCACCCTTGATCATAATGCATGCACCTACATTAGATGCATCACCATAATTTATAGGGGAAAGTTTGAGAGATTGGATAGAAGAAATTGAAACACTGAATGGATATGCTCATCCTAGGACCCACTTAGAATATATCCTACAAGATGTTGATTTGGTTGATTTAGTTACTTGGATTGTGAGAAGAAACAAGAATTTTCCAAATCCTCAACCATGAGGACATGGTTGACAACAAGAGGGGGATATATTAGAAATAATATTTTGCATTGAATGTGTTGCTTTTAATGATGCTAATGATGGAATAACTATGCAATTTAAAATATTTGTTGTCACATTAGCATCCTATTTTTGAGGATTATGTTCAGGTGATTAAATGATAACTTCATGAGGTGGATTTGTTAAACTCTCTATTTAACAACGTGGAATCAATTGCACTCCTGATCACTCAGTTGGATACTAATTCATCATAATTTTGAATTGACTTCTTTAGTCAGGTTGGAAACTTCTTGTTCCAGCTATTATGTGGCGGAATTCTCTCTGATACTTTCAATTCTATTTTAGTTTTAGTTTTCAGCTTTGTATCTTGGTGGGTAGCACCATGGTTTTGAATTCAAATGGTGCAAGAGCACCTACACCTTGTGAAGTCTAATTTGATAGCTAGGTGTGTCTTGTGTTCATTTATGCTTAATAAGGTCTAAAGGACCAGTCATAATGTAATTTGAAAAGGTTTTGAATCATTTAGTTGAATTTGTCAGTTTGATTCATAATGCAAAAGCCATGTGAAATCATGAGTTTTAAGGGATACGGGGAGTAGGGTCTTATTCCATGTTAAATAAGGTCTCAATGACCATTTTAAATGTATTGGAGGGCTTAATAGGTCCGTTAGGTGGTATTTGCAAAATCAAGTTGATCAAGTTGTAATGGGATAGTGATTAAAAGCAAAATTGGCAAAAATTGTCATCTTAGACTCTAACAAAAGGTGGTTATGGTAGTTGGTCGGTTCAAGGGGTGGTTTGGATGTGATTACATGATATATTGTTGGAATATCTCGAAGAGAGGCTGTTGGAGAAGTTTGGAATGAGTTTCTAATAAGAAGTTTGCTATTTTTTTGTGTTTTCCATTAAGAAATTGCTGATCCCGTGCATTGTACGACCTGTACGTATTGTTTTACACTACAAGCCTATTATGGTTGGATAGATAATTGAATAACCTTTCTTTTGGAGTTGGAATGGTGTGATTTCATTAGAAATTGAGTGAGATATCCTTGTTTTACTGCCGGGTGGTCTCAAATCCCATGTTTTTCCTATTTTCCTGAACTTTGCAAGCATTGTACGGATCTGTACCACCACCATATGATCTGAGACTTATATAATCTTGTAGGGGAATGAAATAGCTTTCATCTGAATCCAATTATAGGTTCTAATATTGAGTTTTGAGAGAGATCTCCTCATTTTTCTGGGACTGCCTGTTTCTAACTAATTTGAGGGTTTGATTGGTGTAAAAAATGATGTTCTAGTCATTCCACTTGCTGTCCAGCCCTGTAACTCGGTGGAATGACTTGTTTCATGGAATTTTAGATGTACCAATTGTTTGGGAGGAATAAAATACAAGTTGTATGGTTTTAGGGGGATGCCCTAGGGTGTTTTCATGAGTTTTCCAAGTGAAATTGAGGAACTAAAGTAAGGTTTTGGAAAAATATGATTGGAACTCTATATGTGATAGTGTTTTGAGTTTTTGCAGGTCATTTTATGAAGGTCTAATGTAGTGGAATGTTATGATAAGTCTTGGAACCCATATTTTCAATAAACCCTCATGAATTGTGCCTAAAACAAGGTTTTTCAAGTTTGGCATGTATTTGTCCGTACCAATGGAATATTTTTGTGATTTTGGAGGTTTGAAGGCATATGAATTGCTGCACCAAGGTTTCATGGTCCTATGATAGGTTTAAAGGCATGTTACTTTGAAAAATAGGCCTAATCAGCATAATTGAGCCTCCTGGGTCTGCATCATCAAATAAGGGATATTCCTATAAATATCCATCCTTAGAGTTAGTTTGGAGTTAGATAATTTTTTGCTTGATATTGTATTGACTGTATTGTGCACTTTTGTTTCACTCGCCTATTTGGGCAATTTGAAAGCAAATAAGGAGTTAATTTGAATCTCAGTGTTAAAGGTCCCACTAGAGGAAGAGCAGGGCCCACTCAACCAAAGGAGGTGACCTTGTGTTGTGTTCTTTTGATTCAATTAATTTTTGTTCAGTTTGTATCAAGTGAAAAGTTAAGAATCTTAATTTATGTTTACTCATTGTTAGTAACTGCATTTACTTATACTTTTAGACTAGTTCATTGTGTTTTAAGATAGTTCATTATGCTTCATTCTAGATTAACCTTCATTTGTTTACTATAGATTTAAATTTTGTTCATAGAAATTAGACTTAATATCTATTTTCAAATGCATAACGGTTTTAGTGGAAGTAATAATGATGACTGATGGGAAGATTAAACCGAAGCTTATTTAGAATTTATTCATGGAATTTAGTGTTGTTTTCTAGATTAACATTTATTTTCTTGCAAGCGTAAAATAGACTTTATTTTCAAGTAAATTTAAATTATGAATTTTAGATTAAGAGTGAATTTGGTTATATTTTAATTTTTCCATGAATCAATTACAAATAAGTCAGGTGGAGACTGAACTAAGTTATTAGAATCTGAATAAGTGTTAGATAAGCGATAAGATAGAGTTATTCTTTAGAAATTAGTTGTTGAGTTTCACTCCTGAGAGCTCTTGAAGGAGTTAGACCAAAATCAAAAGTCACTATTTACAGTGGAAAACCTCCCAATCCGTGGAGATATCCTTATCGTGTATAGCTCTAAGACACACCTTATTCAATAATTGAAATATTAAATGATGCAAGAAGTGAAACCAATGGCCTTTCCCATCATCAAGGAGAAAGTGGGGGCATGTTAGTTGTTTTGGTTTGTGGATAACCAACTTTTTCTTGATCTGCAAATTTGGAGAGTGGTACATATGGATAATTGAGTTTTTCTTGATCCATAATTTTGCAAGTTTATGTTTGTGGATAATTGAGTAATTATCAAACCTCAAAGTTGAGGTGTGTTACTATGGATAGTAGATTAAGTCCCAATCATGGTTGGTTGGTGCTTTTCTTATGAATAATTGAGTGTGCTTCAATTCACAAGAGTATTTTTTTGGATAATCGAGTATGTCTTGATTCACATTTATTTTTGGATAATCAAGACTTTTCTTGGACATAAGTAGTTTTGGGTGTTTCTAATGAGCATAGAGATATGGTGGAGCTGATTTTTTAGATTTCCAATTGAGCTTTTTTAGCCACTCCATGTTGTTTTTTCTTTCTTTTTTGTAATGTAAACCTTAAGGGGGGTGTTGAAAAAATAATGTTTACATTTTATAATAAAGTCACCTCAGTGAATTAGAGTTAGATTTAACTAATAATCAATTGAGAATTAGTTTTTTCATGGTAGTTTAGGGATTTTTGGGGAATTTATGGGAGTGCAATGCTTTATAAGCTTTCGAATAATTCATTGTAAAATTAACCAAAATTGAATAATATTATTTTTCTTTTATGTTATTGTTGTGCAACAATGATCTAATCACCTATTTTAACAAAAATAATTTTTCCAAATAGAAAACTATATACTTATATTATGGGTCATTATCCAAAAAACAAGGAAGAGATGCAAGGTTAGAACTGACATCATTTACTATAGTTCCCTCCAAGTTCACACTATCCATGAGATTGGTTAATCCTTGGTCTTTGACCAATTTCATTATTTGCACCTACATGTCATACTCCTAGATATTATTGGTACATTAGCACCCCTTTCATGAAGTTTTTTGTTGAACAAATAACGTTCCTTATAGTATATGAGGAACATAAGCAATGCCTTTTTCTTCTATGAGATAGGGTCTATAACTTGTAATATCCTTACCAAGAGGTATGCATTATTTTACATGATGGAATATTTTAATTCAATATTTTATAACTATTTTCTAAAGAAAATAATAGGGTACTAATACCTATCAATATTTTTTGTTCAAATGAAAACAACAATAATAGTGTAAAAGGAAGAAAAAGAGAATAGTTGAAAATAATTTGAGTAATTGGGAATTTCCAATAATACTTCTTATTTGAGTACATCTTTAATCTCCAAGAAATAATCATTTCACTATTTATTTGAGATGGATGATTGTCCCATTTTTAGCATCTTTCAAATCACCTTTGTCTGTTATGTGAAGTGAGGAACAAACCTCTTAACAAAGTTGATATTCCCAAAGAAGGATTGCACTCGTTTGAATATCTTAGACTAAGAGATGAGGTCTATTTATTTCACTCTTTCAAGGTCAACCCTCACCCCCTGGTTGGACACTATATTTCCAAGGAGCTTTCCCTCCTCTACACCAAAAGTGGCATTCTTTTTATTAATGATATCAACACTATTGTAATGTCAAAAAATATAACCCTTATAATTGCACACTATGTTTTAGACTCACTATGGTGTCTATATCGCCCAACACTTTTTTAGGTTGATTTTATCCCTTGCCTTATCCTTTTTCTACCCATAGTGTCAACATCTTGCCCCCCATTGCCCTATTTATGAAAATTAATTTTACATATCTCTTTGTCATGTATTTTTCATGTTTGGCCTTTCCAAGAGTTGAAACTATTTAGATGCTCTTGTGATGCACAAATTTCCATGTGATGTGATAATATCATGTGATAGTTTATTTTTCATCATGTATTTTTTATCCTTTCACCAACTACTACTTGCCCAATTTAGTGGCAACCACTTGGGATGACTCTGAAAAGCTCTTGAACACCCATACTTCCCTCCTACTTCTCATTTTGAATGGATCCTTTCATTCTAATCCACTCTCTCTTGCAATCTCTCAAAATTTCAAGTTCTCACCAACAATCTATAAAATCATAAAATAATTATATGGTATTGATTCCTCCTATGTGGGCACACTAGCATTGTTACTACACTCTCGTTGAGGGTCTTTCTAGCACTATTGTATGGAGACTTTCATCAAAGTAGGGGTTTACACTTTAATTATCTCCTCTTATTTTATTTTTATTTAAATATCTAGAATAAATTATTTTCATTTAAATATTTAGAATAAATTATTTTCATTTAAATATTTAGAATAAATTATTTTCTTTTAAATATTTAGAATAAATTATTTTCATTATTTTTCAATCATACTTGGAGTGTTTTAATGTGTTTTTCTCATCTTATGTGTATTTGGGTATGATGCTAAAATATTAAAGTGATTTCACCAGCATTCTAAGTTGTAGTAGTTGCATGGATGATAGTGTGTCACACAAGCATCCTAGGTAGTAGGCTCCAACATCCAACTCCAAGTTATTCATGTTTCCCTATTTATAATTCTCAATTCAATTTTTCAATTTTATATTTCAATTTCTAGTAAATTAGCATTTTCTTTCCTAAATCAATTAATGTAATATAAAAATTTAAAGATAACATGATTTATTTATTACAACTACTTATTGGTATTTATGCATGCTTAGTATTTAGGACATAATTTTTTTACACTGTAGGCTCTAACATAGAAAAACTTTTATTTTCCACTAGATTTTTTATAGTACCCTTATTCCTAGTCTCAATGTCCATATTTTATTTTCATGTTTGCATGTGTGAGAGATACATCTAGCTTAAAAATTGTGCCAATTTCATTTTTTGTAGCCACTTTCCTATTTCTTAATTGATATCCACTTTGCACTTGCATAACTATTGCATTAGTAAGAGCCGAAATATATTCAGTTTAAGTATTTGACCTTTTACATCATTGTTTCTTTTGTCCCTTAATGTAAGGAAGATAAGGTAGCAGAACAACTTCCTACACTAATCTTGAGAGGAGAATAATGCAAAAATTTTACAGATCTTTATGAATTATAGAAACTTAAACAAAAATAAACATAAATATCATGCATACCACAACATAGTGATTTATGTGGGGAAATCTCTTTCGAGAGAAAAACCCCACACTCCAAAAGTCGCCCAATATATTATTCAAAAATCACGAAGATTAGAATATACTTGCAGAGAAAGCTTCTCACAGAGTATCACCAACCAGAGATCCAAAGTCAACACGATCACTATCAAACTCTCAAAATACATCACATTACACAACCATAATACAACACCCTCATAAAATAGGGTTGTCTTCTAGGGCAAGTCAATCTAATAAAATATTGGTCATCATATTTAAGACCTAATGATGAACGGTCCAGATTTACAATAATAAAATATAAATAAAATTTTCTTTTCGGGGATGTTGTCCCTAGACCCCCAGCTTGGGGGTGATCCCCCCAAACCCCTCATGGGGTGGAAAACCTCTCATGCCCCCCGTCATTGACATATCAATAGTACCTTATGTATCAACAATACTTTATGTAATTGCAAGGTTGAGACACATTATCCCAACACTTAAGATGTTCAAAACCATTTTTGGTAACTCAAACTAAATTGAAATAGTGTCATGATTATATTGAAAGAACTCATCAATAACATAGTTAGTGGAACTTCCAATTTTGTTAGTTATATGATCACATTCATATGCATTAAACTAATCTATATCATTGTCCTCATAATATTAAATATTTTAATTTATTGGGAAATTATTGTTCCTTTAATAGTGCAACTATAACATCACATATCATTAGATCATGGGGTAAATAACATGCCTCATACTAGGATGAATCTTCTTAGATATTTACATGATATTTTCTTAAAGATTCAAGAGTATCCTTGCAATGGTGTTTTCAATTCCCTTTCCTATGAATTATATTTTTATCATTTTTCCCATGTCTCTCAAACCAATCGATATTATAAGGCCTATTGTGTAACCTCTAGCCTTCATTAAAATGTGTAGTATCATTGTTAAGAGGTGCCCCCTTCTCATTTATTACAACCTTGTAGGATAAGTACTTCATTATTCCCATTATTTTTTCAAGCTTATCCTCTATTGTGATAAGTTTAATTAGAGCACCTTTATCTCGTTGTGAAATATTTAAATTATCTCTCTTGATATACTTACATGATGCCCTCATTTTAATTTTAATTTTGATAACAATGACATAAGATTCCCTTAAAGTTTGAGGGTTTTTATCCCTAGGATGGTATCCCATCTTGGAATCATATGAACCATAATATAGTACAAGATAAATCAATTCATTGGGTCAAATTATGAGGTACCTTTCTCATTATCATGATAAACGTATTGCTAAAGTCTAAAATAGTCTCATTAATTCATCTTCTAATGTTTTTCAACTCACCTATCAAAAAATTAAGGGTGTATCATATCACCATATTATAATTTGGGATACTCTCATGAATCAACATCATTATCTAATAGACATTTTTATCATTCTCTAATGCTCCCGTCCAAGGATTGTACAAACAATTTCATCATGACATCTTAATCATCAATATCATGATCATCAATAGCATTGATGAAATGTCTAATATGCTCTTCTTTGGTGATAATATTGCTACCTTGAAACTGATGATCACACAGTTATACTAGGAGGGGGGTGAATTAGTATAGCAACAATATTTTACTTTTCAAAACTTAATTAACCATAGTAATAGAACACATAAAATATTTAGCAATTAATAACACAAGATGAACACACAATTTACATGGAAATCCTTGAGAGAGAAAACCACAGTAAAATATTTTTGATATATAAATCTTCTTTATAGACAACAACCTACTTCTTTTACAAATATTCTTTTTTAGGCACTAGCCCATTGGAGACACAAATCCCCACAACTGAGCACCAACTCAGCAAGAGACACCAATCTCTTCTAATGAGAGGCACCAACCTCCTGATCTCCTTGGCTAGGAGGCACCAACCTTCAAATTAAAAATATGATGCTTATTTGAAACTTCTTATATCTTCCTAATTCACCTTCATAAATATTCTCACTACTTCATCAAGATATACCTTTATAATCTTGAAAAATCCTTCATAAATTCTGCCATAAATCCCTTTTGAATCTTCTCATATATCTCTTAAAGTTATTCTCATACACTTTCAAAATTCTTTACTTAAATTCTTTCAAATTTTCTCCTTGTATGCTTTTAAATATGCTCCTTATATGAATGATATTCAATGAATTTATTGCTTTCAAATGGACTCTACAATCTCTTCAAATACCTTCACCAAGGGGGTGACTAAATAAAGCAACATGTACTTTCATAATGGATGTAACTTCCTATTTTATATGCACCCTTTCACATTTGTCTTGGGTGCACCGATAGGGGTTGGCCCCTATAAAATTTAATTTTTAAATTTAATTTCTCAAAATTTTGGGCGCACCAATAAGAGGGTCGACCTCATCATAAAAAAAATAATTTGTAAATTCTAAATCATTAATAAAGGGTGCCAAGAGTCTAAGGGTCAGCCCTTAGAAACAATATTATTTTATTTTATTTTATTTGAACCTCCAATTTACCATCAGTGAATCCCTCAATAAACCCTCTTCGTCTTCAAATACCTTTGATATCAATGATAATAATTTTCAACAAAAACTTTGGTATCTTCTCTCTTATTTAATTTGGTGCTTTATTTATGTAGGGTAAATCCAACCCTCATTCACATACTCACAACAATCTAAAAATTCAACTCAGAAATGGTTTGAAACAACACAAAAATCTGCAAGAAGTATTCTTCTTTGTTCATTCAAAATCTCCTTCAATTACATTACAAGAAAGCATTTCTGAAAATACATTGTTTTGCAGCCATATGGGCTGATGAAAAACATTAAAAATTTGATATGAGACTGAAATATGACAGAAAAAATCAAATACAAAATGGTTTCACTCAAACTATCTTCTTTCACTCAATTCTAGCTCCTTCAACCTGCATTCATCATTAGAAATCATTGTTGCAAGCAAACCATGAAATCATCAATCTTCTTGCTACTATAGCACACCTCCAAACCTGCAAAAAAAAAATCTTCTAGGTCTCTTTCAACCTTCTTTCAGCTAAATCTCTCAAGATCCCTTCACACAAACTTCACAAGCTCACTATCTCCCAAAACATAGAGCTCACTAGCTCCCTAAAACATGGGCTTCTACACAAATAGAAATTTGCAACAATGGAGTCTTCAAATCCTCTCTTCGATCTAGAATCATCTTCCCATCTCACCTGCAGACATTCTCAAATCCATCTCCCAAATGACAAGGCATCATAATATAGAATTTTTAGAATGAGAAAACCACTATGGTTTTCCAAAACCACAAGAAAAACACCTCCTTGGAAAACCCACGCCCCATTTGGAGAAATAATCATAAAAATAATAAAATTAATCAATGCTCACATGGCCTTCACATGGGCATCTAAACCATGACCAATCAAATTTGGTCAATTATGATACCTTCTTTGATTCTCGATGGTCCTGATGGCTCCAAATACGAACATGCAACAACATGCAAAGCTTGTAGCACAAACATGCAATTTCATGCAAGGCATATAATTTAACATGTAATAAAATGCACACCAAGTGGTCCCCACCTTGAAATGGGACACCCAAGAAGAACATTTTCCCATTTATGCCATAGAAACATTTACCGTTGCATAATTTCCACCAAGATTACAATTACAATTTATCACAAAGGAAATTACATAGTTGCAAATTTATTTATTTATTTTCCACACACCTTATCCCTTATTGAAATAAACAAAATAGAAATAGCAATATTTTTGGTGATGCAAGATTGCTAGTACCCCTAGATGCTCCTGCATCAAACACTTGGGATAGGAAAAAATTTATGAATATAGATTCAAAAAATGGAGTTGAGTGGTAGTACCACCCTTTTGGATTGCAAGCAAACCTCAAAAAACTCCATAACTGAATTTGGTACCTGCAATTGAGTCTTCTTTCTCCTCTTCCAACACTTAGTTGGAATAAGCAACCTCCTCCTCTGACAACTCTGCACTCCATTCTTCTCTCCTCTAGTGGACTTGTATCCACTACATATTGTCATCCTCCTCCTAATACCATGTATTCTCCTCTCTACTCTTGTGGAATTCAACCCACCACAAATTGACCACCTTCACCAAGGTTCACCTACAACATCCTCTATAAATTCTACATCCAAATATGTATTATCCAAACAACAATCAAAATCTACTATATCCTTATACAAATTTTCAATTACTACTCCATGGAACTTTAAAAAAATCATCTACATACTCTCTTCTTGCTCGACATCCTCTTCTACTTTCATCAAATAAGGTATAGAATCATCACAACTAAATTCAAAATTAAAATTTACCTCATTCTTATTTGTTGTTCCAACATATTTTTCCTCATTATTCACTGCAACATCCATCCTCTCACCTCCAATGTCAAGTTTTGCAAACTCCTCTGTGTTTTTCCATCTATTCTCCTTCCAAAAAATTGTTAATTCTTTCAATCTCTTATTTCAATAATAAATCATCTTCATCTTCACCAATCTATTCATCAGATTTAGGACCATCCATGTTCACAATTTGTGATTCCAAAGCTTCTTCATCCACTTCACATAATGCACTCCATTCACATGTTATCACTTAAACTTGTGCCTCATTATCATCTCCATTTGTGTGGGCTTTCCCCACATATTCTTCCTTACATTCAACCCCTACCAAAGAGTTTCAACACTCTTTATTTCTAATCTTCTCTTCATTGTCATCTTTTATGAGAACATTCTTCTTCTTGTATCTCTCATCCCATATTCTCATGTCCCCCATAACCATATTTTTCAATACATCTACTTCAGTCTTGAGCTTTTCAAATTCTTAATGGTACTTCCTATTTTCCACTTCTTCCCAATACTATTCCCAGAAAAAAATTCTTATGGGCCTCCTCATGACCCATCCCTTCCTCTTTGGTATAGACTATCTCATGTTCAATTATCTATCTACATATAAATTACACACACGCCACCATAGGTCCTAGTGCAAACTACCTCACATCAACACTTTTTCGTACACACTCAAGAACTCTCACTCTGATATGACTGATGTAGGGAAATTCCAACCCTCATTCACATAATCACAACAATCTATAAATTCAACTTAGAAATGGTTTGAAACAACACAAAAAGATGCAAGAAGTATTCTTCTTTGTTCATTCAAAATCTCCTTCAATTACATTACAAGAAATTATTTCTAAAAATACATTGTTTGCAGCCATATGGGCTGATGAAAAACATTAAAAATCTGATATGAGACTAAAATATGATAGAAAAAATCAAATATAAAATGGTTTCACCCAAACTCTCTTCTTTCATTCAATTCTAACTCCTTCAACCTACATTCATTATTAGAAATCATTGTTGCAAAAAAACCATGAATTCATCAATCTTCTTTATGCTATAGCACACCTCCAAACCTGCAAAAAAAAATTATTCTTGATATCTTCCAACCTTTCAGTTGAATCTCTCAAGCTACCTTCACACAAACTGCACTAGCTCACTATCTCCCAAAATGTAGAGCTCACTAGCTCCCTAAAACATGGGCTTCTATGCAAATAGAAATATGCAACAATGGATTCTTCAAATCCTCTCCAATCTAGAAAAATCTCCCCATCTCACCTACAAAAACACCCAAATCCATCTCCCCAAATGACAAGGCATCATAATATTGAAGTTTTAGAATGAGAAAACCACTATGGCTTTCCAAAACCACAAGAAAAACACCTCCTTGGAAAACCCACACCCCATTTGGAGAAATAATCATAAAAATAATAAAATTACTCAATGCTCACATGGCCTTCACATGGGAACCTAAACCATGGCCAATCAAATATAGTCAATTATGACACCTTCTTTGATTCTCAATGGCCCCGACGGCTCCAAATACGAACATGCAAAGCTTGTGGCACAAACATGCAATTGCATGCAAGGCATACAATTTAACATGCAAGAACATGCACCCCAAGTGGTCCCCACCTTCAAATGGGACACCCAAGAAAAATATTTTCCCATTTATGCCATAGAAACATTTATTGTTGCATAATTTCCACCAGAATTACAATTACAATTTACCACAAAGGAAATTACATAGTTGCAAATTAATTTATTTATTTTCCACACACCTTAGCCCTTATTGAAAATAAACAAAATAGAAATAGTAATATTTTTGGTGATGCAAGATTGCTAGGACCCCTAGATGCTCCTACATCATTTATTAGAATAACTAGGGACCCATAAAATTCCAACTATCTATGTACCTTTCCATTCCCAAGGTTTGTCTTTTTGTATGGAATATTTGATCTTGTCTTCATTTGGAAGATTATTGAACTACGGATTATGTTGTTGATATAGTGAAGGGCACACAATCTACTAAGAGGGGGGGTGAATTAGTAGATCTAATCAATTCTAAATTCTCAACTTTAACATAGAATATCAAATCATGCAACTTGAATCTTTACTCCTACTCACCACATTAGCAATTAAAAAATAAAGCACACAAGAGAACACCAAATATACATGGAAACCCAAGATGGGGAAAATAGGTAGAATACCAATCCTACCAAAATATAAAGATAATTCTTGTGGATCTTCTATGAATCTCATAAACGTGTTAGAGTCATAACTAAAACTCTTACTACATATGGTCTTTTGATACTAGCGTATACACTAAAATGCGGTTGTTCACCACCTTCTCTTTAATTTACACCTACAACCAACTTTTCTTCACACAAGTGTAATTATACTTGACATCATTTCCACAATTCATCTGAACATTTTAAATATATATACATGACATTACATTAACACTCTTCCATGTCGGCCAAGGATCCACAAATAGCCAAGATGACATAAGGTGGACCTAAATTCAAAATCCATGAAACGTGTAACATGTCGATTCAAAATCAAATTTCTTACCACAACAAAACATAATGATGTGTGCTACCATAGGAACCTTAATTAGGTCCTATATTAACACCACACACAAGATTTGAATTCTTCATGCTACTAGTCATTACCGCACATGCCTGAAACTTCAACTAGTTGGCAGACAGGCACAAAGAACCTCCTGTCACTTCAAAAAAAATTTATTTTGAACATATCCTCCTGAAACTCTAAAATATGATGAACAAGTGTAGGCATGCTCTCCTTTCAAACTGCAAATCCTACAATGTCTCCAAAAGGGAGACCTAAGAAACATTGAACTTGATAAATATATGGTTGAAACATTTAAGTATAGACTCTTAGACCAAAAATGTCATAGTGAATAGATATTGCAAGCATACAACAATCACACCAAACTCTAGAAGGCAGTCATGTCTCAATAAAACTAATTTAGTGATATGATTGATGAGACAACTTCTTCATGATTGACACCTTCATATACACAACATGCAACTATAAATATAGCATATATTAACTATTAATCTCTACAACTCAAAATGATAATTCAAGGGGAATATAATGATAATTCTAGTACCCCTACAATATTTTTCATCTTTGAAATCAACCTTCTTCATCAATGACAGTCTTTGACATCAATGATAACCTATGTTCAACAATCTCCCACTTTTTCATTGATGGAAAATAATAAAATGTTAGGCCACCAAACTAGTTGGCTACACATGAAGATATTTCTCCCTCTTAGATTGATTCCCCCTTGGAATATATAGCATTTTGAATTTACTTTTCTCTCAAAGATATAGCATTTTGAGTCCACTTTCTCTCCCTTTAACATCAATGGAAAAGGTCAGAAATCATTCTCCCCCTTTCTATGTTTTTGGTACTTTGTACAATCTGAAAACTTGTTTCCTAGATATACTCCTCTTGAGTCCATGCTTCACTACTTATAAAAACATTATGTAAGACCACCCAACCTTCTTGCAATAGCGATACAAAGATCCCCATCGACATGTGCTTCCTCCTAATTCAAGAGGAGGGAATAATAACTCCCAAATTCTACCAAAGAAACTCAAATTTCTCCTTAGGAAGTGGTTTTGTGAATATATTTGCCACTTTCTCCTTTGTCTCAACATACTCCAACTTTACCTCCTTTTCTGTAACCTTCTCCCTTAGAAAATGATACATGATTGCAATGTGTTTTGTTCTTGAATGCATTACTAGATTCCTTGAGATATTTATGGCACTAGTGTTATCACAAATAATAGAGGTAGGCTCATCAAACTCAATCTTCATCTCCTTCAAATTCTGCTTCATCCACAATACTTGAGTGCAACATGATTTTACAACAATGTAACTAAGTCCTATTTCTTGCTCAACCAAGACACCAAACTATCACCAAGAAATAATACTCCACCACTTGTGCTCTTCTAGTCATATATGCATCTACCCAATCTGCATCTATCTATGCATTCAGAGTGAAATTGTTCACTCTTAGGATACCATAGTCCAAAATACATTGTAGCCTTCAAATATTTGAATATTATCTTTATTGGTTTAACATGAGTTTCTTTAGGTGTTTCCTAAAATCTAGCAACCATTCCAACTATCTACATTATATCTGGTCTAGACATTGTCACATACAACAAATTACCAATCATAGATATGTTCAAGGTTTGGTCTATCAAAGTAGATTCATCATCATTACTCAACTCACATCCTATAACCATAGGTATTCCTACCAGTTTTTAGTCTTCCATCTTGAACTTGCTTAGCATTCCCTTTATGTACTTGTTCTTGGAAATGAAAATTCCTTTTTCTAATTATGCAATATACAACCCAAGAAAGAAAGATAATTCACCTAGCATATACATTTCAAACTCATTTTGTATTGCTTTATGAAATTCCTTGCATAATTCATCACTACTACCGCCAAAAATGACATCATCTACATAGACCACAACTATCAATAGTTGATCACCTTTTGTTTTTATGTACAAATTACTATTTGAACTTCCTCTCTAGAACCCTTATTTTTGTAAGCATCCATCCAACCTTGAATACCAAGCTTTGGGAGCTTGCTCAAGTCCATACAAACCCTTCTTCAGTCTGCAAACATAATCCAAATTGTTAGAATATTGAAACCCTCTTGGTTGCTTAATGTAGAACTCTTCTTCTAGTTGTCCATTCAGAAATGTTGACTTCACATCCATCTAGTATACATTGAAATTCTTGAATGTTAATAGGGCTAAAAACATCCTGATTGCTTCCAGTCTTTCTACTAAAGTAAATTTCTCTTCAAAATCCATGCCTTCAACTTGACCATATCCTTTACATACAATTCTAGCCTTATTACGGATTATTTTACCTTCTTCATTTAGCTTATTTCTTAAAACTCACTTGGTTCCAATCATATTCTTTCCTTTAGGTCTTGGGACAAGTTCCCAAGTTTCATTCTTCTTGATTTGATTCAATTCTTCCTCCATAGCATCTATCCAACCTTTCTCTTTTATTGATTCTTTATAGGACTTAGGCTCTATCTTTGACAGCAATGCAAAGTGTACTTTCTCATTTTCCCTCTTAAGTCTCTTCTAGGTCTAAACCCACTGTCTTTGTATTTTATAATCTGATCTTCAGAGTGATTCTTTTGAACATACTTTGCTAGAGTTTTTGTAAAAAAAAATGAATCTCCAATATTGTTGTGAATTGGCTCTCATCATCTTCTACTTCCAAAATACTAGAAGACTAAATTGTTTCATCAACTCTCACATTTGCACTTTCTACAATCCTCTTAAGTCTTTTGTTATAACATCTGTATGCTTTACTTCTAATGAATAACCAAGAAAAATACCTTCATCAGATCTAGAATCAAACTTACCCAAATTTTCTTCATCCCTTTTGATATAGAATTTTCTTCCAAATATTTTGAGGTGTCTGACTGATGCTAGTCTTCCTCTCCATAAATCATATGGTGTTTTATCATTCTTGTATCTGATCTAAGATTTGTTCAAAATATACATAATAGTCTGAACTGCTTCTCTCCAGTACATATCTAATAGATTTTCTTGACTCAACATTATTTTGGTCATCTCTTATATCGTGTGGTTCTTCCTTTTTGCAACACCATTTTGTTGTGGAGTTCTAGGAGTCAAAAATTGCCTCTAGATCCCATAATCTTCATAAAATGTATCATACTTGTCAGAAGTAAATTCCCCCCCTCTATCTGATCTCAAAACTTTGATTATTCTTTTGGTTTCATTCTTCACTAATACCTTGAATTCCTTAAACTTTTCAAATGCTTCTGAATTCTCTTTTAGAAATGTAATCCAAGTCATCCTAGTGTAATCACCAATGAGCATCATGAAGTACCTATCACCTTGTAGACTTTTTGTCCTCATAGTTTCATACAAGTATGTATGAACCAAATCCAATGGTTTTGATTTAGAGTACTCCTTAGCAAGAAATCTTCTTTTTGTATGCTTTCCTTCATGACATGTTTTGTAACTGGTAGACTGAGACTTCTTAATCTTTGGCATGTCCCAGATCATTCCTTCAAAGCTAATCTTCACAATGTCATTAAAATTCATATGTCCCAACCTTCTATGCCAAAGGTAGCTTTCTTCTTTCTGCACAATGAGATAATGTTGTCCATTCAACTCACTGAGATGATATATGTCACTATTTGTCTTTCTGACTTCTGCAATTATTTCTCAAGTGCTTGATTCCCTGATTTCACAACCTTCAACACTAAAAGATAGCTTATAGCCCTTTATCACACATCTGACTTACACTTAAAAGATTATGTTTTAGTCCCTCAACATAAAAAACATCATGTGTCTTTGTCCTACCACCATCAAGACTCAAAGTACCCTTACTGGTAATTTTGGAAATAGAATTATTTCCAAGTCATAGAACCTCCTTCAATTTTTTTGAAATTTATGAACTTACTTTTATCTCCAGTCATTTGGCTTTAGCATCCATTGTCTATCATCAACAAATTCTTCTCCTTTTTGAGCAAGTAGTGCAGTTTGAGCAATCATTGACTTTTCTAACTTTTTCTTTTTCTAGAACTTTCTTCCAAACTTTATTTGATTCATGATTCCTACTTTATGGTCCTTTTCTTCCACGTTACAGTAGAGGAGCACTCACAAAATTTCTTCTGCAAATCCTAAAAATGTGTCCAAAATTGTTGCATTTGTAGCAAACGATATTAAAATTGTATAGAGGTGAAAATTCATTGTTTCTTACAAAGTTATTGTTTCTTATCGAATCTTTTCTACAATCCACAACCTTATGACCAAAATTATTGCAATTAAAACAATAACCAGAAAAAGGATAATTGAACCTAGTGTTGAATCATTGTCTTCTAAATCTTCTTCTCTTCTTTTGAACTTGAATAAATTCATCATTCTATGTCTTTCTCTCATCACTTGCAATGATTCTTCTAGAACCAGTCAGTTCCAAACTTTCTTTAATAGACTTCACAGACTGATTTGTCAACTTGTTCTTTCAATCATCAAAACTATTTATGGTTTTGACATGTAGAGATCTCTGACTTCCTAATATTTGATCTAGAGTTTTAGTACTATTTCCAAACTTCATTTGTAGTTGTCGATTCACTTTCTCAAGCTCTTTTCTTATTGTCACAATTTCTACTTCCATCTTCTCATGGTTCTTGTCTCTTAACAATGACTTTCTAGTTAGAACTTCTTCAATATTTTTTGCTTCTTCTGTCTAGTTCTTCATATCAACAATATTTTTTTTTTGCTTTCTTCAAATCCTAAGATACTTTTTCTTTAGACTTCACTTCTTCTGCAATTCTATTCTTTATCCTTTTGATTTATTTTCCAACACATAGCAATTCTTCCACAAGATCTACTTCATATTTATTATTTTCAGAATCCATTTTAGTAGATTAGTCTCCTTCTTCATTAGTGTAGAAACACTTATGTTTCCTCTAACCTTTATTCCTTCTCTGAAATTATTTATTTCCATAATTTTACTCAACATTGTTAGACTCCTTATGGGGACACTTAGCCATAAAATTTCATACTTAACTACAATGAAAACATTTAAAAGGTAGCTTTCCTTTATACTTACTAGAACCTCTTTGTAGCTTCCTGACAAAATTAGCTTCCTCTAGATCTGATCCAATATCAAAATTTTGATCAACTTTCTTTTATATACTCTAAATTTAGCCTCTTTTATTATAATATCTTCACTTTCAAATCGCATTTCAAAAGCAAGCAAAATTCCATGTAGTTCAGTCAACTTCAAAGCATTCAGATCCTTAGTGTCTTCAATTGCAAAGACTTTAGAATCAAGCCTTATAGGAAGAGATCTGAGTACCTTTTTCAAACAACCTTTTCTTTCAATTATTCTCCAAGACCTCAGATAGAGTTTACAACTTCATCAAGCCAGAGCAATAATGTGGCAATATTATCATCGTATTTCATCTTTAGGATTTCAAACTGAGATCTATGTGTTCGTAGTTTCACCTTTTTGACTTTGTCACCACCTTCATAGATGGTCTCCATTTTATCCCATATTTCCTTTGTTGTCTTGCACTACATCACTTTCACAAATTTAAAGTTAGTCAATCCACATAAAATAACACTCCTTGCCTTAGCATTAATCTCACAAGCCCTCTTTCTAGCCTAATCCCTAGGAGGGTTTTCAAGAATCTTATATCCTTATATCACTGGAATCTAGATATTCATTCCAAGAACCATCAAGTAGGACTCCATCTTAACTTTCTAAAATTAAAAATTGGATCCATCAAATAGTGGTGATTTATTTCCAGAGAGTCCTTGAGCAACTAAGTGTGCCATCCCAAAACTACCTTAAGTTGTTAGGATTTTTCAAAGGAACTTGGCTCCGATACCAATTGAAGGGCACATAATCTATTGAGAGGGGGGGTGAATCATTAGATCTAATCAATTCTAAATTCTCAACTTTAACACAGAATATCAGATCATGTAACTTGAATATTTACTCCCACTCACCACATAAGCAATTAAAAGCACACAAGAGAACACTAGATTTACGTGGAAACCCAATATGGGAAAATCCATGGTGAGAATAGATTCTTGGATCTACTGTCCAAATCCAACCTCACAATGCAAAAAATATACAAGTGAATTTTACACACTGAAGTAGGTGCCAACCTATCAAAGATACCAATCCCCTAATGTACTTGTAGGCACCAACCTACTAGAGACACCAATCCCCTAATGAATTAGAACAATAGGTAGAACATCGGTCCTACTAGAATATAAAGATAATGCTTACAAATCTTCTATGAATCTCATACATATTCTAGATTCACAACTTAAACTCTTTCTTATTGCATATGATCTTTTGATATTGGTGCATAAACTGAAATGCAACTCTTCACCACCTTCTCTTCAATTTACACCTATAGCCAACTTTTCTTCACATCAGTGTAATTCTACTTGACATCATTTCCAAAATGCATCTAAACATTTAAAATATATATACATGGCATTACATTAACACTCTTCCATGTTGGCCACGGATCCACAAATAGCTAGGATGATATAAGGTGAACCTAAATTCAAAATCCATGAAACATGTAACTCAAATTTCTTACCACCAATAGAACATGATATCATGCACTACCATAGGAACCTTAATCGGGTCTTATATTAACAACACAAAATATATTTGAATTCCACATGCTACTAGCTATTACCGCACACACCTGAAACTTCAACTGGTTTACAAACAGACACAAAGAACCTTCTATCACTTCAAACTTTTTATATATTAAACATATCCTCCAAAAACTCTAGAATATGATAGAACAAGTGTAGGAATACTTTCCTTTCAAACCACGGGACCTACAATATCTCTAAAAGGAAGACCTAAGAAGCACTTAACCTGATAAATACAGGGTTGAAGCATTCTAGTACAGGCTCCTAGACCAAAACTGTCATAGTGAATAGATACATGCAAGATATTGCAAGCATACAACAATCACACCAACCTCTGGAAGGTAGTCATATCTCAATAAGAAAAATTTAGTGATATGATTAATGAGACAACTTCTTCATGATTGACACCTTCAGACACACATAATACAACCAGAAATATAGGATATATTTCTACAAATCTTTGCAAATCAAAATGATAATTCATGGGTAATATAATGATAATTCTAGTACTACAATATTTTTCATCTTTTCCATCAACCTTCTTCATCAGTGACATTATTTTACATCAATGACAACCTATGTTCAACATATATTACTAGTTGATTAGGGATATTGTGACCATACAATTAGGCTTTCGATCAAGAATGCTATGAAAATTGAGCTTATTGTAATTCCATTTATGCTTGGAGTTCTTGCTACCTCTACCTAAGGTGATAAAGTAAATCTAATCCTTGATCAGATTTCTCTCTATACTCATTTTTTGACTAAGTGGACATATTTTCATCATATAATATTGCATTATACTCATGGTCAACTCTATTTGAAGTGGTAGGGGAATTAGCATGTGAATCAACTCGTGTAGCTCTTACATTTGGATTAGGTAAACCCAATTTTTTAAATGTGTATCACAAGATCTATCTCCATTTCTTCCAACCACATGCATTGTATTTATTTGTATTTTATAATATATGTATTTTTTCTCTTATTAATCCTAAACATGTTTTCTATTGAATCATCTAAAGTATAGTTCTATTATTATTTCAATAAACAAGCACTCTATCTCTGCTAGTTCTCTAAGGTGAATGAATAGAATACCTACATGTATCCCTAGATTTTCATGCAACATGATACTTTCTTACTTGCACTAACATGTCTTCATTTCCTTGGGGGTCTCTTGAGTGCCTTACCCTCTCCATATTCAATTATTAATTATGATCCTAGATATATTCAATTTAATAGAGCTATCACTCTTCACTTGGGAAGAGAAAATATTCAATTAACCAATTGTTAATATGATTGTTAATTTGAATTCCCCCATATTGGCATCACTATGTTGGAATTCAAATTTTTGGGTTCTCAAATCCTTAAAGATAGTTTACTCCTAAAGAAAAGGGTGTTAAACTCAAGACAAATAACTTACAACTTGTTATTAGGTAGGGACAATAATGAACCAACTATTTAAGATGTGTAATTCCTTATTTTTCTTTAGGCTTTATTAAAACAAGAGGGTATTCCTTGAGGTATTTTATTTAAGAAAATTAAAGATAAATTTTATGATAATGATCTTTAAAACAAATCATACTTATTACATAAGAGAATCCAATCTAACTATTACTAAGCACCTATATTTTAGTTGGTTGATACAATCATTTCACACCTTTATTAATAATATGCACAACCCTATAAGGATCCCAAATATATTTTCTTATTAACCCCTAATAGAATTTACCTTTAAGTATACACTAATACATATTAATACAAAAAAAAACAATAGTGTGCATCTCACTTAGGATAATGCTTGAAGAAATTATCGATATCATATAATATTGGTAGAGTTTCTAACACTATGCTTGTTAAAATATTTAAGTTTTATTGTTTCAAATGTCATTATATTATGGAAGGTTGAACATGTAGAAAATGGGTTTCTCTATTCAATAAGGAGAACAAATTTTGTGTTTTAAAATTAAATAATAACATGAATATAACCCAAAAAAATGATACCATAATGAATATGGCAATAAAAATATGCCTCACAATCCCATGCATAAGCTATGCTCTATGCATGAAAGCTAAAAGTGCATAGAATTATAGCATATCTAATTGAGAATATCTTAGTAATCCATAAAAAACTGGAACTTTTTACATTATGTGAGTAAGGTACCTTACAAAATCCTTGTAAATATTTTTACAATCTTATAGTTGATAAACTAGTCAAGAAAAAAATTTATATTAGAAAATGTGAAGAGGATCAACAAGACCATAAAAAGTTCATATAATGTTCATGGATACATTCAAATAGATACAAAATCTATATAATGAATTAACTCATTAAAGATTACAAAGACATGTTAGATTAAATGAGAGAAAACCTAAAAAGATGTATATTTAAACTTAGCCAATCATAGCATATCAAACAATAATGAGAAACCTTTCTTCTTTTATTTTCTATAAATTTTTCATAAAAATAGTAGCCCATATATATATATAACTTTAAGGAAAGCATGTTGGAAAGGGAAATCCTGAAATCTCACAAATAAGGAAAGTAAGTGACTTGGGGACTTTGACAAAAGGTATATTTAGAAGAAAAATCCTAGCACCCCAACTTCAAGAAAATCAAGGGACTTGGGGACTTTTAAGAAAGACATGTTAGGAAGGGAAATTCTAAAATCTCAAAATTAGGGAAATCAAGGGACATTGTGACTTTTAGGAAAGACGGCTCAAGAAGGGAATGTTTAAAATTCTTCCCAAGCCAAAAAATTACCAAAAAACCCTTACACTTATAATTTTCTTAAATTTTTGCTCATGCAAAATGTATGAAGGGATTCAAAGAACAACCACTAAACATAAATTGACCAAAAGGGGGAAAATTGAAGGAACTCTCAAATTGGATGTAAATTATGGGCCAAATGGGCTATGGAAATAGAGGAATGAGGAAAGTCCAAATGTTAGAAAAGTGTCAATAGGGTGAAAGGTATCATCTATGAATATTATAGATTCACTTCCAATGACATTATTATGAATGTGTGATAGGATTGGGATCATTGTGAGGATTTCCAATATGGAAAACTCCTCATTTTACACATGTTGGAGTATTATGATAATTGTTGGGAGAAAAAATATTATGGGAAAGAGAAATGACCAACCCAACACTTCTATATTTCATTTTTCCCTCTAGCCATACCAATTCTATCACTACACATACATGGATTATGGCTCAACAAAAACAAGCACTTATGATGCAACAAAAAGGGGCTTAATTAGTTTTTTCTAAAACTCCTTCAAGATCTCCCTAATGTCACATTTAAAGTCTTAGAATCATTAGATTTATATTCCTATCATGATGAATCTCACCTACCTGCAAATCAACCTTATATTCTCAACAAGGAATACATACAAGTTCAATCTTTTGGTTTGTTTTTATGATTCCAAATTATTCTTGAAATTATCTAAAGTGGTAGCCATCTCTTATGCTCAAATATTTCAAGGGGTTGGCCAACAAACAGGAGAAGGATTTAACATTTTTCTCCTCTGCACTTTAGGCTTTGCAAGGCCTAGGAGGGTGGTCCTTCACAATATCTAATGGAATTTCACACAATTCATATTAGGGTATTGTTTTAAAATAGATATTCTCTTAAGATGACCAAGAATTATAGATAAAATAGACTTGATTGGCTATATTCTTAGAATTTGTTCTTATTGGTATTGAGAACATAGAGATAACATTGTGAAATAAATTACAACATGAAATGGAAATAGATTTTGAAATCATGACTAAGGACAACTAACATCATTCATATCCTAGATGGGTGCCTTAAACCTAAGGTTACACAGTAAAAAAGAGATGCAACTGATTTTATATAACAAACCTTAAACAAATTCCATAGAACCTAATATATTACTACCTTATAGTAATACCCTTAAGAAATTCACAACTCATTCTTCTTAACTATTCATGCAAACAATCATACCCTCAATATCTCTAATACAACACTTTAATCTATTACTTGAATAGAAGCTATAAGAGAAACATTCATTTATAGAAAACAACAAAGATGAACAAAAATTATATTTTGATCAATTTATATTCATAAGTATAGTGAATGTGTACAATTAAGGAGACAATTGATTATGAGTTTTATCACAATATTCTTATATGTTCAAAACTTGCATTTACTATACAAAAATGACTACATATACAGTTCTCCTCTAAAGTAGCTAGACCTTACAAGTACAAACCTATAACATAAACTCTACTTCCTAAAATTTGAGATCCATTACAAATCGCCTTGAATTCCCTTTTATAGAAATAAAGGAGCAACAAGCTTCAAGACCTAGATAGATGTCTCATTTTGATTTGACAATCATATCCTAAGATCAGACAAAAAGGTTGCAACCAACTAGCAAGGGACAAAAGACACATTTCTAGAGTAAAATAATTAAAAACTGCATTGAGATATTTTTTGATAAGCATGATGAAACAAGAAGGGAAAATCTTGAGCACTTTGGTAATTGTACTTATCCATCCATGTTTAAAAAGCATTTTTTGAAGGCCAAGGATGTGCCAAAATTGACTGATGTGGAGAAAACGATAAGAATATCCCCCATCAATCCATTTCTTTTCATCCTTAACATACTTTTCTAGATTCAACTCTAGCTTTAACAACTTTTCTGAAGTAGTATTTATCTTGTCTGAATCTAGAGTATCGTCAACAAGAATAGAATTTATGATGAGAGGTAACACATTGGTAAATTCATCCCTCCATGCTTTATACTCCTTTAAAGCTCCCTCCTTATTTATGATGTTGGGCATGTGACCATAGTTGAGGTCATCAAAGTATTCTAAAAATTTATCCATGGAATAATTGAAAAATCCAATGCATAGCCATGTTATCCTCAATTTCTTCTAAAATACCAAAAATGATTTATAATTCTCTTGGAGCATAAAATTTAAAATTTTCTCTGACAACCATATTTTCAATTACTTCCCTCCTAGGACTCCAAGTATCAATAATACCTTGTAGTCTTTTTCAAAATAATATGTGTAATATAGGTTATCTTGACTTCATTATACCCATTCCATGTCCCCTCTAAAAGGCTCAAATTACATGACAACCTATGCCCAAAAATGTTGTCAACCACTTCAAAAATATTTTCCTTTCTATCCTTCTTTACTTTCTCCTATAATTCCTTTTTTTCATTGATATCCCTTTTCAATTGCTTGATCTCTACAATTAGGGATACCTTCTCTTGGTCATCCTTTTCACTCACTCCTAACAGAGGAGGTGGTAGAAATCTAGAAACAACATTTAATTTCTCTTTCAACTTTAGATTTCTATCATTAACCTTATTTAAATCTTCTTCCAACTTTCTAACTTTAGTTTTTGTGAAAAACTTTGTATTCACAATCAGTATATAACAGCTTGCAGGGCACTTGTGTCACCCATTCTTTTGATAATTAAATTTCCAATCAATTCATTTATATCCTCAATAACCTTGGGCTTGTTTGTCTCAAGGAATATGGACTAGATGGCTAAGGTTTCATGCTTAGAGTAAAACCCTGAGCTAAAGTAGAGGGAATCTACTTGCTCCTCATTTGCCAAGAATGGATTATTTCCTTCTTGCCTTTTGATTATATCAAATACAATTGTAGATCTGATATATCCCAACCTAATAATAACAAGTATCCATCCTTCTTCACAAGTTCTTTTCCTTTCTCAGGTGTCATACCTATCATCTCTATATCACCTTATCCCAAAATTCTATAATGACCTCCTTTCTCTTTTCATTAGTGATATTTTGGCCATCCAATATTTTGTGTCACTCCTCACCTTTTCTCTTAAGGATAAAATCCCTAAATTCCCCAGAAGCAATGAGTTGGTCATCCATCATGAATTCAAAGCAAGAATTTTCTCTCACATCATCCACCACCTGGTCCCCAATCTCAAAATTGATCAACATACTTTCAATGGATGGTCTCTCAATAACAACTCTCTGAGGGGGATGCATTATTTGGAGAAATTTAGAGTTATCTAGGATCTCATTAGGAGCAATAGGATAATCTACTAGAGATGTTGTAGGAGGATCCACCTATTAGAGAGGTGTGATTCTCTCAGGAACTTGTTTCTCTGTTATCTAGGATGAAGAAGGGCCAGGTTCACCCCTCTGTGGAATTTTCAATGGGATGTTTGCTAGTAGACTAGTTGTATTGTCCAGCATAGTCATTCTTCTTGAGATTGGATCTTGAATTTCTATGTATGCTACCTTATAAGAAGGGTCTAACCATTTTATTTTCTCTTCTACCATTTGGATTTTAATCCACTGTTGTCTCCTTTTTGTTGCCTCCTTGGCTGATGGGAAATTCCTAATAAGATCCTCAATAGGATCATATTCATGTATGAATGCAACAAGTTTGTATTGTGTCTTGGTATTATGAATGAAGTGTTCTAGATCATACTTTTTAATTTTATCAACCTTCATTCTGTAAGGGAATTGCTTATTTAGACACAATTCCAACCCTTCTTTGGATGTCACCATGAAATCTAAAGAAATAAGGGTGGAAGAAAGAATTACATGTTTCTTGTAATTCTTGAAATGAGTTTTGTTTGCCTCATTAAGTTGCCACATGATTTCTAAATATGTAATTATATTAGGAACTAATTTAGGCAAGATTTGGGGAGCCATTATGGATCCATAAACCTTAATAATAGTAGAATCTAAGTGGAAGAACCAATATCCCCAATTATGGTAAGACTCTAGCTAGTTGAAGCTCTTTGGGTCTTAAGAATTTTCTTACTTCTTTTTTCAATCCCCAATCAAGAGTTTGGACCAAATTCCTGAGGACACTTATAACAAAATTCTACTCAAAGATACAATAATTGACAGTATCACAATTTATATTCCAGATATATACCCATTCTAAACTAGGAGCATAGGTCCTTTTCTATTGAAGGCTATAATTTTCATTTTTGGATCCCAAATCTTCCTTACAGCATAAAGCAATATATGACACTATAGAGAATACTACTTAAAGTGTACAATGTTGGGATCTTTGTTAAGGGAACTTAAAGCCTTATGGATTTCCCCAACAACATACCCTGCATAATCATATGGTATGTTTTCATCCCTACTCTGGATGTCAACTGTCAAAACCATTAAATTCACTGGCATTTATGTTCTACAATCAATTCTCAATACTTGACAGAGGTCAAAGTAGGTATTCTGAAATTAATCCTCAAAGATATCTTAGTTAAAAGTTTCAAGGTCTCCATTACTAAACCTCTAAATTTCTTTGTTTGGCCCTTTAGGCCTGAATCTCGGTGACCATTTTACTCTATAACCATCTCTTAATATTTGATACTCTCTTGTTAATGCCCCTAAATCAATGGGAAATTAAAAATTTATGTCCAGATTGAAAACATCACATATAAAATCTTTGTCTAGAGTTAACAAAGTAGAACCCTTTCTATTAACAATGCCCACAACTCTAATTAGGTCAATGTTGATAAAAAAAATTAGGGAATACCAATTTACCCAATCCCAACCTCCATATGTTTGAAATTGGTTTATCTCTAAAGAATTTCTTGAAATAATATTTAAACAAAGTGTAGCCATGGAGGGGAACTATGGTGTCTCTACAACAATCATTTTTGTCCATAATTGTGTTCAAAAAAATTATGGATCCTTGACCAACCCTAGGTCTCTATGTAGACCCTAGTAACTAAGCCATAATATCATCATCTAAACCCCTTTTAATTCCTCTTAAATTTATAGCCATGATGAATTTAATTGGGTACTAGGGTATGTAAACTAGGGTTTTAGAATTTTAAAACTTCAGCGAAGACTTCTTTTAAAATTCTAACAATTTACTGCTTTTAAAACCCTAATTCACCTTTTAAATCATAAACATGTAATTTTTTAAAACCAATTGGTAGAAAGGGATCTTGGATTTACTTACTACTTAAAATCTATAATAAACCCTAGAAATATCACCGAAAACCCTAGCTTGTCCAAAAATCTGTAATAAATTTGCTCTTTAATTTTTAATTTATGCCTTGAATTATTTGAAAACGTGCAATTAAGATAATTTACATGAAAAATTGAGTAGATATGGATCAACTCTACCACTAGTGTTCTCGCATGCTCAAATGTGTGACCAATAGTAGCCATTCTTGATTTTGAATATGGATCGTTGATATGTTGAAGATTGACGATGATCACAAGGATTTGAAATCCCTTCTGTGAAAAGAAAATCCACTTTTTTTTTAATATCTCCAAGACACATGTCACAATTTTGGGGACTCATAGAAATTAATAGAATAGATTTGAGGCTTCCTCAATAGTGATTTCCTTTATGAAACACTTAAAATGAACCAAGCATGACACATGGCATTATTTTGGGATTTCAGGGGAATACAAGCTCAAACAATATTTTTTTTGTGAAGGTTAAAGCTTACACAAAAATTAATTATCTACACTTAAGATAGAAAAAACTCATTTCTCTTGCTTGCAAAGAGAATTTATTGGAAATAAAAGCTCTTGTGATGCATATAATGAGCACAAATTAACTAGAAGTTGGCACTTGGCACTAACTAGGAAAAAGGTGGGACCCTTAGCAAACTATTCCTCAAGTGACTTAAAAGATATTTAGAGCACGTGCATATAATAACAACTTAAGTCAATAGGAAAAATGGGCCTTGGCACATGATAAAAAGAGCTTTTCTAAGAAATTTAAGTATTTGTGTGAAAAGAAAACATAAGAATTGATTGGATCTTGACCTATGCACGTCATTTACATCATGGTTTAAAAATAATTTCATAGACTTATGAGAGGAAGATAATAACATTTGATGCTTCTGTAAAATGAAGGAGCTATACAAATTTCCACAATGTGTCCAACGGGACCATTCAAAGCATAGGGGGTTAAAAATACTTTAAGAGCACATGAAAATAAAAGGAACATTTGGTATCCTAAGAGAGGGGGTTGATAAAGGTATGAAACAAATGCCTTTAAGTTATAAATTAAAGGATTGGCTAACAAAGGTAGGCAGTCAACACAAGATTAAAAAAAAAGTGCAATGGCATTGCTAAGCTTTAGGATTTTAACAGAAAACCCTTATGAATACTCATAGAACCCCCCATAAAAATAACCTTTAATGGACATCATTAATTAGAAAACACTAAAGGAGCAAAATTTTTCACAAGTACTATCATAATCCTTATGGATGATGACCAAAGTTCCTATCACTATAGCATTACCCCTAGTTGCTATAAGATTATATGTCAATATTTAGCATAATCACAAGTTCATTGGTATTTGCATGCAAGTGAGCCAAAAGTAAATCATTTAAGTTCACCATCTCCATCTTAGAAGTAAAAATGCCTTGTCATGGGGATTACATCCAATAGTCATTGAAAGATGATTCATTTGTATAACAAAAAGTTTTTACTTCATCAATCATGCCTATTCCTCCTTTTATTTTACCATTTCATCCTACATATTCTCTACATATAATTATTTGTATGTTGACCTCTTCATCTCCTCCATTGGTCACTTTTTTACCACCACTTCAACTCAATAGCACAACCATGTATTTTTCATCACCATAGGCACATTACTTTAATTCACGACCACCCTTATCTCTATAGGCTCCAATTGCAACCTCAATTATCAAGCCAGAATAATTTGCACTTTATTCTAGCAACCTTGTTGATTCACTTGCACAACATCCATGTTGAGAAATAAGGTGAGAGTACTACAATGAAATCTTCTCAAAGTGTATATAAATATTAAATTAATCTTTTCATAATTATATTACCATAAAACTTGATGTGAAGAAGAATAAATAAATAATAATGATGATATTAGTAAACCATTGTAACACATGATTTTCATGGAGAAACCTTTTGAGAAAAATTCCACAAGAGATAGAATAAATATTTACTAATTTTAAATAATATGGATACAATATCAACACAATTCCTTTCTACGCTCTAATAGAATTCTAGTAGCACCTATGTACATGAAAAAATTGATATCAAACTACTATATTGTGCACCCACTATATAGGAAAAGAAAGAGGCAGAAACCATAAATGGTTTCACCAAAATAATTGATACCAAAACCATGGTATCATGAAATCCCACCTTGAAGATAATCTTCCAAGAACAATAGATTCAATTAGAAACTTCATTTGGACATCACATGGGCTCAATTAATGATTCTCAAATAAAAAAATTAAACACAAAAGAATCTTTAATCCATAACTCCTTGATGGCTCACATCTTCATCTCTAGTGTTGCATTATGGAGAATCCAACTCATGTAGGTCCCATCCATTATGGAAATATTATCCACTCCTTAATCCTAGTGCCTAGAATTGTGAAATAGAATTTAGTGAGTATAAAGTCAAATCTAACTACCATCATAGTGATCTACCTCCCTTATGAATAAATATGACAACTAATACCAAGATTCTAGGATAATATGAATTACAAATTATTTCTCTACTTACACCCTAGGAATCTAAGTATAACTTCCAAGAGTGTTGGATACATAAAATATACATAAGATTTTCTAGGTTAATGGCACCTTAATACTACCATTATCTCACTTTATATTATACATTATTAATACATCCATAGGAAATATAAAATGAATCAATTGTAAGATCTAAGGCCCTTGGCCTTCCTACTCCAAGAGAAATTATCCATGCTCACTAGCTTCATGAGGTAATTTGCAACATTTTCTTGAGTGTCAACCTTATGTAACAAGTCTTTACAATTCTCTAACATCTCTCACACAAATTGATTTTTAATATCAGCATGTTTAGTATGAGCATTATATATGGTATTAAACAAATAGAACCATAACTTTTGTAATCAATTCTAACAACCCCACAATCAAAACCAATAAATTTACAAAGTCTTTATAGCCAAACCACCTCCTTAGAGGCATTTGTAGATCCATATATTCCACTTTAATAGTGAATAAATCAAATGTGAGATACCTCTTACTCATCCAACTCATTGTGCCTTGAAACAAAGAAAACATATAGCCACTAGTGGGCCTTTAACTATCCAAGTAACCTACCTAATCTACATCCGCATATCCATTGAAAGGAAAAATATTATAGCAATAATAAATATTTTCACATAGCCCCAAGAGAATGAAAACTTGTAGAAAAAATCAAAATATTCCATGTAAAATAATAGACAAACATACCATCAATATGACACAAGATACACCCTAAAGAAATCCTCATGAGGAAAAAATATGTATGTGTGAACGAAGCATATTACCTAACAAGTTTATCTCGTCAGTCCTATTCATACTAGTTTACATAAGTATAATTAGGGCACCTTTATGGCTATTTAATTTTTGTGTCTCATGTCATATGATTAATATACTTTCCATAATATTATTTTGTCATATCCTCCACCTTTCCTATATAAGCAATGCTCCTAATGTACATTATGTATTCATATATACCTATTGGTATCATTGTATCATTTTTGCATCCATAATAAAGCAATTAGTTTCTCTTTACTCTAGTTTTAAAGGTCATTTCTAGCGTTGTAGGTGATTATGGTAGCTTCAGTCTATTGTGTGACTCTTACATGGTATCAGAGCTTTAGATCTATAATCCCTTTCTCAAATCTAGGAGTGATTAAATAAGATAATTTTTTTGGCTACATTTCCAAGACAAAAGGACCTTACCATTAAGTCTAGAAGGCAAAAAACCTATATTTTCACATATAACACTATATGATTTGGAGAAAAAAAAATGCCATTTTTATATTTTTTAAGAAAAACTATAAAAATAAATGCATTCATATGGAATCCATACTATATGGACCATACAAAATTACAAGCACCGACCATCATTCTCTATCAAAAATATTATGTTGATTCCTTGCGTTATAATTTCATAGTTGCAACTCCAATGATATGGATTTGTCAACCTACACCAATAGTTATTGCATGCACAATACAACCAGGTTTAAATTTAAAAAATAAAAAAATCAAGGGTTTATTTTTCTATAGCCATAGGTCACATAGTTGTAGAGTACATGGTTTCCCCCAACTGAGGGGGATTATCCTTACCAACAGTAGGTGGGAGCCACCACTCTACTAGTGAAAACATCAATCTCATCACTCTCCAACCCATTCTCCATCATATTCTACACCCTCACTATATTTCTCAACTCACTTGTCACTATGTTCCTCCTAAGTACAACTCTTCTAACTCCTCAACTTGAATATATCACCGATTTCATTACTTAAGCATCACCACCTACACAAGGGTGGTGGCCCCATTTTCATTGCTAAAGGAGATTTTTTGGGGGGAGATATTATTTCTAGAGTATCAAATTTGAATTCTTATTGGCATCAGAAGGCTATTTTTTAGCGCTCTATAGTGGAACATGTTATTTTTCTAGATTTTGTTGAAGATGCTAGATATTGTTGATTGAATTATAAATTACCTTTTTTGGCTTCTAAGCTCATAACTTTATCCCAAAATATTTTATTTTAGAATTTTAATAGGCAATGGAAATTTCTTGAAAATATTTTCTTGGCCATCTATACACTTTTAAAAAAAATTACTAGGTACCTATTATTCCAATTTGAAGTCAAATTTAATATTTTGGTTTATCTTTTAAAAATTTGTAAAAAAGGTGAATTTTCTCTTGAACAAAGGGGTTGATTTCTTGTATTGTAAGGTTTCTACTAATGTTTTCCCTTTCACTTTCTATATTCTTGTTTACACATCATGGATCAAACCCAAATCACTCCCCTCACATCATACAATTATTATGGGTGGAAAAAATAAATGGAGATTCATTCAAAAAAATGGGGTTATACTAAGTTGCATTGGCTACAAAACTTGAACCAACAATTGTTATAGAAAAGAGAAAGTGGTATAATAGGTGTGATGAAGCTTATGGAACATTATGTATGTCTATTTATCATAATATCATTTTTACATTGAGTCTTGCATAAAACCAAATCAAATGTATACTACATTAGAGAGTCTATTTACGATGAAGGATATTTTGAGAGGTTTTTAATTAGAGAATGAACTCATTAGTTTGTGTAAGGTATGGGGACCAACCACACCAATGCTCTAGGTCACAAAGAGCTGAGATCGAAGGACTACCCTAACTTACCTCAAGCTAAGTAAGTGTTTTGGGTCAAGGATAGAGAATGAAGAGTACTCTCAAGTGTGTTTGCCACTCTACTGATTTGAATGCTTGAATGGGGTTAAACGATCCAATTTCTAGAATATGAACCGTACCTCAAACAACTCTCTACTTGAGGACAACAATGCAGGTCAGGGATGACAAATTAGAGTGTTGGCATCTCTCTAGGGTGTTGGTGTCCGTAAGGCCAAAAAGTGAAAAGTACAGTATGAAATACCAGAAAGCCTACTAACAGTCTAGATAATGAGTTTTAATGTGTTGAATAGAATGATAAATAACAGAATATAAGAAATACCTATGAAGATGAGGAAGAAGACAACTAAAACAAAGGTGATGAAGTCCAACTCACTGAGAGTCCAGTTTGCCAGCAAGCTCCATGTACACGTAAACCTACACATAGCCAAGAGAGGAAAAATGTTGAGGTTGTATAGGGGTTTTCCTCAGTCAAACCTCCACTTTGGTGTTTCCACCTCCACGGACAACCAAGAAATCCATGAGATAGAAAATGTGATAAAGAAAACAATAGGAAGGATATTGAACAATCGTAACAATACTATGCTATGTGAACTAAATGACAACGCTTATGGAAATGGAGAAATGAAAAAATATCACCTTCTCAATCAAGGTACTCTCTAGCACATAAAGGAGGCTACAAGCTTGGTGAGGTCTACATTGCTGCAACAAAAAAGAAGTAGTCCCTTGGGACACCAAGTTACAACTCTAATGGTGGCAAAAGTGTAGCAAGATGTGTAGAAGATGAATTGAAATGCTAAAAAGATGCTAGAGAAATCAAGCTAGTGTGTAGAGGATCAAGAATTGTTAAAGAGATGAAGTGAATGAGAAATATAGGCATTTGAAGTTCAAAATGAGAGGGAAATAGTTGTTTTCGGGCTGATTGGTCGACATAGAGGCATTACATTTTGTCCCCAACGAGGAGTGTAACGTCCCTGCGGACTCTAGAGGCAAGAATTTGTCAAGGACAACAGTGCATTGCATAGACGTCTGTGCACCGCACTTGCATCCCTAACAAAAATTCCCCACACAAAATATAAGCACCAAGTGGATGCATTGCAGATGGGTGATGCGGAATTTCATAGTCGGGTTTGATTTTCTAAGGTGGAGGGATGCAAAGGGGAATTCACAAGAGGGGTAAAAAATTTCTCCTATACATTTTGTCACCACTTTAGCGGGCATGAGTGTCAATGAATGTTCGATAAAGTAGATCAAAGAGTTTAGAAGTGTATACCTGAACCGTCAAGGAAGCAAACCGCAATTTGGCAAGCTCGAAATCACAAGCTAGGAAAATAACCCCACAGACACTCTCTCCTAAGCAGGTTCAAACAAAGGACTCTGTAGATCCTCGCAACTATAGAGTTGAACAAAGTACATCGAAGGCCCGCGGACCAACAATGGATGAATCTCGCAGGATGCAAGCATTCACAGGCCCTCAAACCTACAAAAAAGGTGCCCCTAGGTACTCTCTCTTGAAGGAATCCCAGTGTAAGTGGACTCTACAAAGTCGTACTAGAAAATAACTTCATAGACACACCTAAAAAGCAACATGTTAATCTGCAGATAAAACATGTTAAAAAAAAAAAGCAGCCACACAGGAAAACAAGCAAACAGTCAAAAAATTGAAGGAAGAGCTTTCAAAGGGGTCCCTCAAGAACCCTTCAAAATAAAAGGGGTCCACTCAAGGGACGCTCGAGAGTGTAGGCATATTTTTTGTAAATCAATTCAACATCAAGGAATCCTTTCAAAAGATTTTCACTTCATCAAGGAATTTGAAAGGAATAAAATGCCCCCTTGCGAGGGGAAGGTCGAGGCTTCTCTCATAGGAAAATTTTCTCCCTCCTTGGAGGAAGGTTCTTAAAGTTCTTTCTTTATGAACTCATGATGAAGGAAACATGTTTTGCTAGGGGTCCTTGTTGAGAATGCAATTTTTTAAAAATGTTTTGAAAATATTTTCGAGAAAAGATTCGTTGGCCACTGGATGTATTTTTTGAAAATCAAAGTTGGCATGATAGACCCCCCTTAGGATGGTGTGTGTTGAACGTAGAGGTACATGATGTCCTAAGGAGAGAAGAGAAAGAATGATAAAGTGATGTGGCTCACAGAACATAGCGAGATGTAACCACAATAGTGTTGTCACACACACGAGGGACAACACATGAGTACCGCAACATCACAAAGCAAGCATGAAAGATAAAAGAATAACAAGTATGATAATAGTATATTAATGAACTATCATCAACCCCCTACTATATCAGACCATATGAAGAATGCATGAAAAGACAAAATAAAAATAAAAAACTGGGTCAACATGGAAGGGAAGCCTAAATGCCCCCAACACTTTGCATCATCCTCAATCATCGAAAATCAATACACATAATAGAGGAAGACTGATGCCACAAATAGAGGAAGTTGTATGATACATAACACTCCTATATCCAAGCACCTACAAGGGTGACAAGGGTCATTCGGGAACACATAATGCAACCATGGGGGAAAACAAAAACACACACAATCTACACTACAAATAAAGAAGAGGTGCCCCCTAATACTCATCAACCAAGAGTTCATTGGCCTCCCAATCTAGATCATTATACAGGGAATGCGGATGAGCTTGCAAGGGTAGAATATCAAGGGGGGAACCCTCCAAACCCCCTACAACAAGAGCCAAGGAAGAAGGCCCCACAAGGTCTTCTCTGCTTAGTTATTGTGGGGTAAAGTTCAACGACCTTGTGAAGATCATGGAAAGGACTAGGACCTCATCCAAAGAATTAAACATGCACTTCATAGGAGTGCCATGTGTTGCCTCAATGGATGAGGGAGGTGGCACCCAAGATTCACTACTAGGCTCAGAGTGACTTGAGAGCAGTGATAAACTTTGAGGATGCTGGAACTTCTTATGTCACTAGGATTACACATGCTAACGCAAAACCACCCTCTAAAGAAGGTGGACTCCTCTTTCGACCCCCATTTCTAGCAGGGTCATCCTCCATCTTTCGTTTTGTTAGAGGATGTGAGATCCCCACGGACAAGGTAGAAGGCATGAAGGCAGAAGAGAAGACTGTAATGGACACCACCAAGGTGTTCAGCATGTCCACAGGCTTCGAGAATAGTGGGATGTCCAAGAGGAACATTAGGAGAGGCAGTTCAAACAAAGGAGCAATAAACACCTGCACATTTTTCGGGTGAGGGCCGTTTATGCTCGCAATAAGAGCTAGAAGCGACACTAGGGTGGATTTAACTGAAGCAGAGGGGATGGGAGAAGAGGACACAATAATAGGCCCTGAAACAAGGGTGGTCGACTCCCCTTCCTTCCTCTGTAGATCGGCCTGCTCAGCAGCCAAAGCCTTCCTTTGACACTTGCGCTCATGTGTAAGGCTGTTCCTACAACTCTGAGAGCTAGAGGCTGAAAGATGAGATGAAACATAAGACTCATGCTCGGCCATCAAAGTGTCCATCATAGCTATTTTCGATGAAGGGAGAGACTCCTAGATGAGAGAAGGAGGGAGATATTGAGAAAATATCGGAGCAACAATGGGGGGAGTCATCTCTCACACCTCAATGATAGGCCTCTTCCCATTCATTTCCTTGGGAGTAGGAGCAGTAGCAGGCCATAGATGCCAAGACCTAAAGGACTCCCCACGGGGACCCTTCCCCTTACCATACCGAATGGGCCTAGGCACCATGGGTAGTGTAAGAGAGGGGGACCAACCACTGCAAGGCCCCAGGTCATGAAAGGCCAAGAGCGGAAAGGCTTCCCTAACTTACCTCAGTTAAAGGAATGTTAGGATGAACAGGATGAGAATGATGAGGATTATGAAGTCCTTCAACCATTCTACAATCTCGATAACTGGAAAGAGACTAGATGAGTCAGCCTTCAAAGTCAACTTTGCATCTCAAGTAGGACAAAAGTGTGGTTCTGGGACAATAGCGTGGTGCGCTAGCATCTCATAGGTGCACTGGCATCCGTACGGCCAGAGAACCAGAAAGACGAGATTCAAACTCTAAAGGAGAGACTAGTAGCCTAGTTTAGAGGTCTCTGAAGTGATAGAACGAGATTAAGAAGAGTGAAATGTAAAGATGAATGTGATAAAGGAAGTATATTACCGTAAGGGTGACGAAGATGATCTCACACAATAGTCTCCTCGCTAGCTTGCTCCAAAACTTCTCCACCTACACACAACAAAGAGGGAAAATTTTGGGTCTGTTTAGGGGCCTACCTCAGTCAGACCCCCATTTTGGTGTTTCCACCTCCACAAAAAGCCAAGTTTGCAACGATAGGAATAAAGATAAAGAAATAAAATACAAGCTACATTAACACAAAACACTACAAATAGTGTGTGCTTACTCAACCAAGGGTGATAGAAGAGATTAGAGGAGCTTACCACCTCTATCCAAAGTGCTCAAGGCTTGTGGAGGAGAAGAGTGAGAGGAACTCAAGCCTCTATTGTCGTGGTGTTGTCCTGCGCTCACACTATCAAAGTGATGGAGTAGTGGATTGTTGCAAATGGAGTGAAAAGTGTTACTACAAAGCTTGTGGATGGATGCTCAAAGCATGGAGAGATTGTGTAAGCTTGTGAAGAAGATCAGCCAGCTTGAAAATGCAAGAAGAGATGAAGAATATGAAGGAGAGGATGAAAAATGGCCATATTCAGGTCGGCCAATCGAAGAGGGATGTTACTCTTCGGCTTCCAATCAAAAATGTAATGCCTCTGTAGTCTCCAACCATAGGAATCTGCCAAGGACGTAAGCATGTCTCGCGGACATCCACATGCCACGTGGATGTCCATGCGTCGTGCGGGCATCCTCAACAGTTATTCCTCTATCAACACATAGAAAGGACACCAAGTGGAATGAAGGCAGCGGGCTTAGGTGGAATTAAGCCTTCGTATTTGGTTTTCTAAAGTGTAAAGGGATAAAAGGGGAATTTGTGTTAGGGGTGCAAATTCACGTTTATACAGGTAGAATGGGAAGTTCAAACATTGGACGCTTGGTCTTTCACCAAGTGGGCATGATAGGATTCTCCAAAAACACCTAGGAGAAAAATCTGATGACACTATAGCAGGGCAAGAGGAAGCGGCAGGCGGAACAATGGTAGTAGAAGAAGAAAAGTGTTGAGCACACTTTTTCCTTTCTCCTTTTGAGCCAAGGTGGCATCATTGTTAGCCTTCAAGAAATCCCTATGCAAGATGGCATAGGGAGATGGAGAGTATCTCACTTTAGGTGTTAAGCACCCACTCTTGTACTTTGCATAGGTTCGATACAAGAGGTTTGTCCTAGGAGGAAGCGGACCAACGGGTGCAAGCCAATAGTGATCTAGCGAATAGCTACCATGCACAACCAACGGTTTATAGCCGTTGTCATGGAATACATGCACTATAACCTCATGGATGAACTTCAAGCATTTATGCACTACTAAGGGAACTGTGTCCATAGTGACGAACCAAGGAATACCCAGTTTCACCCTGAAGAGTTTAGACCCTAAGATTATATCAAAGAGTA
This sequence comes from Sequoiadendron giganteum, assembly GCA_007115665.2. NCBI lineage: Eukaryota > Viridiplantae > Streptophyta > Pinopsida > Cupressales > Cupressaceae > Sequoiadendron > Sequoiadendron giganteum. The sequence goes on from CM021101.1 coordinate 27,937,112, forward strand.
AGTCCATTGATTTAGGTCCAACAAGGACCAACAAGGTGATGCAGCCAAGGGGAGGTACGAAAATTCCATTGTGTGTACGGATGGTACTCTCAGATTTGCAATACCCATCTTTGTGCAAGAAGTTAATCAACATAATCTCCTTAGTTATGACATTCACCCGATATGTGGGGTCAACAAGAACAAATGTTATGGTGTTTCCATTGATTCACGCAGGGATGTATAAGGGAGATGGCTCTCTATTATAATTCATCAATAGGTCCTGCAAGGTGAACATTATGCCAGGGGAACTACTCACAGGCTACGCAGATGGGATGGGTAGATGTAAAAAGGAGGCCATCATGTATACTAGATGAAACATTCACAAAGCCCCCAAAGGTTTTGCAACTAGACATGACCCAACTAAGGTTTCATTTCGCAATGCCTATGGAGCCTTCCAACTATGCCACTAGGAGTTGCAGGTTGGGTTGCAAGGTGGAACGCCTCACAACACTCACTCCCACAACGCTCCTAGGATACGAGGAAAGGGCCTTTCAGCACCGCTAAACGGAACCAAAATGGTTCATGTCAGGTTCACCAAAATGTAAGGTAGGGGGACCAACCACACCAAGGCTCCAGGTCATGGAGATATGAGAGTGAAGGGCTTCCCTAACTTACCTCAAGTTAAGCGAGTGTTTTAAGTCAAGGATAGAGAATGAAGAGCACTCTCAAGCGCTTATGCCACTCTACTAATCTAAATGGTTGAATGGGGCTAAATGAGAGTTTTTGGAATCTGAATCGTACCTCAAACAATTCTCTTCTTGAGGATAGCAACATGGGTAAGGGACGATAGTGTGGCGCGCTGGCATCTCTCTGGGGCACTAGTGTTCGTATAGCCAAAAAGTGAAAAGTATAATATGAAATACCAAAAAGCCTACTAACGGTCTAGCTAATGATTTTTAATGTACTAAATAGAAAGATAAATAATAGAATGTAAGAAATAACTATGAAGATGATGAAGAAGACAACTAAAACAAAGGTAACAAAGTCCAACTCACTGAGAGTCCATTTTTCCAACAAGCTCCACGTACACCTACACCTACACACATCCAAGAGAGGAAAAATGTTGGGGTTGTATAAAGGTTTGCCTCAGTCAAACCCCCGCTTTGGTGTTTCCACCTCCACGGACAACCAAGAAAGCCACGAGATAGAAAACATGTGATAAAGAGAACAATAGGAAGGATATTGAACAATCATAACAATACTATGCTACGTAAACCAAATGACATTGCTTATGGAAATGGAGAAATGAAACAATATCACCTTCTTAGTCAAGGTGCTCTCAAGCACGTAAAGGAGGTTGCAAGCTTGGTGAGGTCTACGCTACTGCAATAATGAAGAAGCGGTCCCTTGGGACACCAAGTTACAACTCCAATGGTGGAAAAAGTGTAGAAAGATGTGTAGAAGATGAATTGAAATGCTAAAAACATGCTAGAGAAATCAAGCTAGTGTGTAGAGGATCAAGAATTACTAAACAAATGAAGTGAATGAGCAAGATAGGCATTTGAAGATCAAAATGAGAGGGAAAGATCCATTTTCGGGTTGGTTGGTCGACACAGAAGCATTACATTTCATCCCCAATGAGGAGTGTAATGTCCCTATGGACTCTAGAGGCAGGAATCTATCAGGGATGGTAGTGTGTTGCGCAGACGTTTATGTGTCATGCTCGCGTCCCCGACAAAAATTCTCCCACTGACACAAAAGACAAGCACCAAGTGGATGCATTTTGGATGGGTGATGTGGAATCTCATACTCAGGTTTGATTTTCTAAGGTGGAGGGATGCAAAATGGGAAATTGCAAGTGGGGTGCAAATTAGCTCCTATACAGTTTGAATCTTATTAACTTTGACAATATTCAAGACTTATTCACCAAGATCAAATATTTTAGATTACAGTTGAAATAGGGTGGTATTGATAAATATGATACCCAATTGATCATTTCCATCCTTGAAAAACTTGGCCTTGATTGTTCAATTTTTTGTGCATTATATGCTACTATTGATTTTATTGGTACTACATTAAAATTTCCTTGATGATTTTTCTACATCACTCACCAAGGAGTAGGAAAATTTAGTACAAATGGGTACTTTGAAGTCTTCCAAGCCATAGGCTCTTATTTCTTATCAAAGAACAAAAGATCAAAAGGCCTCAAATAAAAAACACAATAAATAGAAAAAATCATTACTTTAAGAACAATGAGCAAACCCAGGAATCGACATCATATAATACCTCAAGTCCACCTCGTCTTCCAAAGGGGAATTATCTTAGGAGAGGCCCAAATATGCATATTGCAAAAAATAGGGACATGATGAGCATCAATGCTATGTAAAATAGATTGATGAATTGCAACATCTTCTTTAGAAGAACAATATTTAAATACCTTCAACAATGTCATCTAGTTCATCCTCTTCTTCAACATAATCATCATTTACAAATTCAAGGATAACTGGAATGACAAATAAGATAGAAAAGATAAAATTCAAATCACTCTTGGCATCTACAAGTCCTAAACTAGGGAGATGACTTCTTAATTATGGAGCTTCACGTCATATGGATTCATCACAAGTTATGTTCTCTTCATTTGATCTGTGTACTTTACCACACATCTTGCTGGGGAATAAGAGATATATGTGTATTTTTGGGAAAGGATCTATTGACATGGAAGAAGGAACTTTCCATTGTGTACTTGTCGTTTCATCCTTGTCAACCAATCTCCTTTCTATATATCAACTTGCACATAGTAGCAAAAGGAGGAGTTTTGAGTTCACACTTGATTTTATGATTACTAGAGACTTGGAGAGTAGAGAGATCATTATTGTTGGGATGGGTGATCATGCATCTCACTTGTACACCTTTTCATATTTTTTTATAATGATATTATAGTTTATTTGACTAATAGTCACACTTATGTATCTAGTGTGAATTATATTTTTGAGAATTTTGATCACTTGAACCTTGGAGTTCTTGATGTTTGTGTTGGCTTATGTCTCCTCCACCTCTAGCTTTTTTAGAGATCATTGTTACCATGGATTCCACTACTTCAATTTGCTTTGTGCTATGACTTCTCATATTGTAGATTTATAGGATAATATGAAAATTTTATAGGGATCATTCTAAATTATTGTTACATAAGCTATATCAAAGTTTCATACACTAGATTGATACTTATTAAGCAGTACAAGCAATGAACAAATCATGTGGTATGCAAGTATTTTCAACCTTTGTGCAACCCCATCCATAATAGTAGAACATGCCACTCTATTAAGGTCAAAAAATAAGGAGATCCATCCAAACAGGTGGATGAGGTAGTGTCATGGTTAGAAAAGTGTGCAATGAATGTTATAAATATGGTTCTTATAATGGATGTGTGCTTCAAGTGAGAAAAGAAGCTATATGTCAATTCTTAATTCCTTAAATTTTAATCCATGATCTATTGTTTGTTGTGAGGAAAATGGATAACAACCCTACCTAAAGGCGTTATTTCTAGAGGTTTAAAAATATCATAAAAATATTAAAAAATCACTTTTTACGAGATTTCAAAAATGTCCAAAAAGTCCAAATCCAAGGTTTATATTTTAAAACATAATAAATCATCCACCTTATAAAATATACCAAAATAATAGCATTAAATACAAGGGTACATAATTAGAAGACATTTCATCTAACCAAAACCATTTTAATAAATTTACCAACTATATATCAACTCATAATTGATCATCTATCTTGATTGTAGAATTTGTAAGTATTATATAATATTATAAGCATTGTATATAAAAATAAAATCAACAAATATCATAATCATGTAAGTTGCATAATGTAAATCAAAATAGTATCAAAGTGCATAATTGGATGGAAAAAGTGTGAAAGAGGTCATTGAATATGTGGGCCTAACACTATCAAGGGAGAATTATGGTTCATCTAAGTGATAGATGGAGGTAATGCATTCAAGATGTTGAGGTTGATTGTATAGGATTTGGTAACAAAAGTAGGTATCATTGAGTATTTCCATGAAGAGAGATAAGGGATATAAAAGAAACCACTCAAGAAAGAAAACAATAGAAACAAAGGTTGGATAAGGGAGGATTAAATTGTTTCACTAATGTAAAATTTGAAATTAAGTTAACTTTAACCCAAAAATCAAACTGAAGGACGGATGGAGTGAACGGGTGGGAGTAGGAGCGGTCAAAGGACTTTGAATTTTGTAAAATTTCGTGAGGGAGATTCAGAATCAGAGGATGGGGATGGCGATTGGCAAGAGGTTTCAAGTGTCTGCTGCGGTCTAGAGGGGCTTCTTGTCCCATTCTTGGAGGATTCTCAGCTTGGAGATTTTGTTGTTGGCCTTTCCATGGCTCTCAAGTGGCAGTTGGTTCTTCCTAGTTTTTCTTTTGGTTTGGAGCTTTTATGGTTCAATCAATGGCCTCTATTTTGGTTGTGCTTTGCAACCCAGGTGGGGCGCTCCTCCTTGTGTTGTTCTCTTGGGTTTTTTGTTGGCCCATTTGGATTTTGGGCTTTTTCCTAGTGTGCTCAGGTGGCTACTTTTGTGGGAATGGGTGCTCCTCTATGTCTTATGAGCGTGGATTATGTCCCCTGGTTGGTGTTGGAAATCTTCTATGGGTGGAAGTCTCTACTATTTTTCTACTTTGGGTCAGTTTTTGGCATTGGTGTTTTGTTGGTTGATAGGGGAGCTCTTTGTGCCCCTATGTTGTTCCTTTTTCTTTGGATCTCTATGGGAGTTGTCGTGTACCCCTCCTAGTGTCCCAGATCTATTACTTTTGAGGGGCTTGGTTTGTTTAGATGGCAGTGGGGTTTCTACTGGTGGTGTCCTCGGTTGGGTGTGTGCTCTTTGTTGGTCCTTCGTAAAGTTGTGGCTGCCAATTTTTATTTTGAAGATTCCCTGAACCCCCTTTGGTGGGTGTTGTTTTTTTTTGAAGGGGTTGATCTTTGGCTTGGTTAAGCCTTCTTGGATTCTTTTTCCTTGTATATTGACTCTCAGATCTTAGCTATATAGAGGGTTTTCTTCTCCCTTTTGGGATTTAAAGTTTGAGTTACAGGATGGAGGTGTGTTCTTCCAATCGGCTAAGCTCTTTCAAATGTTTAAGCTTAAGGCTCGGAAGGTTCTTCTCTCAAGGATGTTGGTTGAGGTGTGTGCTTTTTCTTCTTTCGTACTCTAGTCTGTTGTTATGCCTAAGGATGTAATAATTTTCCTTTCTACAAGTGATGTTGCTTTCTTTCAGATTTTACGGTTGATGTCTTTTATGGAGGTGGAGAATGCTCCTTCTAAGGTGGAGCCCTCTCCTATCAAGGTGGAGAGTGGGGTTGTGGATCTGGTGGGAAGCTCTTTGTTCTATGGCAAAGATTTTCATTTCATCCTCTTTTATAGAGGGGAGCCCTCTCCTATTGAGGTGGAGATTGGGAGGTTATTTCAGGCTCACTGGTGTCGTGAGAAGGATGATGCTCTTCAGTGTTTATTGTTGATTCTTAGCTTCCCTATTGAGGTGGGGAGTTTGGATCTTTTGGGTGTTGGTGAGGTGGAATTTGGGTTGGTGTTGCTAGATAGTTGGTACTTGTTAAGGTTGAGGATCCTTAATGCTTCCTCTTTTCTGATGGGGAGTCTTATTACCCTCTTTTTGGAGGTTCAATAATGTTACTAAGAAGATGGCTTGATGCAGCTTGGTTGCTTTGTTGCCTGACTATTTCAGGTTGTTTTGTGATGTTGTTACTGAGAAGATGGTTAGATGTAGCTTGGTTGCGTTGTTTCTTGACCGCTTCAAGCGTTTGTTTGTTAGTTTTTAAGGGTTTTAGGTCCTTGGTAAAACCTAGTTGTTAAGGGTTTAAGATCCCTTCAAAACCTATTTTTTGCAATGTGTGTTGATTTAATTATCTGTGTTTGGTTGTTGCTAATGGGTTGCGGTTTGGTTAGCTGATTATTTTTCTTGCGACATCTTTGCCTTGTAAATGGTTTTAGGTCCCTTCAAAACCTTCTTGTAATGGGTTTCAGGTCCCATCAAAACCTATTTTTCCCTGTCAAAAACTTTAACTCAAAAATCTTATTGTAGTAAAGAAAAAAATTAATAATAAGATTTTTTTATTTGTTGTATGTTGTGTATTTTATTTTTTTCTTTAGAAGATGAAAAGAAGAAAATAAAGTGTTAAAGTGTTTTATAAATTCAAATGTGAAAAGAAAACCATAACCTTAAACTCTAATTGTAGCAAAGAAGGAAATTCAACAAGAAGAACTTGTTTAGTGTTATTATTTATTTCAAGAAGGATTCTAACAGGTGTGTAAGGCATCAATTTACCAATTGTAAAGGATAAATAATAATTTTTCTAGGAGTTATCATATTTCATTATTTTTCATTTAAATTTTACAATAAATTTAAAACAAGTATATTTTAAACATTCGTTTGAATTTTTTATTATTATATTAGAAAGTAGAGATTGTTTATGAAAGAAAATTACAAAAGAAGAAGAATATGAAGAATATTTTCAATTATGATGTTTAATAAATGTTCTAGCAATTAACAAAACCCAAGAGGAGGGATTGTGCTTCTAGCATTGGTCCCTTTTTCCATCTTATAACTCATGTATGTTGGTATGAGACTATAGACAATGGTGTCCAATTAGGTGTATTAATAATCATATGGTCGTGATATTTTTTTTATTGCATTGGCATCTTATACATGATTGTTGCCTTGTCTGACTATGTTCTTGTAACCTATGCTTGCAACAAAACTAGTTTCATGGATGGGATGGTGCCTTATGAACATATGTGGGCCCACCTAAATTAGATTTCCAAAATAATTTAAGAAAGATTAAGTTTAATTCCTTGGGAAATATGTTAAATCTAAGTCCTAAGTGGGTTGAGTGTGTGCAGCTAATAATGGGGTTCTTGCAAAAAAGACTGTCCATTCTACCATTATGTATTGCTAATGTAGCTTGTGATTTTGCTTTTTGTACTTTTGTTAAGTACCTTTGTCTCACCAATTGTCCTTATGCTAACATTTGCTTTAATTATTCATTTAATGGGTAAAATCTAACAACTAATGATTATTTAGGCACCAGATAGGGTTTGTTTACAAAGTGAGATGGAAAAGTGAAAGTTGAAAATATTTTTTGAATAGCAAGGAGCAAAATAACAAGAAATGACAAAATAAAAAAATGTGTAGATATAAAAGAACTAATTGTAATATACGAAATAGATTAGAAGATAATAATATACCCAGCAATTAAAAAATAAATATAATCATACTCAATAAACAAAAACATTAAAATGAATATAAAAATACAAAATAAGTATTTTTCCTTTATATCGGACACTAATATCTTTTTATTGTTGTATTATTATAAATAAATGATAAAATATAAAACTTCATTATAAAATAGCTCATTTATATTATAAAATATAATAACAAAATAAATTGTTTATTAACTTAAATTATATATAAATCTTCTCTACTTAAAAATTAATCATATGACATGAGACAAAAATAAGTTAAATAACCATAAGGGCTCCCTAATTAGACTTAAGTAAACTAGTGTCAATAAGACTTAGAGGTAAACTAGTTAGATAATATACTTTGTTCACACCAACATAATTTTTTCTCGTGATGGTTTTTTATAGTGTATCTTGTGTCATATTGATGATATGTTTGTCTATTATTTTACATGGAAGATTTTGAATACTTTTTTGTATGTTTTTATTCTCTTGGGGTTATGTGATTTTTTTAATTATTTCTATATTTGTTTTCCTTTCAATGGCTATGTGGATGTTGATTGGGTGGGGTACTTGGACAGTCAAAGGTCCACTAGTGGCTATGCATTTTATTTGTTTAGAGGTACCGTGAGTTGGATGAGTAAGAGGCAACTCATATTTGAATATTCATCCACTATTAAAGTGGAATATATGGATCTACACATGCCTCTAAGGAGGTAGTCTAGTTATAAAGACTTTGTAAAGGTATTGGTTTTGATTGTACAAATGTTAGAGTTGGTTGTAAAAGTTAGGGTGCTATTTGTTCAATCCATATATCATGCTTATACTAAACATGTTGACTTTAAAATAACTCTTTGTCAGAGATGGTAGAGAATGGTAAAGTCTTGTTACATAAGGTTGACACTCAAGAAAATGTTGCAAATCCCCTTACAAAGCCAATGAGCATGGATAATTTTTCTTGACATAGGAAGTTTAGGGCCCTCGGGTCTTACACTTAATTCATTTTGTGTTTCTTATGTATGTATTTATAATGTATAATATAAAGTGAGATAATGGTAGGCTTAAGTTGTCATTAATGCTACTCAAAAAACTCGGTTAATTTTTTGGTATCTATTAATAATATTTTAGTGGTTTATCCACTTTTATTAAAAAAGAGGTCATCATTAACCTTACAAATCCTATGTATATTTTATGTCCCCAACACTTTTTGGAAGTTATACTTAGATGCCTAGGGTATAAGTAAATAAATGATTTTTAATTTAGTTATCCTAGAATATTGGTATTAGTTGTCATATTTATTCATGAGGGAGTTAGAGTACTATGATGGTAGTTAGATTTGGCTTTATACTCACTAAATTCTATATCCCAGTTTCGTTAAACACATAGAAGTATTGAGAGTTTTTTGGCATGGGGTCATTTTTTGTGAGTTTTCCTTCCTCGCCGGAATTGTAAACCACTATTGTGGCTTCACCCAGGGAGGGTGAATCAGTCTTAATCAAATTATCCACATTCAACAAAATTAATCAAATATAAGAATTGAAAACATGATAAGCAAGAGAACACACAAGCACATAACCATAACACCAGATTTATGTGGAAAACCCTACAACAAAAAAAACACAGTGAGCAAGTTGATTGGATCTATTGTCCAAATCCAGACTCACAAATGAAAAAAAGATTTACAAGTGGTTTTATTGGCTACAACCCAAAGTAAGATACAACTCCCTCAAGTATTACAACACTTACAACCAAGAATGAGGATACAACCTTTGTACAAAATATTTGATAAGAACTACTGATCAATTACCACCACAACACTCTTCACACTGACATGTATCTTCAATAACTTTTCTCAACAACCTCTATTGCCTTTGACTCGCTGCCTTCAGAGCACTTTCTCACACACATGCTTGCACATGCATCTACTCATTTTGACATACACTCACTACTGAACTACCATCCTTGAACTAATCTTCTCCACATTTCATTATCAAAATTGTTTCTGCGAATTTCTTATTTGCACATTATCTTTTTAAAAGATACACCATGCAAACACACACCCTTTCAATAATCTTGATCTTTTATTTATATCCCTTGCAAGATTCAAAAAATTTCTCCTTTATCGACCAAGATGAAACATATAATATGAAACATGCAATAGCCATGTATGTGTTGGAAGTTTGGGGAGATTGTTGGAAGTTGGAAACATGAACATGAGGAACAAGCAAAGGTAAATAACAATGTGTTGCAGTATTGTTATTGATTTCAACATTGTAGCTTATGTGAAGATTTTGGTTGTAGACCATTTTGATTAGTTCTAATAGGTTTTTGAGTTGTTGAAGAAGACATCTTTGCAAGATGGTTTGATCTGGTAATGTAAGTTATGTTGAAAATTGACTAAGTGTCAATTCGGCTAGTTTAGGGTAACAATGCATCTATTTTTGGGTCTGTGCTAGTCTGCAAATGAAGGTTTCACTTTGCACGTCTAACATTATTTTTGTGGATGTTAGATGTATCTAATTCCAAGATTTCATCATGTTTTGACAGGTGGATTGAAAGTTATGAGTAACAGAAGTTCGGCCTAGCAAATTGCAATTATTCTCTATGCAGTGCATTTGTGTAGGAGATTTTGCACTCCTCTACGAATGAGTCTTTGGCTTTGCGCTTTTGAGGATAAGTTTCCAGATGGTAGTAGAGTATGAATTCAAGTTGGCATCAAGTTTTGAGGTCCGCCAAACTGAAAAGGATAAATAATAATTTTTCTAGGAGTTAACAAACCATATTTTATTATTTCTTATTTAAATTTTAAAATGAATTTAAAACATGTCTATTTTAAACATTCATTTCATTTTTTTATTATCATAATAGAAAGTAGAGATTGGTTATGAAAGGAAAGTATAAAAGAAGAAGGATATGAAGAGTATTTTCAATTATGATGTTTAATAAAGGTTCTAGCAATTGACAAAGCTCAAGAGGAGGGATTGTGCTTCTAGCATTGGTCTCTTTTTCTATCTTATAACTCATGTATGTTGGGATGAGACTATAGGCAATGGTGTCCAATTAGGTGTATTAATAATCATATGGTTATGATAGTGTTTTATTGCATTGACATCTTATACATGATTGTTGCCTTTTCTGACTATGTTCTTGTAACCTATGCTTGCAACAAAACTAGTTTCATGGATGGGATGGTGCCTTAGGAACATATGTGGACCCACCTAAATTAGATTTCCAAATCAATTTAAAAAAGATAAAAGTTTAATTCTTTGGTAAATGTGTTAAATCTAAGTCCTAAGTGGGTTCTAATTGGGTTGAGTGTATGCAACTAATAATGGGGTTCTTGCAAAAAGGACTCTCCATTCTACCATTATTTATTGCTAATGTAGCTTGTGATTTTGCCTTTTGTACTTTTGTTAAGTACCTTTGTGTCACCTATTGTCCATATGCTAACATTTGCTTTAATTTAAAAGAAAAAACAAAAATATTTGCTTTAATTATTCAATTAATAGGTAAAATCTAACAACTAATTATTATTTAGGCACCAAATAGGGTTTGTTTACAAAGTGAGATGGAAAAGTGAAAGTTGAAATAGAAAAAAAATTATTTTGAATATTACAATATGATAGCATCCAAGAAGCAAAATAGTAAGGAATGGCAAAAGGGGAAAATATGTAGATATAAAAGAACTAATTGTAATATATGAAATAGATTAAAAGATAATAATATATCTAACAATTAAAAAATGAACATAATCATACTTCATAAACAAAAACATTAAAATGAATATTAAAAATACAAAATAATTTTTTTTTCCTTTAAACCAGCTACTAATATCTTTTTATTAATATAAATAAATGATAAAATATAAAACTTCATTATAAAATAACTCATTTATATTATAAAATATAATAACACAATAAATTTTATATTAACATATATTATATATAAATCTTCTCTACTTTAAACTTTAATCTTATTTTCATTAAAAAAACAAACTCCAATCTAATTTCTATTTTATAAGCTTGACTAAACTAAACTTCAATCTTATCTTCATTTTAAATAAACTCCAACCTAATCTTCTCAAGCTTTCAAGTCTCAGATTAAGTATAAATGAAGTAAACCAAACCTAAATACTCCACCTATAAAATAGTTACCAGTCATTCAAGACCCAGATATATTAAAAATTAATAGAAGCCAACTCATAAGAGCAAAATCAGTAACTTACCTCAAGAAACCACTTGAAATGCTCATTTTCCCCCAAGATTAGATTGAGCACCAAGAATAACTTGTTACAACAAAAGTTTCAAAGATTTGTTCATTGAATTATTGTTTACTCTTAACTCCGTCTATGCAGTTGAAATGACATTTTCATATGTTTACATTCAATGGCGATGTGATATGCTCCCTGGAAATGTGAGTAAACATGCTTTGTTACAGGGGTACATTTTAACTTATTATATTATACAAATTATACCCATAAAAAAATGGTAGCATGCTGTTTTCTCATTATTAAATGAGATTCAGGCCGCCTACTAGCTATAAACTCTAGAATTTTGGAAGGTTGTAAATAATACATCTCCCCCTTAAGCAAAATCAAAGCCAACTACAAATCAGACAATTTAACAAGAATAACAGAGCCAAAATTCCTTTGTAACACAAACGTCCGGCGCCGATTATGTCTTTTTAATAGTTTAAACGTCATGGGACCTTTCTGAGCTGGATTTTAACAGCCTGTCGATCTCATTTTAAAAAAGAATTTGATGCCATATTCATCCAATTGCTAGATGACAAGGAAGATAAATGGGGAAATGATCCAGATAAGAGAGCGAGAACTAGTCAACTTTGCAGTAAATTCATAGTGGGGTGAATCTGCATTTGGTGGCCAAGATTTTATTGCAAAATTTATTTGCACAGCAACGTGGATATTGACATTTGGAGGTGCCCACAATGGCGCAGATGTCCAAAGGGTCCAATTGTTGGTTGGGACCCACTCTCCTTACTAAAGAAGGAAGTCTGCAACAGCTGTGGGATGTTGTTTGTTTCTTGTTGCTTCTGCATTAATCCTTGCTTTCGCTGATTTGTATTGGGTGAATATGAGTTGATCTGAAACGTGGGTTGAACTTGGCCTGGGGATTTCAAGATCAGTTGGCATCACATTGAAGCATCAGATGGATTTTTGATGCTTGGGTATGTGGTCGTTGTTCTCAATTTTATGATCATTAGATAAATTCATTATGCAATTGATGTTTGAGGATTACCCCAAAATGAATTTCAATGTTCAAGAAATTGGCCAGTAATGAATATTGGCGTTTGAGGATTGCTCGATGATGAATTTGGCTGTTTGAGGATTGCTCAATCATGAATTTTGGTGTTTTGAGGATTTCTTAATAATAAACTTTGATGTTCGAAGGTTGCCCAACAATGAATTTTGATGTTCGAGGGATGTCCAGTTGAAACTTGATGATTGAAGGTTGTCCAACAATGAATTTTGATGTCTGAGGGTTGTCAGTGCATTTTGATGTTTGAGAATCGCCCAAAACTGAATTTGGAATTTTAAGGATCGCCCCAAATACTTTCAATGTTTATGAGAACCCAATTGAGAATAATCTATAAGTTGGTGTGATGGATAGTAACGAAACAAGTTCTTCAAGTCTGATATTTTCATGGGCGAGAATGAAGGCCAATGGGCAAGAACAAGATGACTTGGAATCTGGGTCTCCTCATCTGTGGCGTCCTGGTTCAACTTCCTATCCCATGTCCTTACCCCACATGTACCCCATGTCTGCAAGGGCAGAGGAGATTGCCAAAGGGAGGCAGGAGCTCATTAAAATGTTTGAAGGAATGCCTGAATCAAGCTATGAATTGTCACTGAGTGATCTGGTGGAGCAGAAGGATGCCATGCAGAATAAATGCAATGAACAAGCAAATACAGAAACAGAGGAATCAGAGGAAAGAAGTACAGAAAAGGAGTCAAAGAAGAAGACAAGAGGAAACCATAGAGGTGGATCAAATAAGAAAATTGGAGAAGACAGTAAGCAATTTCTTCTCAACATATTTGTTCCTAGCAGTTTGACATCTCGTTCTCATAGGTCAATGCCTAGGACTTCTTCTTCAAAGAGTGAAGACTCTGAAAAAGGATCAGGGAACAAACATAATTTCACTTATATAGCAAATCTGTTGAAGACCAAGACAGCTTATTCTTCTATGGGATCTTCAGTTGATTTTTCTAAGTTGTCCCCGAAACCTGTAAATGGAAAGGCTTATCACGCCCTTCCAGCCAGTTCCATGGAGGACTGTCATAGTTCCAGGCTTTGGAAACTTGTCAAGTTGAATCGATGCTCATTGTGTTATAGGCATACTTTCCTGTCGAGGACTGATTGTCAGGTATTGCTCACATTCTCATCTCAATTCCAATCTGTTGTTTTCCCTTTAACCTGTGAATTCTTTTCAATTGAAATCAATTAAAGTACATTCAAAGTTGCATAGTCAACATCCAAAAACCAGTTCAGCCAACAGCATTCGGTCATGTTTGTACATTAAAAATTGCAGAATCAACATCCGAAAACCAGTTCACCATAGAGTAATTGACATTATTCAAACATGTTTTTGAAATGAGGCGTAGATAACGGTTATGGCAGATTTGAACAGGAACACAGATTTTGTCATTGGTGATTTGAATGTTAAAGGTGTTGACTGGCATAACCTCCTCTTATCTCTTGCAATGATTAAGACTATCAATGTGTTGACTGTTACTTTCAGTATATTGGTATCTCGGCAAGTTATTTTTGAACAGTAGGCACTCAGAAAAGCTTGATTGGGTACTAATCGTTTGAGTAGCAAGCATAATTTGTAGTCCCCTTGCTAGTCCTTTCTTATTGTTGTAATCCTGTTGTAATTTGAAGTAAACTTTGGAGCAGGAAGCCAAGTGGCACAACCGTGTGTATATTTAATGAAGACAAATAAAATTTAAAGAAATATTTTGCCCATGCTCCCTTAGAGTATTCTAGTTCTAATGTTTTGTGTATTTTGTTGTGTACATTCAAAATGAAGTAGTTTTCTTGTCATCAGTTAAGCTCATTTGGGTTACTCAATTGGGTTTGCATGCCATTTTAGCACCTTGATTCTGAGAATTAGAAGAGGAATAGATCTCCTGTATTGATCAAAGTAGCCATATGTGGTTGAAAGATAACTTCACTGCCCTTTCTCTCATGATGATTTCTCATGAAGAGTCAAGATTGTCATCTTTTTAAACCTTTTAATGGTCACTATCAAATAATCATTTCCTCCTTGGATGTTTAACATCCACCTCAAAAGTTTACAAAATTGGCAAGTAATGGCATATATTTCTTAGCTATCTATTAGCTAGTTTACTCCCTGTAAGTTGCTTAGAGTTTTCTTCCACACAATAGAGTGGTATGTTTCTCAGGCCAAGTGGATTCAATTTCTGCTATCTGATAAAAGACTAAATTAAAAGCACGAATCTCTCTTGGGAATGCCAATTTTCTTATTTGTACAGCTAATCGTTGCTGTCTTTTTATAACTTAATAACAAATTAAAATTAGACTAGTTCCTACATAACCTTTCTCATTGAAAACGTTCCACACATGTTGGAAAAGCCTAAATGATGATGATGTGGGATTCTAATTTCTTGCGGTTTGACGAGTCATAATGTGTTGGAGGTAACTATAGAAATGAAGATGTTTAATGTGTTATCTACACATATATAATTTTGAATTATTGTACATGGGTAATCTGCTGAAGATGACTACAATACTGTAGCTTAATTTAACCCAGCAAATATTGTTATATGATCTTTTTGCCAAGTTGGTCATATTTCCAATAATTCACTACACACTCGGACATAACTGTCTTTTTTCTGTCCAATTTCGTTCCATCATGATTGAGAATATCTCATAATGGTAATCCTATTTGCCTAGTTGAAACACGGCCATTCCCAATGCAAGCTTGAAGGGACCTGATTTTAAAAGGTATTCTACTTGTAGATTGTGGTGTGACTAGTTTGTTAGAAATCTTCTGCTTCAAAAATCAGTTTGTTCCCTGAACGGTTAAAAGTTCTTGACCCTTGTAGACCTGTCACATAAAGCCGGTTGAAAATAGGTTCTAGTTTAGTCAGATTCACATTGATCGTTTAATTTTCTCCTTTTATAGCCAAGGTAGGTCACCAAACCACTCTAAAGGCACATTTGATAATAAACGTCCTGAGCTTCTCTTTGAATGCTTGTAACATGAACTGGAGATGTTGCTATGATTGTTTCCTGTCATATTGAAAACCAGTATATCATCCAAGCAGGGGATGGCAAATGACCTGGACATATGGGCAATTTTCCTTTAAATCTTAGCGGAACATGAGATTTTGTCTACTACAGACTTCATTTTTTGTGTGATCTTGAAAATGAATACTTCTTGCTGCTCATTTATTGGTTTTCAAGAGGCTATTTGTACATCTTTGGAGAAGAATATTTAACTTGCTAGGTAAGATAGTTTCACTAAAAGAGGATACTTCTAGTACAACCCACCCTATAGGATGATGTCCAAAGCAGATACCGAAAAATATTGTTTTATATGCATATGTTCATGTCTTTTGTTCGACCTACATTTAATTGTGTCCATGGATTGGGTTGATAATCTTTTTTGTTGGTGCTTTCTATGAAAAGTTATTATTAACATCCAATATGATCCCTGAAAGCACGAGTGTGTTTTTGAAACCCGACCCTAAATCAGTTCTTATGTCACCTTGAACTCAGAGCAGATTTTGGGAGTAACATGTTGGACAACCATCCCTCAAGCTGGGAATCGTGATACCTCTCCACATATAAATAAAATAATTTTATACCTTGTTACTATTAACTAGGTCTAAAATGTTTGTGGTTTTAGAATATTTTGAAATCATGCATGATGAAAACTTCAAGGAAACCTATAGTGCTTGTCTAATATAGGGGTTTTTCCAGTAAAGAAAAAAACACCTATTTAGCTTATTTATGGCCATTAGAGAAATTAAATTAGAAGGGTACCAACAATCAAAACTACTAGATTTTATCAAAGAACTTATACACACTGCACTATTATTTATCTAATCTTATCAGGGAGCTTAAACAGTTTGCAGTTGCACTATTGGATATACTATATTTGTTTCTTTCCATGACATGCTGCCAAAAACTGATCATTTTCATTTTCAAGCCCTTCTTTGGAGGTACCGATGCTCATTTTCACCGTCTTTTTTAGGTTCAAAAGAACCTTTTTTCCAATTTAGAACATTTTCTCAAATAGCAAGACATATGTCTTGAGAATGATGAAAATGCACCCTCGTTGTTAGCCATTAGAACAATTGAACTAGATCGAAGGAATGTGTTAATCATCAGTACCTCAAAAGTCATCTAAGTCTTGTCAAATTTGGAGTCAACATTAACAATAACGAAGTTACTCACCAGTTATGCACATATGTGGTCAATTATGCAGTCATTATTAGGGATAATTCAGTTTCTCATCTGGTTAGTGTTGAGGTCCAAGAATGACCCAGGCCACACTATGGGAAGCTCGGACCAGCTCAACCATCCAGGCAACCTCCAAAGAAGGCCGGCCTCTGTCTAATCTATTCTAAACTAGCCTATACTAGCATTCATAGGGAAAAGGGATGGGAGGTAAGGGTTAGAGAAATGCATAAAAATTAAAGAAGGTGGTGTGTCAGTTTAGAGAGTGAGCGACTCTGCAAAGACAATTCAGAACACACAAGAACACAACCTGCATATAATGCAGAACCATAAACTCATCTCACATTGCAAAGGGTGAGAAAGAGATCTAGAAACTCTGATGAAAACATCAAATGCCTAGAAAGTAGACTCAATCACAAGAAGGAACTTGTAGACGGGATGGAACCTATTGCAGCTGGGGATGAGGAGTTTCAAGGACTCCATTTCCAGTACCAAATGCCTATAGGATTTATTCAGCATCAGTAAGAGAACTGGGACCAAAATCTACAGAGAAATGCCATGATGTGGCCAATCTTCTGCAGAGTGCCCCTTTAAAAAAATACCAAATCCTATTATTTGTAATTCATCCTAAAGAGTAAGGGCAATCTGTAGTAATTGATTCGGTAGGAGATCCAATAGGTGAGGTTTCAAGAGCATGCTACCCACCATTATTGCACATGCCTACTTTTGCATAAATTAGGGAAGAGTGATCCATGTCATCAGCACTTCTATGATCTTCCTTGATTTGGGGATCATGTGAGTCACTCATTTGAATTTAAAGGCCTCGCATTAATTTACTTGCCCCACACTCCTCATTTGGGGAGGGGAACTATTACATTTATTTTAGAGGCCACAACAAACTAAAAAATCATTCCCACTCAACATGCTATGTGACTGCAGAATTTTGAAAAAATGGAGATTTTTATTAAAATTCAAGCATAACATATTATCATTTCCAGTATGAATATATTTATAACAAAGTGTTAGGTGTTGTTTATTTCTTATTTCTTTAAAAAGAATTGACATACAGTTATTTTTCTCATTATGTTCTATTGTTTTTAAATTTTCTTGCACATGGCTACTGTGTTCCATGATGCAAGCTGTGTCTTTGAAATGCTTTCAGAAAAAAAAAAATTTAAGTTTGATCTAATCTATTGTTTTTATGGGCTAAAAAATTAGTATATGCATTGCTTGGGCGTGTTGGGGTTATATAAGTGTGAATTAAAATATAACTGCTGAAATGGTCCAACATCCTCTTAAGCTCGTCAATTCTTCTGTCAAAAGAGGGGATTTTTCTGCGTGAATTCTATCCATGTTTTGAGATAATTAATTTTTAAGAAAACTGGTCTGAGGAAGTAACATTTAGTTGTTTATCAATGCAGGAATGTAGAAGATCCTTTTGTAAAAATTGTGTGAAAGTGTCAATTGAAAATACCGCAGAAGGAAAAAAATGTTACAATAACTGCAAGGGTCAATTTAATGCTGTAAGGTATGGGCTTAAAATGTATTCTTTCATTTTGCAGTTTACCTTATCTAAAACATTTTTTCATCGTTGATGAAAATTTTACATTTGCAGGTACTCTGAAGGACAGTTAAACAGATGTATGCCTTTCTTACCCCTTAGCAGAGCAAAATCTGAAAGAAAATCAAAATTTTCTCTAAAAGACCAAGAGAATGACTTCCAATCCATCTGATGCATCCAATTGTATAAAAATATGTCACACAAGGTATTCTTTTAAGTTTCAAACTACATGATCAATGTCTACCATTTTTCTGAGTTGGGTTCACGTGAAATGTGCTAAATTAGAGATTATCTCAAGGCTGGATCAAGGAAACCAGGGTTTTGAATTAAGTTCCATTTCAAAAAGAGAGCCAAATGTAACACAGTAGCCTGCTTGGTGAGTGAATAATGTTTTAGTGTTAAGAGTTGAACAGTGGGCTTTCTTGCATGCACATCCTAAGTTTATAAAGGATAATCTTAAATGTCAGAAATAAAACAGCTCAAATTTCCCTTTAAACTTCTTCTTTCCTTTCTGCGAGCTTTGCTTGTCACCATTAGTTTTATAACCGTGGCATTTAATCACATAGCAAGAGACCTGACACTAAAAACTATATAAAATGCAGTCAGTGTTGGGAACTGTCTAATGTTGTACAGTACACACTGAATGGCAAGCGAATTTTGTGACCACCTAGAGAACTGAGGTTGATTCAGTGCATCATCTGGTCATGAAGGGGTCTAGGACTGAGACTTATTCTTCTAAAAAGTGCTTGTTAGAGCATCTATTGTGGTGGAAAAGTTTCTGCATTGACCATGTAGCTTTGAAATTGATAGACTATATGTTTTGGATAAAGAATTCTGAGAATTGAATGCAAAATCGTACATCTTGTTCAAGGCATGAGATTTTGTTGCAAATGATTTCCTTTTTTTCCCTGTTTAATACACATTATGACTTGAGGCAAGAAATTTTGGAACACAATAAAATGAATCATTTCCTAACTGGATTGAAATCGCTAATGGAAATTTAGTAACACAATAAAAGGAATCATTTCCTAACTGGATTGAAATCGCTATACTTCTATGCTCATTGCAAATCGAAAATCTTTTGAGTTTTTTCCTGCCTCATCCCTAATAGGACCTTTTTTATAATGCTTCCTATGTTATCTGTCACATTCCCCGGCCGTGACATCCACGCTGGACAAGGCAGATGGGGGAAAATGAATTAAAAATAATGAAAATAATGAAAAGAAGTAATCAGGGGCAGACCACACATTAATATGGTATGGCAGCCTACCATTTCCTCGATCATTCACGTGAAGGGACAGGTTGAGATTGAGATGTGTAGAAAAAAGTATGGCGCATGAGAAGGAAAGTGGTGTCCGTGCCATTAATATGGCATGGCGAGCCTTTACTTGGTTGGAAAATTGTACAGGTCGTGTGGAGAAGAGGCGCTTGGCAGTCTTCAAAATCCCCCTTAACCAATTCATGTGGAAACCCACACGCTATTTAGGGAAGGAAACGACTGCAAGATAGACGAGTTGGAGGAAAGACAGGAGGGAGGAAAATGTAGAGTAAGGCAAGGAATAGAGGTGACCAAGAATGAGGCGAGCATGGGTTGAAGAAAATCCTTCAGAACGCCAGCAGTGGAGGAGAAAGAGGGAGAGTTTGGCGTGAGGAAAAGAGGTACCTGAGAGTCTTCAACCCCCACAACTTCTTCAGTTGGAGACAAGCGCAATTTTGGGGACAGAAAAAACATAGAACGCAATAGCAGGAAGGGCATGAAAAGGGCATTGGGGAACGTGGGACAAATTTCTAAGAAAGGCACCAAAATCGTGCAGGAGAGAGTCTACACAGAGAATCACATAGAGAGAGAAAGAGAGTAAGGAGCAGTAACAAAGAAAGCATAGGGAGATGGAACGCATAAAAGAAAGAAGAAGAAGAGAGAATTGTGGGGAAGGAAACTCGGACAGGAAAAGAAATTAGGGGAGGACAAACTCGCACGCAAGGCCATATATGCATGAAATGGATTTGTTAAAAAGCTCAAGAACTTTCAAGCAAATGCTATTGGCAGGTGTGAAAGCCACGTTCCACAACCATAGCCATCATTCTCCTTGTCTAAGCCAGGAGGAAGGTCTGTAATCGCTATGGACATCCATAAAAAGTCAAAGAGACCATGAAATGCATGGAGAAGGAATGCAGAGAGCACACAGGAGAGAAAGAGCGGAGAGAAACATGAAAATGAAGAACTGAGCGCGGTTGAGTGGACTTGGGTGAAAGGGGCATTAGGAGACCAAGCGTAGGGATTGAAGATTACCACAGAAAGTCATACCCCAAACATCAATTGTCAGCATATCTATTCTAATATTCTCCAAAGAAGCAAAAACCGAAGCAGAGAGAAGGTACGTGAACTGTTTGACAAAATGCCTAAATGAAATGTGATATTCCATTTAATCATGAGAATTACTATTGTACGGAGTTATAATTATTATCAATGCATAAGCTCAAGATTCTTTGAAAAAAAAAAACCTCTCCATTTAATCAAGATTCAAACCATAAATATATGAGATTCAAGCAAGTGAAATCATCACTCTTAAACCTGGAAATTTAAATATATCTATATATGAGGGATTATGTATGTGAGCATGGCTACATATAGTCGGTGTATAAATGCAAACAAATGTAGTTGTACACACACACATAACCAACCTTTATTTAATCATTGTTCACAAGGGGTTAAATAATTTAGTATCTTAGTGTCTTTAGAATCTATTTTGGTAAGGGATAACATAATTTATCATCATTATGTATTAATAATAAAGATACTACTTGATTATTAACATTGATCGTAGTCTAAACAAGATATAAGAAAATAAGGGATTTATGTTTGTTAAATTGTGTAAATAACTCAACTATCTTATTGGGCCTAGACATGTGGGGGCATCATTGTAATATTCCTCAATTACCTCTATTGGAAGTTTGTATGTGCTTCTTAGAATGCTAAAACCTTTTTAATCTTTTATCGACATTGCCTTGCTCAATACTTACTTAATCGAGCCCTAACAATCAATAACTTATTAATGCAATGGATAAGGATATTATTGATGAAACTAAAACTATAGTTACATTAGATTGTTGCATACTTAATACAAGGATATTACGCAAGTAATTGGTAAAATATTTGATGTATTAACAAAGGAGATGAGGACTCCTTAAATAGGAAAATACAAGATGATGTTTCTAAATGAAACAATCGTTAATTGAAGACAAAAATAGAAACTATCTAACCTAACTAAGATGACCATTAAAATATTTAAAATATTTAATACACTCTCTTAATGGTCATCGTTCTAACTACCCACAAAAACAAAGAAGGTTGCCCCCTTCTCTTTAGAATGTTCTCCAACAAAAGACAAGAGCCTACCATTGACTCTGCCACTTGAGATGAGTTTGCCACCAACCCTTCCAGAAACTACAAAACTTGTGAAAATAACCAAAACTGGTCACAAAACATCCAACCTGATGTTGGGTAACAAAGTTGTCCCTCCTTGTAGCTAGAGACACCAAAAACAATTGCACAAACTGAAACCACGATTTTAAAGAAAAATCGGCAAACCTTCCAAACTTTTGCAGATGAGCACAACGCTCCAGAACAGACTGCAAGAAACCGCAATTTTTTAGGACAAAATCACAAAACCCTGAAATCGAAGTTTACAAAGCACTGTTTTTTCGGAAAAAATGGTAAAAACCCACAAAGGAATCCCACATAACTTTGTGAATTACAAAACCCAATACAAAATCCAAGACACTGATCAAAATACAAAACAACATTTTTAAGGAAAAAATGGTAAAAACATTTCCAAAAAGAAATTCAAGGAAAAAAATATTAAAAACCCTCCATAATATTTTCAAGAAAAATATTAAAACCCTTCATAACTTTTTTGGAAAAATATTAAAACCTTTCATAATTTTTGAAGGCAAAAAATTAGAAAACCACAATAATGTTTTTTTAAGGGACAAAATTAAACCCAACCATGATTTTTCCAGGCAAAAATCCATATAATTTTTTTTTTCGAGACAAAAAAAATTAAAAACCCATAAGAATTTTTTTTTAGGGACAAAAAAATATTAAAAAATCCACCCATGATTTTTTTAGAAATCATGTCACATACCAGGAAATCTATAGAAATGCGTCACAAAGTTTTTCTAAAAAAAAAAGACTCTAAAAGTCATGACATCACCTCTAGACGTTGCAATTCTCAGGAATCACAAATCGTCATAAAACACCAAAAAATTGCATGCAGGAAACTTTTGAAAAACAACACAAAAAACGTGTTTTTGAAACTTTTAATTTCACCCAGGAAAACGCTCAAAAAAATGCACCCACAAACTCTCCAAAAAAACACCAGTTCTGTGAGCCAACAAACCTGCCTTGAATCTCCAACGAAAAAATCTTGAATCGTGCCCACTGAAAGATGCGAAAAACTCACAAAAAACAGCGACAAAAATTCTTCTTAAAAAAAATGTGATTTTCTTCTACAAAAACCCTTGAACTTTTAGACAAAAATCGCAAGAAATTTATGCAAATAGAAAACTCGATTCCAAGACAAAGAAACCCTCGAAAACTTCTAGAAATAAATTCCAGGTAGAAAGAGGCTGAGAATTTATTTTATTAAAAAATTCGTCAAATTTTATGAAACCCCATCAACCCACTCTGATAACATATTACACAAGTAATTGATAAAATATTTGATGTATTAACAAAGGAGACGAAGGCTCCCTAAATAGAAAAATACAAGACAATGTTTCTAAATGAAACAATCGTTAACTGAAGACAAAAATAGAAACTATCTAATCTAACTAAGATGACCATTATATTATTTAAAACATTTAATAAAAGAAACTATCTTTTAATTTGATGGAATTGTTGAGAACGTGAAAGAAGTAGTGAGAAATTAGAATACTTAAAAAATCTTAATAGTTGAATAAATATTTGTTGTTAGTATGCTTATAATCAAATGGTTAAACTAAGGTATGGATGTATATGAAAGGCAAAGAAGTTGAGATTAGGAGGGATTTATAAACCAAGAATTTACTATAATCAAGGTGTGATCATTTGAATAACTTATGTTTGAACTTTAAGGGAAATAAAATGACAAAGAGCTTTAAGTCAAATCTTTAACCTTAAGATAACCTAGTAATATGAACCAAGAATAGTATACAATTAATATGAGCCTTGGCTCATGGTTGCATAATATTGGAAATAATGGTGATTTCATCTCATGATATTGCTACCACACTTTACTAAACATATCTTTAATATTGAAACTCGATACTTTGATAATTCATTGGTACCATGGTAAATGCTTTTTATGAATACATGATGTCTATCAACCTCTTCAATACGAGAACTAATATTGGAATTATCATGTGAACAAAGGAAGGTGTCTACTATTTAATTTGACAATGTTGTTGAGAGTGAGTTATGAAATAAATCTTATGTAGCATCTCTTAATACCCAATTGATGACCATTAAGGTCGAGATTAGTGTAAATGGCAAGTATGAATAAATTATCCAATCTATGAACTAAACTATTATAAGAATATGAAGTTGTGCCATAGTGTAAAGAAAATTGGAAGATTAAGAATATTATTAGTAAAATTACTATTGGATTTATATTTTCATATGTTGGTTCAATGGACATAGTGTTGTCAACTCTCTTACGTAGGATTTAGGCATTGATTATACCTAAAATAAATTTATAAATACTATTGGATGTTCTTCAAAGATATCTATTGACCCCTTGAGTATAAGAGCCTCAATATTGAGCCTATTAATGAGTTTCAAATGAAATGATTTCTTATGGGTTGTGTGAACCAAGGTAATATTGTATTAAGTAATAAGCCTATCCCCTAGGTCAATGAGATGAACATCTAAGAGAGTCTAGATGTTCAAACAAGATTATAAATAAAATGGGTGGAGTTTGATCCAAGACCCCAATATCCTTAAGGGGGAGTGTTAGCAAAACCTTGTTTATGGGAAACGGTATATATGCAACCTTTGAGAGACCTAGTAGGGAGAACTATGTGTGAATTTGATCCATTTGGAAGCGGTTACATAGACGATCATGGGGCGAAGGATGTAATTGTGACCTCAAATCCAAAGGGGGAGGGTTCAGGTGGAAAACTCTAGGGTTTGGGGTTGTTCCTAACTTGTTTTAGTTTGAGGTTGAAATGGGTATCATATGGGTATGAAACAAGTTAAGGAAATTTAATAACCTATATTTAATACATGATGTGTTTTTGAATAGTAAATAAATGAAGTAAGGGATTTAACTACTTTATAATTGGTATTTGATTATATGTGTATATGTTGGGTAAAGGCCATCTCGTGTTAGTTCCATGTAACTTTTATGTGTTGTGAAAACCAACTCCATATCTAGAGGTCTCTATGTATAGGCCCCTGTATCTGTTGATTGTGATTGTGACTCATGTTATGTATGACCTATCCAAGAGTGAACCTCTGGCATATTTGAGCAGTGACAAGCAATCGTTTGATCGTGCCAATGACCAATGTTTGGGCTACTACTAGAGACTAGTCGACATTCACCTGGTTCATGGAGGTGAGGGTTGCTATAGGCTACCCTGGTTAGATGATACATTAACAGTTGCACAGGTAGGGACCCATCTGTGCGGGTAATGGTAATCTAGGGCTAACCGTTATATTGAGGGGTTCATTGATTGTCACTGATGACACATAAGTGATCGATGCCAAGTGTTACTCGAGATTGTGAAGAAGATAGTTGATAATATCACTAAGGTCACAAGGTGGTATATATCAGGAGCTACTTTTTCTTAGGTGGACAAACTTGTCACTGGTGGCCTATAGGTGATTAAAGTTGGAATACATTGGCTATGGTAGGTTCACTACCTGTGGAAAGCATTGAGATGATGGATGGACTCGTTGTCAAACTATATACTTAGCCTTTTTGGGTTGAGGCCGAACCCGCGATGTCGTATGGGATGCATCGAAACCTCTTCCTATTTGTGCAATGGTGTAAAAGATTGGAGGAAAGGATAGGACTCACGGTGTAGTGCGCAATGCGTCGATATTATTTCTATCTGGGATGCATTATGGACAACTATTAGTCAGCCATTATACTTGTGATTTGTGTATAATCTAGTCACTATGTACACGTTATGTGTTGGAGCTAGTCATTGTGTATGTGTGATAAGTGTTGGAGCTAGTCACTATGTATTTGCGATATATGCTAGAGCCAGTCACTAATGTAATTGTGGCATGTGTATGATCTAGTCACTGATGTACTTGTGATGTGAAAATGAGAGATAGTTGTACTTGCAATGTACATATGATTTAATCACCATTGTATTTGTGATCTTTGTAGGATCCAATCATTGTTGTACTTGTGATGTGTATGAGTTATCCAACTTGTGTATATGGAGGTATGCTCATGAAAATCTGTGTATATGATTTTTGGGATTATGGTATGATACGCCTATGGTGAATGTTTGTACAGTAATACTTAGTAATGTTTGGTGTGGACCCAACACTTGATGACAAGGTTATTATCATTATATTATAATTGGTTAAGTCAATAACTTATGCTTAATGAATAGTCATGGTTTAAATATGAGATTAGAGATCTCATACAAGAGGAGAGAATGAACTCCTTCGAATATTGTTAGGGCGAACTATGAAGCCTCTAATTCCCACAAGGGGATACGTATTTAGGGTCACCATGAACCCTTGAGGTTTAGGTTTGGGTCTAGGGATGACCCTAATTATAGTAGCTTAGCATTTTTGAGCATAAGAATGAAAGTGTGGCGTTGATTGTCGTCACCATGGTGAATGATGAGCTATCGAAATTAACACTTCTAATTTAGATGGAATGTGTTTGGTAGGTTAATTTGGTAGTGGATGCAAACTAAATAAAAGAAATTGTAGTGCCTGAGTGGCGGATTTTACAATATCCAATTCAATGCAACTAAAAATGAGTAGTTCTATTGTCAAAGGGCCATATAAGTTACAAGCCAAACTTTGCCCTTTAGCAATTTGATCAAATTAAGAATCATAGTTGTATATCCACATATAAAGAAAGTTACAAAATGGAGCTTACTATAAATTCTCACGGCCACATATCGATTGGGAATCCTTCTCAAGAAATTGAATTCACCTACCCAAACAAAGACTAGCATCGTTTGAATAATAATAAGACTACACCATTAAACATAATAAAAATACATTTTGGCTCTATAAGACTATGGTTCTATGGAGGGGTGCTACGTAAACTTTTATAGGGGTTGTCCTTGATCAAATTTACGAGCCTTTTACAAACAAGTTCTCCCATGAATTTTATAACAATTAATGCTACAAATCTTAGTTGTATTTTTTTGGGAGCTAGTGGTTTCATGGATTAGTTAATGTTAAAATAAATAATTTAGAATCCAAAAGTTTGAGATGTCTTTTATAGCACCATATAGAAGAAAAAATCTAAATGTAAGGGAAATTTCTAGCCCCATCCCACAAATAGTTGTTGAATTTTTGAAAGGGGAAATCTAAAAGGGAAAAATAGGATTTCCATTTTAATTTTTCATTGTATCAGTTTCTTCTTCATCCCATGGGACCTATCACTTCTTAAGTATAGATCCTAAAGACTCGCCTATTGCTTCTTAAGGATGCAGTCCCATAAATAAGGATTCGGCTCCTATTTTTATTTGGAGGGCAATCAATTGGCATTATAGGATTAAAAAAGGGTATCCAAATATATTGTGAATTTGTTTTGCATTAGTATAATGGGGAGTGAGACTTATGGACTCTTATATCTATGTGAGAGTTGACATGACTTTTTTCTTTCTAATTCTAATTTCTATTTATCTATAACTAGCACTTGTATCTAAATGAGGTTCAAGGATTACGTCGATAGAAAACTATATGTATACATTAATATGTTAGTGTAGTGTCACAAAATTGCACCCCATGGAAATTTCATACTTGTGCATCTAGCCCGCTACGTTTCTGGCACCTTGTTGCATTAATGACAAAACCTTATGAGTTAGAATTTGATGATTTCAACGCCACAAGGGACAATGATGAAGCATTAGCAATCTGCCACCTCATTTCTTGCATTTTTTTTAGTAGGACGTCTTCGTGACGCACTAGCGTCCCTAAACTTTTAAGTTTCAAATGAGGGAATCTCACGTTCTTTTCCTATGACACGCATCATTACAACAAAATTGTGAGTGTAACGACTCATCTCGCCCATGCACCCTCACAAAACTCATATTTTCACTCTTCTCTCATTCATTCTCACTCTCTCTCACTTGCTCTTGCTCTCGTGCTCTATTCTCTTCTACATCTCTTCTTTCTTGCTCTTCGTAGTGAAGCTTTGTCAGAATCTTATCTCATCAACAACCAAGGCTCTCTTAGAACCAAGGCTCTCTTGCAAACAAACGCATCTCGTTTATCAAGCCAAGAGGGAGCTATGAACTATTGGTAACACTCTCTTATTTTCTTTTGTCTTATCTATTCACAATATCTACTTGTCTTATCTATTTTATTCATGATAGGGGCTCTCCTCCACAACGAGGTTTATTTCTATCACACGTCTTGTCTATTAAATTTTATCTCTTGTCTATTTCTATCTATCTGGTTGTTTGTGGAGGTGGAAACACCAAAACGGGGGTTTGATTGAGGCAAGCCCTAAAACAGCCCCAACATTTTTCCTCATCCTTTCTGTGTGCAGTTTTTTTCAAATTTGAAGAGCTGGGTACTTGCAGATTTCAGGTTTAATCTCCTGGTTTGATAAAGATGACAACGTGGGGTGCATATGTCCCTACGGCATGTTGTCATCTATTGGTCGCGACTCAATCCTTTTGAGGGCATAATTTGTAAGTCTTTATCTTTTTTATTTTTGTAATCAGTATTATGTAATTCTTTTCTATTAATTTAGAGTTTTATCATTCTAGCCTAGTATTTTATTTAATTAAGTTATTACAGTATTCTCCATTTCACACTTTGTCACTTGAGCTTGTACCTAAAGACTCAGGAGTAGCAAATCCCCTCCTTTACATTTTGGTGAATCTAATGCGAAACTCAATCATGTCAGATCTTTTTATTCAAAACTTTAATGCTTTTGATGATGCATTCTCTAAAGAATATTTTGATATGTTGGATGATGCCCTAGATGATTTCTTAGAGGCATCTCCTTCTATTTGCAGATTTGTTGAACAAACTTCTTCATCACAACCTTCTTCCTCTTCCCAAGTCGAAGAGTTTGTGAATACATAGTTGTAGTTTCTGTAGCCCTTCAAAGGCCTAAGAGACTCGTCATTTATGTGACTTCGTCTAGCCCATCTTCTAAAAGAATTCATTCTATTTGTGGGGTTCCTATCACTATTTATACATCAGACCTTTACACGAGATTCATGCAATCTAAGGCTTCCTCCTATAAAGTGGTAGCCCGTACTTACAATACTAGAAATAATTAACAAAATTTAAATCAACTAACTTCTTTACCACCCTCTCAACCAAGCTTTCCTCTAGCACCTAAAGTTGTAGCTAAAGCACTTGGTGAGTATGATCTTGTAGAGCAACTTCATATTACTTTTGCCAAGATCTCACTGTGGGATTTACTTTAGACTTCTTTGTTTTACCAAGGTATGCTTTAGGAAGCCTTGCAAAAGATTCTCTTGCCTTATTCTACTAGGCCAATGGATGTTAATGCGTTAATGGCTCATATTTGTGTGGATTCGTCAAATATTACATTATATCCATATGAACTCTTACCTCTAGAAGTACAAAAGCAAGTGGATCCTCTAATGATATTAGTCAACATTAATAACATTGGTATTAGGCATGCTCTCGTTGATATCAGTTTGATTCCCGATGTATGTAGCATCGACTTGTTACCTAATATTAAAATTGATTCTTTTGTTGTTGTTTCTTTGTATATTCGTGGATTTCATAAGGGTGATCCCACAATAGTGGTTTACAATTTTTGGCCAAACTGGACACTGGAATTATTTTTAACTAAATCTTCACATTCGAGCACCTATAGCGGCTAAACTGTGAGGAATTTGAAGATGATGCAAACTAGATTCTCGTCACATTTTGTCTATAGATTCTAAAAATATATTTTTTAAAATTTTTGGAATCAGATTGCACTTCTTTTTCCATCTCCCACGAAAACTTTTTTTTTCAAAAAATAGCATTTTTAAAAAGTGGCGCACACCGTATAACGCATAAATTTTTTTCAATGAAGGATAAAACTCTAATTCTTTCGAATTTAGATTTGTAACTTCAATATCTAGTGCTTCCACTTGGTTAGATAGTTTTTTATTGAATATTTTTTCTTTAATCAAGTTTTGAATTCAAACCAATTACAATTCAGATATAGCGCGACCGTATAATGCGTAACTTTTTTTGTATATATCAAAATTCAAAAAAAAATTGTTGGATCAAGGACTTCAATATCTCGTGCACTCATATTTTTCAAAAAAAAAATTGATAATCTGCTATTTTTCCACATGTACAAAACATAGACCTTCATTTTCGATGAAAAACCTATATTTAATAAAACTAAAAAAATAAATGCATAATAAAACCAAAACATATCAAAATTATATTCATTGGATAGCTCATTCCAAGGACTACCTGATTCCACTTGGGTTTGTGAAGTCTCCGCCAATTTCATGTTCAAACTGAGCTTCAAAGTGAAAAAAAATAAGTTTTTTTTTGTGTCTGAGGGGGAGAATGAGGGATAAGGGGGATTCGCTTGAACCAGGGTTCGCTCGAACCCTGGTTCGAGCGAACCACCTCACATAATGCATTTTTATTTGGTTTTTGGGCGGGCAACTAGGGAATGGGTTTGCTTGAACCCTGGTTCGAGCGAACCCATAGGTTCATACAAACCCCCAAAATCACATTTTTTGGCATGGGATCATTTTTTGTGTTTTCCTTCCTCACTAGAATTGTAAACCACTATTGTGGCTTCACCCATAACGTTGGTCGACAAGCTTTAGGCATGATAATCTTACCTTTGAGATTGGGACCCATTACCATACCCACCTTGGTTTATGTTATGTCTAGTCCTTTACCTTATAACACTCTCTTGGGAAGACCTTGGATTCATGCTTTGGGAGCAATCACTTCTACTTTGCAACTTTCTATAAAGTTTGTTAATAATAACAAAGTAGTTACAATCAAGGTTGACCTTGATGCTATACACCTTTTTGAAATAGCAACAATTAGTTGGGCCTTGGTTGCTTCTACACTTAATAATTTTATCCCTTCGTTATCTTCTAATGCGTCAATATTTGCTCAGGCAGTGCCTATTTCAAAGGCTTCTCCTGAGATGGATGTCCCTAAGGAAGATCGTTCTGAAGCAGAGAATCCTAAGTCTACCCCTTCTACTTCTTATTTTGAATCGAATGCATGTTTTGGTGATGATTAGGGGTCCTTGGACTTTACCGAATCTTTTATTGAGGAGTATAAATAGACCCTATCCACCTAGAAATTCCAACAATCTCATATACATCTATCAAGAAAGTTGATTGTCCTCCCACTAAGGAAAATGATCATGCCTTCATTAAGGAAGATGAGCATGTCTCTATTGAGGAAGGTAATCATACTTCTATTAAGGAGGCTAGTGTTTGTGTTCTTGCTAAGAAGGATGATTATGTTCCCGTAAAGGATTATGATACTAGTTATTGAAATTAGGCTCTTTATGTCGATCCTCCTTCCTAGGAATTGCAAACATGTCATGGCCCTGGTTTCAATCTCCTTTCTAAACATGGTTATGGAAGTAGCGGTTGCGGACGTCGTGAACAACGTACTAAATTCCCCATAGAGTTTGACCTTTGTGAGTGTAATATGGGACTTGGATACCATCATACAAATTCTAGGAGGAAACCATGGTTGAATGTTAACATGATTTCCATCAAACCTCCTTCTCTTGAACTAGTTCATCCTGAATTCATTGAAAACATGGTAGACTCTAACAAGGTTCCTCTAGATGTTTTCTCTTCAGGGGAAGCATTGGAAGAATTCTTAGGTGTCTACTCTCATTCACCTTCTTATCACCATAAATGGTGATACATGTATTGCTTGAATAAACAAGCATACTTTGGAGAATTCGTTATGAGCGTTGATGAGAAGGCCCCTTTATCTAATGTGGATGATTATGTTCCTATAACTCATACTGAAGATTGTTTTTCTCTCCTTAAAGGAGATACTTCCAATGTTTTCATGGATCCTACATCTTTTGATAAGGTGATTAAGATTGGAAAATACCTTTCTTCAAAAGAGTCTAAACACCATTATGATTTGTTACATTCTCATCTCAATATTTTTGCTTGGTCATATGAGGATATGTCTAGTATTGATGAGTTTGTGGTGGTTCATAATATCATTCTATGTCCCAATGCTAAGCCTATTAAACAAAATATCTAAAAGATGAAACCCAAGGCTGCCATATTAGTCAAAATTGAGATCAGAGGGATATTATCCTTTCAAAGATGGAAATGAGCAAAAATATAAGGGTTATAACCCACAAATTTATGTATCAGAAAGTGAATCAGAGGGATATACTCCCTTCGACTATCTGAATAGTCATTCTATGTAAATTCAAGGATATTGAAATCCTTATTAAATCATAAATAAAAACATACTTTTGGAAAAAATTGTGTATAAGTTCTTTATGAGATTCTTTATATGAATGTTTTTTTTTTGTGGAACATTAAGTAAACTTTCTTAGATCTAATTCAATGAAACCTTCAGGTATAACGATTCTTGAGAAAATGGTTAGGACATGAACTAACATTGGGGGAAGTCAAGAAGTAGGACAAGGTACTGAGAATGTTGAAGCTAAGTTGGACCGCGTCTTGACTATAATAGATGAAACAAGAGCAAGGTTAGAACTTCCAAGTTTCTCTACAAAGATGAATCCTTACATATCTCCCTTAGGTTCTAATGATGTCATCTTAGGAATGAAATGGCTATGGATGCATTGAGCTAAAGTGGATGGCCATGCTAAAACAATAAAATTCTTAGATGATCTAGGTAACCAAGCGTCTTTTCAAGGAACGCCTAGAAAAGTGAAACTATGACAGATTTCAGTTGTGCAAATGCATAGGGCGAAAAAGAAAGGTTGTCAACTCTTTGCAATAAAGATGGATAAACTTGAGGAATGCAAGGAAGTCATCCTTCAAGATGATGTCATGTATTATGAACCTCAAGATTTTCAAGAAGTCGAAGAAGGTGAAGTGGTGGAAACAAGGAAAACGGATATGGAAAAATATCTTGTCCTATGAGAATTTGTGGATTTATTTCTAGATGAACTACCTAGATTGCCTCCTAAGAGAGTGTTTGATTTCTTCATTAATATAGTCCTCGAGTTAGAACCTATATCCAAAGTACCATATAGGATGACCACAATGGAATTGATGGATTTGAAGGCACAAATAGAAGAATTGTTGTTTAAAGTATTAATAAGACCTAGTGTTTCACCCTAGGGAGCACCAGTGATCTTTGTCAAGAGAAAAGATGGTACACTACACTTGTGTATTGACTATCATTTTCTTAACAAAGCAACTATAAATAATAAGTATTCATTGCCAAGTATCAATGATCTCTTTGATCAGATGCAGGCGGCGGTTGTGTTTTCAAAGATTGATCTACATTCTAGATATCATCAACTAAGAATCAAAGACGAAGATATTTTCAAGACAGCCTTCAGAACTAGATACGAACATTACGAGTTCACAGTCCTACCTTTTGGACTAACGAATCCACTAGCAACATTCATGAACCTAATGAACAATGTATTTAGAGACTGCTTGGATAGTTTTGTGTTGGTTTTCTTGGACAACATATTAATCTAATCCAAGAATGAAGAACATCACAAGCATTTGGAGATAGTGTTACAACGATTGAGAGAACATAAGTTGTATGGGAAACTCTCAAAGTGTACGTTCTTCCAAAAAGAAGTACAATATTTGGGTCATCTAATTTCGATAGATGGGATTGTAATTGATCCCGCAAAAATAAAAGCAATGATTGAGTGGTTGGTGCCTAAGAGTGTACTAGAAGTTAGAAGTTTTATGGGTTTGGCTGGGTATTATTGTAAGTTTGTTGCAAACTTTTCAAGGATAGCTTTTCGCATCACTTCTTTGCAAAGGAAAGGTGAGAAGTTTGAGTGGATAGAGAAATGTCAAGCAACATTTGATCTATTCAAAGAAAAGATGATTACGACTCCAATACTAATGGTACTAGATCTGAATGGTGACTTTATTGTTATCATTGATGCATTAGGAGAAGGATTGGGTGGAGTGTTAATGCAAGAGGAGTGAGTCATAACTTATGATTCAAGGAAGCTAAATCCCTATGAAAAAAATTATGCTTCACATGATTTAGAGTTAGCAATGGTTGTTCATGTGCTACAGATGTGGAGACACTATCTGTTGGGAAAACCCTTTGAACTCAAGGCCGATCACCATGGTCTCAAGTATTTGTTTACCCAACCTAATCTCAATGCAAGGCAAAGAAGGTGGTTAGAACTTATATCTAACTATGATATCAACATCAATTATATCAAGGGAAAGGAGAATTAGGTTGTCGATGCTCTAAATTGTAGGAGGCATATCTCCTCAATGGTATCAGTCCAAATTGACTTTAAGAGTCAAGTGTTGTAAGAATCCAAGGGTGACGATTTCTATGAACAATTCAAGCAAGCACTCACAGATGATCTGCAAATCGAAGGTATGAAGGATATCACCTTGAATCTAATGGATTATTAAGATTTCAAGGGAGAATTTATGTACCTAATTTTGGAGAATTGAGGAACTTGGTATGGAAATAAGTTCACAATGCACCATATTCAGGACATCTGGTGTTACCAAAATATTGGCTGATGTAAAGCCATTATATTTATGGAAGGGTATGAAAGGGGATGTTGCAAGGTTTGTAGCAAGTTGCTTAGAATGTCAAAGAGTGAAGGTGGATCGTCATCATCCTGCAAGTCTTTCATATCCACATGAGGTTCCAAAAAGTAAGTGGCAAGTCATTAGCATGGATTTTGTGTAAGGACTACGTATGCAAAGGAATAAGCATAATGCCATTCTAGTAGTGGTGGAAAGCTCACTACAGTAGCTCTATACCAGGAAATTTGACCGATGGAGCTCCTGTAATAGCTCAGAAGTTTGTTCAAGAGATATTTAGATTGCATGGGATTCCTGAAAAGATTATATCCGATAGGGATGCTCGTGTGACATCTAGATTCTCTCAAACCCTATTTTCTACACTTGGAACAAAATTAAATATAAGCTTTGCTTATCATCCAAAAACATATGGACAAATTGAAAGAGTAAACCAAGTGTTAGACGACCTACTAAGGATGTATTGCATGGATCAACAATACAAATGGGAAGAATACCTACCATTGGATGAGTTTGCATATAATCTTATCTCTGTGATCAAGATGGCTCCATTTGAAGCATTATATGATAGGAAGTGTCAAACTCCTATAAGTTGGAATAAGCTAGAAGATAGGATAAGCCTTGGACCAAAAATGTTATCTGAAATAGAGGAGCAAGTTGGCATTATTAAGTAGAGGTTAGAAAAAGCTAATGATAGGTTGAAAAGTTATGTTGATTCCAAATGGGTACCTAGAAATTTCATAGTAGGAGAAAAGGTTTTGTTAAGGGTCAAGTCTCATAAGAGTTCAATCAAGTTTGGAAAGTCATCCAAACTAGCTCTGCACTACGTAGGTCCTTTTGAGGTTCTTGAGGAAATCAACCCTATAGCATATAGGATTGCTTTGCCACTAGCTCTTGCCAAGAGGCATGTTGTTTTTCATGTTTCATAACTTAAAAAGTATACACCAGGCAATAACCATGTTATTGATTGGAATGCTTTACAGGTACAAGACATAATAGTGGTAATAATCGAGCCTCTCAAGGTGCTCAGAACACATAAGATCCACTTACGTAATAGAGAGGTTTTGCAGTGCAAGGTCCAATGGGATCAATATGCAAAAGTTATGCCACTTGGGAAGACTATGCTGAGATCAAGTAGAAGTTTCCACAAGTCTTGCTAGATTTTGAAAACGATGATGTTTTGTAATGTGATGCTTTATGGATAATTTGTGATTGATATTTTATACTATGTCCATGCCAATACTTAATAAATTATTGGGGACGGTGATTCACAAGGGGGGAATATGTTACACCTAGAGCGATATTACCTATTTACTATTATCTTGTTTGGTTAAATTGCTTGAATAAATGAATGTGTTTTGTGGATATTTACATGAATGTGTTTTATGAATCTTTATATGGATATGTTTAATGAATCTTGAATGGAAATACGATGAATGAATGATTGATGCAATTTGATATTTTATAATGATTCTAACTATGAAATGTATGATGTATATGGTTATGTTGTGTTCGGCTAACTAAGTTGTTATGATGTGCTAAGTTGAGTGCAAGAACAGGTTTGAACCTCCAGAAGAGAGGGGAAATATCACTCAGGAGAAGAACTCGATCTGGTAACCCTTAACATGCCTGACTGAGCATTCACACACTCACGTCCTAGTTGGTCTTAGTGAGTCAAGTCAGTTTTGGGAAAAGGTAAGTAATCTTTGTTGTGAATGTTGTGATTGATAATTGTGATTAAGTCTTGATGTCATGTGACAGTCTTTCCTTGTATGCTTATTGTGGTATCAATGAGATATATGCATAAAATGTATATATATGTATATGTGTACATTTCTATGGTAGACTCATACATGTATATGTACCTACGCATGCTCATGGACGAATTACCCATATGCATGAGAATACCGATTGGACTAAATTGACATATATATGTATATATACATCTCATGTATGTATGTCGATCGATGGAAATGTATGTATGAGCGTTTTATAAAGATATTGAAATGAAATTACGTATATATATATATATCTGTGTGTGTAGTATACATATTTATATGTGTGTGTGTAAGTTGATAGAGTAACATATATATATATTTATATATATGTATGTGTATATATATGTGTGTGTAATATTATTCTTTATATTTATATATTTTATGAATATGTTTGTTAATAAAATATAATTGGTAAACTTTATGAAATGAATATATATTGATATATACATATGTATACATGCTTTGATAATAAATTTGTATATATATACATATATAATTGTATAGGAGCGAATTTGTACCCCTTACGAAATTCTCCTTTCACACACCCTCACCCTAGAAAATCAAATCCGAAGGTGAAATTCCACATCACCCAGCTGTCTTCCTTCCATTTGGCATATGTTTGTTGTGTCAATGGGAGAATATTTGTCAGGGATGCACATGCGACACGCAGACATTCATGCGACGCGATGTCGTCCCTGACAGATTCTTGCATCTAAAGTTGGTAGAGGCATTACACTCCCAATTGGGGACAAATTGTAATGTCCCTCTTCAACCAACCGACCTGAAAACACCTTATTCTTCCTCATTCTTCCTTCAAATGGATCCATTCTCACTCCATTTCCATCCTCTCCAAGCTTTGCACACATTCTCAAGCCATCTCTTAGCATTTCCAACAACACTTCAACACTCCATTGCAACAGCAACACTCCATCAACTCCACATAGCAAGTGTGAAGCAAGCCATAGCATCGTGGGCTTGGAGTCTTGTGAGACCTCCCTTCATCACAATTGAGGTTGTGGTGACCTTGCCAAGCCTTCATTCTCCTCCATTGGCTAGTGAGCTTTTGGGTGGAGGTGGTAATGTTTCGCTCCTCTTCTTTGTGATTTGGTTGAGTAGCATTATATTGTTTTGTAGTGTTTATTGTAACTTCTACTTCTTTACTTCTTTATCACATATTTCTACTTCATTGCTATATGGCTATCCGTGGAGGTGGAAAAACCAAAACGGGGGTCTGACTAAAGTAGACCCCTATAGAGCCCCAACATTTTCCTTTCTCTCTTGTGTGTAGGTGAACGTGTGTTTGGAGCTAGCTGGCGAACTGGCGCATTGGTGAGATCATCTTCGTCACCCTAGCTTTTATCTATCTACTTTATCATCTTCGTCTGTACTTTTTATATCTTATCATTATGTTTTGTTCGTTTAAGAATAACAAGCTAGGTTGTTAGTTCATTTTTAGGTAGTTTATATTGTACTTCATATCTTCTGACCGTACGAACGTTAGCCCGTCGCACTATCATCCCAGAACTACGCTTTCATCCTTAAACAAAGAGTTGTTTGAGGTGCAGTATCGATTCCGAAAACCAACTCACTTGGCCTAAACTTGGATTTCGAGTCTAAAGAGTGATAGAAGTACTTTATAGTCCTCATCATTCTCGACCTCTATCTGAAACGCCCCTTTAGAGTGAGGTAAGTTAGGGCAACCCTCCGCTCTCAGCTCTTTGTGACCTAAAGCCTTGACATGATTGATCCCCCTCTCTTACATTTTTGGTGAACTCGATGTGAAGAAACGTCTGCTCATTTGTCTGTGTTGAGGCTTTTCCCTTGTACCTTGTGACCGTTGAACCCTTGAATGTTGTGAAGGTTTATGAGCATCACAACTCAAACCACGACCTCCAAGTATATTGTTAGGAGAAGTGTACGACACCTTCCAATGGAGAAGACGAAGGTCACTTTTGGTTTCTCTACAGGCCTTTTTGTTGGATTTTTCGTTGGTCTTTCTACCCAAGAGTAGTTGTCAAGGGGCGAGATAGGATTCTTCGATGAGACTGACCATGTCCCCACTCCTCCTACATCTCCTACACCATCATCAATAGATGAGCACAAAGCTATTCACATTCCTTCAGAATATATCTCTACCCTTAGCAAAGGGTTGGGCGACTTGGAGAA
This sequence comes from Sequoiadendron giganteum, assembly GCA_007115665.2. Taxonomy (NCBI): domain Eukaryota; kingdom Viridiplantae; phylum Streptophyta; class Pinopsida; order Cupressales; family Cupressaceae; genus Sequoiadendron; species Sequoiadendron giganteum. Next base: position 27,975,242 of record CM021101.1, read on the forward strand.
TCACCTAGAGAAGGACCCAAAGTTGGCTAGAGCTGCTAAGGTTATTAGCGAGATAAAGTATATGGTGGGAAAAGACCGAATAGGCATAGAGCTCCTCACTAGCCTCTCTAGTCTGACTGAATCATGTGCCCCTCTAAACAATGCTAACATTATACAAGGGGTCGCTCTCGAGGAACATGAGAGATAGTTAGAAGTGTTGATGCCTCCCACGTCCATGTATATGGCTGACACGATCCCTTTGATCAGTGTCCCCCTACCTCTGAGAGATCTAAAACTATCAAAGCAAACAAAATACCCTTAGGTTTCAGATTCACCCCTCTTGTCACCTATGGTGGTGGAGGTTTTGGCGAGATGAGTGGTGGGGGCTTTGGTAGTGGTGATAGCTTCGATAGTGGGGGTGGTGCTAACGAAGGTGGTTCCGGTGGAGGCCATGGTGGTGGTTTCAGAAGTAGAGGTAGCTCTGATGGAGACCTTGCTGGTGGTGGTGGCTTCGGTTGTGGTTCTAGTGGTGGCCATGTTGGCGGTTCCAAAGGTGGCTCTGGTGGTGGTTTCAGAGGACGTGCCACTGGTCCTATGTCGTCTAATGACCCTATTTTGAACACTCTTCTTCAAAATATGGGCAAGATGCAAAGCCAGCTGAGGAGTCTCTCCCAAGCCTCTGCCCAACCTATCTTTCAACCCTTCTTCCAACATAGCCCATTGTCAGTAGCAATCTTAAGTATTCCCTTCTCACAAGGAATGGAGATTCCCAAATTCGAATAATACGACGGCAAAGGGGACCCACAAACACATGTGTCTTACTTTAATGCCCTGTGCACAAATTTCTTCCATCATGATGCGTTGATGGCAAAATTACTCCCCCGATCTCTTAAAGACACAATGCTCAAATGGTATTGTTCCTTACCAAATAACTCTATTTTCTCATTTGATCAACTTGTAAATAAGTTTCTCTGATAATTCCAAGCCAACATCGGACCGAAGATGACCTTTTTGGATCTCGTCCAATGCAAACAAGGGGACAGTGAGAAGATAACTGATTTCATAGCATGGTATCAAGCGCTCTTCTCACAGATCGTGTACCTGTTGCCTAATTCTGGCGTGTAAAAGGTTTTCATAGGGAACTTGCAAAGACCTTGGCAGGAAAAGTTCACCCTTATGAAATACTTTTTTTTTGTGCATGCGTGTGCAACGCTACGAGAATATCAATAAACAGTAGTCCAGTTCGGGGGATCCTCCTCACACTCCTATTCAGAAGGAAAATCCATAGTATCGATCTCTGGAAAGGGTAAGGTTGTTGCGAATGTAGTATCCGCTATGAATGATAACGGCCTCAAATGCAACAGAAAGTTCACAAAGTTAGCAGAATCTTATTCTTCAATCTTACAAAGGTTGTTGAAGGATAAGATCATAACCTTGGAGAACCCTAAGCCTCTCAAGGAACCTTACCCTAGTTGGTATGATGTGAATTCCTTCTATCAGTACCATCGACTTAATGAACATGATACTAAACATTTTATGCACTTGCGTCACAAGATATAGGATCACATTGAGGATGGTACTATTCGTCTCAATGGAAATAAACAAAATGCAAACAAATCGATGGAAAAAGCGAATAGTGAGTTGTAGATATACACGGACCTGTTTTTGTCACATTTTTCCAACATGATTATCGATCCCTCCAATTCTACCACACGCGTTGAGGTGTATGTTAACATGGTTACAATTACTCCTTTTGCACAACCTGCAATCAACTTGTCGGACGTGACATTCACATCGTAGGATATGCCCTTGAACAACAAGCCCTCTCCCCTTTACATTCCTTCTCGTCTCAATGGGAACATTGTGATAGGGGTCCTAGTTGACCCTGCGAGCTGAGTGAGTGTCATTACAAAGGAGACATTGTGGAAAAATTCTTTACAAAAGGAGGAGTACAAAGCAATGAAGTCCACCATCTGTACGCATGATGGCCTTGTTCTTAAACCTTATGGTTCAATAACTTTGTTTGTCCTAGTTGGACCTAGGGTCATAGACATAATCTTCGATGTCATTCCAAAGTTAGATTTGTTCAGAGTGAAGTTAGGCATACCCTGGCTAGCTTCCATGAATGGAATCGCCTTCGTGATTCACAAATGTTTAAAGTTCTCCCATGAAGGTGTTGTGCATGACACTGGGTACCAACCTCTGGTATCCTGTGCGGGATATTCATTGGATCACTTTTGGCCCACCTCGGTCGGTCTGCTTCCTCCAAGAACAGACCTACTTTATAAGAGTTATGTAAAGTATAAGACCAGGGGCAAAGGAAAGTCAAATTTGACCCTTTTAGTAGTGCACCAGCAAGCTACCTCATCTTCTTGAAAGGGGAAGGAGAAGTCCGCCCATCCTCAGAGTGGCTCTTCTGCTCCCCTTTCCAAATAGGAGTTTTAGATGAATATGCCTAGTTTTTACCCTTTGAGTCCGATGATACCAACTTGGCAAAAACCCAAGGTTCGGATATTTGATCTTCCTACCACACCTCCTAGGCCTTCACCCTACTTGTATGGTAGAAGGAAGGATCCCCGTGGGGAATCCTCTATGTCCCGGCCTCTGCGACCTCCTATCACTTGTGCTCCAAAACCAGTAAATGAGAAGAGGCTAGCTACCAAGGCACAAGAGCCGACTCCACTTGTTGTTTTTCAACCTGCTCCTCCTGCTCCCGTTTAGGAGCCTATTCCTCCGTCAGAAACGGCTATAGTGGACACTCTTATGGCTGAGCAAGAGCCTTTCGTCCCTTCACAGCTCCCAACCTCTAGCTCAAAGAGTCATAGAAACCACCTTGCACATGAGCGCAAACATCGACGAAAGGCTCTAGCAGTTAAGCAAGCCGCTTTGCAGAGAAAGGATGAGGAGTTGATCGCCCCTGTATTAGGGCCTCCTACTATATACTCTTCTCTCCTCCCCTATCTTTTGTTCAATCTAGCTCAGTCTCACTTTCGACTCCCGCTATGAGTGTGAGTGTGCCTGATGTAATGTCCCCATATTAGAGACATAAAATGCACAAATTAAAATTTTAATTTTTTAAAGATTGTTTGATAAAGGGAAATGAAAGATTGAGGGAATAAGATAAATTAAATGCATTATTATCAACTAGTGCATAACTAACATAATCTGATATGACTTATTACTCTTGATCAGAATAGATCACCTTATTTTTATCCCTAACCTTGTGGGATGATAGATTTACTGTGCCAAGGGTGCGTGCACCATCTCGAGTTGGACACCCTCAAGGATTGGTTACCCATCTTGGGCTCCGTCCAACATTGGGTGGATTTACCTGCCTATCCCTCCCACACACTCCCTATCCTCATCAAACGTTACAACAGAGTTTTCGGTCGAGGTCTATCTTTCAAGATAAAAAAATCATAATTGTTCGTTGAGACACAATAATTGTTGCAAGCAATATTATTGTGTCTAAGAATATCATCCAAAATTTGTATATTAATCTAATTGATACAGGAGGTTTCCATAATTAATATATTCTTGATTTTAATACACATTTGACAGTTTCATAGAGTTATTCTAATATAGCCTAGATTATTAGTTTCTTTTGTCAAAGATGACTTACCTGTAGCTGAAGTGGTGTTTCCTCCTCTAGAGATATTTGTCTTGATCGGTGGCTTTTATCTTCAGCACTCAAATATATCATTAGTGTAACTCAACCGATAAGAATCTATTATCCATTTTTATACTAAGCATCATAACTATTTATAAGGCTCGATAATTGTTGCCAACATCATTATTACATCTATATAAAGATCTATATGCAGGTGATTATTCCTGATGATAATTACATTGCTTGAATATATGCATGAATCTCAATGCATAGTAAATATGAAAGGCTAAGACATAAGTTTATTAGAGTAATAGACTATACATATACATATTACTGTAGCATGATGAAGAGAATGTCATCTTTATACCACATACATATACATACTATAACAACATGGTGAAGACTTTGATTGCATATTTATATCACATCTGCATACATACTATAGCAGCATAAGGAAGATATCGAATGCAAACTTCTATACATACAAACTGTAGAGTACATACCTCAGTTCGTTGTATCACAATGATAGTGTCCAGAAGTGTACCTCTTAGCAAAACCCCTCAAGAATCGTCCACCCTTCTTCATCGATTCCTCATTATTATTTATACTCTTAAGTTTGGCATAGAGTGATTGTGTCTCTTGGAACAAAGACGTCCCTTCATCATGTCTATTAACCGAGGCTTGTAATTAATTCTAATTCATACTCTTTAACATGTCGATGCTTTTCCTTAACATTGATCATTGCTTGTAACTTAATAATTATTGCTCATTATATTGGTCAAGGCACATATATGAGAGAGCCTCGAACAAGTCCTTGACTATCGCCATCCCTCCAAGTAATACCCGACATCATTATTGTTGCCACTTTCTTGAAATATCCATTGGAGGTGTTTTATGTATTGAGCATTGATATTTTTTTATAGTAGCTCCTTCATCGAAGTCCCGTAACAAATAATATTGTCCCGTAGGTTACGACACCCAACACAAAGCCGATCAATAGGTATTATTTGAATAAGATGTGTACATGATAATCGTGGTTCCAGGGGGCATCAAAGGGAAAATATGATGAAGAGACCAAAGCCGATACATCTGAGGCGTCTTCGATATATTCATCTAATCATCCCCATCGATACTATCGATCCTTCAATAATCACAAAAATACTACCAATTTACCCTTATTTGATGAAGTCACTAATACTCGAAAATATTCGATCAAAATAAGATAGCACAATGACTATAAAGTAGAATTATAAATTTCTTTGATCGATTTAATCTACTGTATCATAATGGTCATAATATTATTTTAATATTTATAATGCTATTTATAATATTTATAATTATAGTATTGTCTTTAGAAATCGATGCATTATGAATCAATGTAAATGCTTGTGACTATTATTTGTTCAAAATATAGTCATCATTCAGATTTAGTTTCTTGTGAGTATTTTCACTATAATAATTACATTTAATATTTTGTATTATAATTATGATATTATTTGTGATAATCATAATTATAATGATATATAAATTGCAATGGCTTATATTTATGCTTCGATCTTTATTTCATTATTTTTGTTGTTTTATCCTTTTTGCATTATAATATTTCATACTTTAACACTAAATGGTCGATATTATTATTCAATTTTAACGTATTACACTTACAATCTTCAATTTATTGATATGTTATCTATTTCACATTATTATAATATTTAGTATTCATATTTTGGTAATTATAATATTATATTCAATATTTGTAATAGCATCTTTGATAAATATCAAAATGTTTTCAATATGTATTGTGTTTATCTTATTTTTGATGCTTTATATCGCAATGTTAGTTTTTTGGGGGACATGACACCTAACCCCAAAAAGGTGCAGGTGTTCATCGCTCCTTCGGTTGGGCCGCCCTTGTTGATGTCTCTTCTGCGAGTCCCACCTTTCACAAAACTCGTGGACATGTCAAAAACTTCGATGGTGTCTGTTGTGGTTTTCTCCTCCTCTTCCTTTGTGCCTCTCTCCTCATCTGTGGGGAGTTCCCATCCCCCGACGAAGCCAAAGGTAGAAGTAGGTCCTTCCAACAATGGAGGGTGTAAGACAAGCCCACCTTCTCCGAAGGGTGGTCCTGTGCTAGCTTGTTATGTCTTTGTAACAGAACAAGTCTTGGCTTCCCATGAGTTCGTCACCACTCCCGAATCACTCGATGAGCCAAGCGCTGAATCTCAGGTGCAATCCTCTATGTTCGTTGAGGTATGACATGGCACTCCTGTGAAGTGCATGTTTAACTCTCTGGATGAAGTTTTAGCCTTTTTAGTGATCTTCGCAAAGTTGTTGACCATAGCTCCATAAGAGCCCAACAGAGAAGACCTTGTGAGGTCTTCTTCCTTAGCCCTTGTTGCGGGAGGGTCGAAAGCCCCTCCCCTTAATATTCCACCACTGTAGGCTTGTCCTCCTTCCTCTTATGATGATCTAGAGTGGGAAGTGGATGACCTCTTGGTCGATAAGTGTTAGGGGGAGGCCTCTTCTTTATCTTTAGATTAGATGTATGTGTGTTGTGATGTGTTCCCTCATAGTTGTGCTACGTGTTCCTGGATGACCATTGTGACCCTTGTTGGTGCTTGGATATAGGAGTGATTTTGTGTCGTAAACCTTCTTCTATCTGTATCATCATTCTTTCATGTTTGTGTTTTGATTTTTGGAAAATTGGGGACGATGCAAAGAGTTGGGGGCATTTAGGCTTCCTTTCCATGTTGACCCATTTTTTAATTTTTACTTTGTTTTTTGTGCATTCTTCCTGATTTGGTTGGGGATTGATGATCTTTTGCCTTGCACCGTTATTACCTATTATTTATATAAGTATGAGCATATCTGACCCCGCAAAACCAGATCCCCATGTGCCCTCTGTTTTTGCTATTTTTCTCTTATTTTCTTGAATTGTCCCTCTCATGTGTAACAATGCCATTTCTATGATACTTTAATTTTTAGAAAACACATTCGTCACCAACGAATCTTTTCTTGAAGATCCTCACAAACATTTCTTTTTCAAAAACCGCATTTACAACTAGGACCCCTAACGAAACATGTGTCCATCATGGGTTCGCAAAGAAAGAACTTGAGAAATTTCCTCTGAGGTGGAAGCAGCTTTGGCCTTCCCCTCACGAGGGGGCATTCTCTTCCTTTCAAATTCCTTGATGAAGTGAACATCTTTCGAAAGGATTCCTTGTTGATGAATCGATTTGAGAAAAAAAATGTCTTTGTTGCACTTCCAAACGGCGCGTCCCTTGAGTGGACCCCTCTTCACATTGGGTTCCCGAGGGACCCCTTTGAAATATTTCCAATTTGTTGATAATCTACGTGACTAACCACTTGACTGCCTATGTGGCCACTTTGTTTTCAAACATGCTTTATCTACGGGTAAACATGTCACTTTGCAGGTGTGTGTGAAGTCTCCTTCTTTGGGTTTCCTCCATGTAAGGGATCTTGGGGGACGCCTCCTTGCAGGTTTGTGGACCTGTAAGACACTTTTTCTCTAGGTTAGCTTCATGTGAGAGATCTTGGGGATACCTTCTTGCGGGCTATTGTGGGCTTGTAAGACAGCATTTGTGGGCCTGTAAGACGCTTTCATCTTGCAGGATTTGTCTAGTTTGAGGGCCTTCGATGTACCTTGCGCAACTTCATAGTTTTGCGGGGCTATGGAGTCTTTTGTTTAAAACTCCTTTGGAAATGTGCCTATGGAGTCCTTTGCCTGTCCTACACTTTCGAGCTCACCAGATCGTGGTCTGCTTCCTCGATGGTTTAGGTATAAATTTATAACCCTACTAACTCTTCGATTTACTTTACCGAAGTACTCACTAGTACTTGTGCTTGCTAAAGTGTGGGTAAAATGTATAGGAGCGAATTTGCACCCCTTACGCAAATTCCCCTTTCACACACCCTCACCTTAGAAAATAAAATTTGAAGGCGAAATTCCACATCACCCAACTATCTTCCTTCCATTTGGCATCTGTCTGTTGTGTCAGTGAGAGAATATTTGTCGGGGACGCTCGTGCGGCACGTAGACGTCTGCATGACGTGCTACTGTCCCTAACGGATTCCTACGTTTGAAGTTGGCAAAGGCGTTACACTCTTGAATAGGGATGAATTGTAAGGTCCCTCTTCGACCAACCAACTCAAAAATGCCTTATTCTTCCTCATTCTTCCTTCAAATAGATCCATTCTCACTCCATTTTCATCCTCTTCAAGCTCTACACACATTCTCAAGCCATCTCTTAGCATTTCCAGCAACACTTCAACACTCCATTGCAACAACAACACTCCATCAACTCCACATAGCAAGTGTGAAGCAAGCCATAATAGTGTGGGCTTGGAGTCTTGAGAGACCTCCCTTCATCACATTTGAGGTTGTGGCGACCTTGCCAAGTCCACATTCTCCTCCATAGGCTAGTGAGCTTTTGGGTGGAGGTGGTAACATTTTGATCATCTCCTTTGTGATTTGGTTGAGAGGCATTATACTGTTTTATAGTGTTTATTGCAACTTCTACTTTCTTTACTTCTTTATCACATATTTCTTTTTCGTTGCTATTTGGCTATCCGTGGAGGTGGTAACATTTTGATCATCTCCTTTGTGATTTGGTTGAGTAGCATTATACTGTTTTATAGTGTTTATTGCAACTTCTACTTTCTTTACTTCTTTATCGCATATTTCTATTTCGTTGCTATCTGGCTATCCGTGGAGGTGGAAACACCAAAACGAGGATCTGATTGAGGTAGACCCCTATACAGCCTCATCATTTTCCCTTCTCTCTTCTGTGTAGGTGAATGTGTGTTTGGAGCTAGTTGGCGAATTGGCGCATTGGTGAGATCATCTTCGTCACTCTAGCTTTTATCTATCTACTTTATCATCTTCATTTGTACTTTTCATATCTTATCATTTTGTTTTGTTCATTTAAGAATAACTAGCTAGACTGTTAGTTCATTTTTAGGTATTTTATATTGTACTTCTTGTCTTCTAGTCGTATGGATGCCAACACGCCCAAGAGACGGCAACACACTACGCTATCATCCTCGAACAGAGAGTTGTCTAAGGTGCAATATCGATTGTGAAAACCAACTCACCTAGCCTAAACTTGGATTTTGGGTTTGAAGAGTGATAGAAGTACTTTATAGTCCTCATCATTCTCAACCTCTATCTGAAACACCCTTTTAGAGTGAGGTAAATTAGGGCAGCTCTCCGTGATCTGGAGCCTTGACGTGGTTGGTCCCCCTCTCTTACAATAATATATATATGTGAATTAAAGCTATTGATATAAACCTCAAGCACATAAGGTAGCATTGATTATTATTGTTAATATTGTGAAATAAAGCACATATTATAACATGTGGTGCATAAAGCATATTGCATGACTTTTAATGGAATATAAACCAATGCATAAATTTTAGTAGGATCGAGTCAAAACATGGAACAAGGCATGTAAGAGTTATGTTGTGTAAACATTTAAGAAGGAATTAAATACTATTTGGAAACTTGAGAATATGTCAAATCCTACGCTATGTTTGTGGCGCCAAGCTTATGAAGGTGGAGCCAAACACAAAGAGGTGGCACCATATTTGCTAGTAGTTGGAATGTAAAAGAAGTCTTTGAAATGCACATAAGCCTGCAAATAGTATTTAGACTTAGTCAAGTGCAAACTTGGTAGCATTTTGTAAAGGAATTCAAATTAGGAAACTTGTTTTGACCTTGCTATCCCGTATATCAATTTGACTCAGCCATTTAAATGGTGATGACTACGATGTGTTGCAAACCTATGAGTTAACTTGGTGAGTCGTTGCATGGGGTTAGAAAGGTGGCCTAAATACTAACTTGTTTGTAGCCTTCAGTTGCTCACAAATTAGTATAAAAAGAGGTGCTCATTCTACCAATTGCTACACTTATCACTCTAATTATCTTGATGCTATTTTGCTATGATTTTTGAGTTAGTGAGTTGAGAGTTATTTTGTTATATCATATTTGTGATTATTGTGAGATTTAGTGAGAAGTTGGAAGATGGTAGTCAAGTGGGTCTTGGAGGAGGTATCAATTGAACTTGAGGGTTCATACTAGGAAGGAGTTCAATCAATTGGAGTATTATACATGCATTCTAGTTTCTATACACTTTGTTGTTATGTTGGAAAGGTTAATTAGATTTGTTACTATGTTGGAAAAGAATGTTTTTGAATATGTTGTGATGTGTGTTAAAAGATTGCATGTTCTCAATTGTGCATTATGTTGTAGAACCTATCGTAATGGTTATATGTGTATGTACCCTATATAAGGGAGTTTATTTGAGTGTAAACGTATTAATATTATACATAGTTGTCATCGCTATATGTAGCACGTCTAAAATAAACATATGTAGCTAAGAGTAAGAAGTTGCTAGAATTACCTTGGTAGTAAAGTCATTTTGTTTACGAGATGTTATGTGGGTTATTCTTGGGGTTTCTCTTATCCATGGGAAAGGGGGTAACCTATGTATAGAGTACAAATGGTCATCAATCCAAATCCAACTAGGAATGTGTGTGAATAAGAGACGTCCACTCTAAGTTTTGGGTGATGAATACTTTGGCCAAAGTAGTGTAAGTAGCCACTGTTTACACTATCAATTTCACTGTGATTTGTGATTACGTACTAGTTCATGATGTACATACACGTAGGGGGTAGCCATTGTATGTCAGTTCTAGAAACGTATAGGACACAAAACCAAGCTCAGAAAAAGGCTACTGTTATGAGGTTACCGAACCAATCTCTTTGTTGAAGGGTAGGGCCATGTCTTACCAGTTAGGTAGATGTGAGGGGGACTGCAGTAAGTCTGTGGTTGGTAGAAAAGTGCTTGAGTGATGCTTCTCCTCTTTAATTGGCAGGCAAGATTTGAGGGGGACTTCCTGAACCATTTGTACTTTATATTTTTTGTAAGCTTGTTTAAGCTATGTATGTATCTCGTATCCATTTTTATGGGAATTGTAAATATGAAATGTCATGTGGAAAATTATGTATGATCATTATTTGAATTAACAAAAGGATCTCTTTTGTATGCAATGAGAAAGTTTGAAATATGTTCAAATGTGCATTTAATATTCAAAGGAAAAGAAAAAATTTATTGCTCTTAAAGGTTAGATGCATAAACTATTCACTTGTGAGTAAAACATAGGAAAAAATACTATGTAGAACAATGGGCATGTTACATTGATATTTATATTTATTATTTTATTTTCAAATTGATCATGTAAATGTTGTAATGTGATTGTTGTTAGAAACTAAATTGTTATTATATATACATAGGACTCTAGCTAAATTGTGTGATGTCTAGATAGCTCATAAGTAAAATTAAATTATCAATTGATGTGTAAGCTTAAATAAATGTAATTATGAACATTCTTATAGAGAACTTAGCAAGAAATTAGACGTATACAAAATAATTTAACTATTGAAGTTAGTACAATTAAGCAATTGTTGAATTTTAGATAGTACCACTATGCTTTTAGATCAATTACTATATGTGATGTGGTTGATTGAATTTTTTTGAAATGAAATTCCAAAGTATTGAATATATTGTATGCTCTTACATGTATGGTTTTCATGAATATAAATGATGTCATAATTATCAGAGTATCTAATGTGGATGTAGAGTGTACGAAATGGGCAGCTAGTTTACTTTGTAACACAATTTGAGTTGAGACATGATATGTTTTATTTCAATAAAATGAGGTGTTGTCAAAGTATTATGAAAAATATAGTTGTGTACCCCCAACCTAATGTTGTTTTGAGTTAACTATTATTAGTGGTGGCCTCTCATATATAATTACTTAATAATGTACACATTACTTTGGAACCCCTCATTTTAGTTGAACATATAAATATTAAATTAATAATATATGATGAGCTCTTATTGGTAATTTCACTAATTTTGACCTTCCAATTTATTAGGAACCTTCCAACAACTATCAATAGATATAGCTCCTCCTCCTACCTATAGTTATCAAATTTCATATTTTCTATTTAGGTCATATTCAAAGTCATGATGCAAAAGTTCCCCAAAGGTTACATGAGGGGAAATGGTCATGATTTCTATGATGTCTTGTCATTATCCTTGATGGTATCACCAATGAAGTAATGTATGAGACTAGGGGAAAACAAGTTGTATTGTTTAGGATATGTACTAATTTATCATTGGAGTATCACATATAGGTTGCCTTTAGTTTTTTTTTTGAGAAAGCGTTGGTGGTGTATCCAAATGTGGTAACCTATTAAACTTATACTAATACCACATACTGTTACCAATATCTTTATTTTGGCACATGATAGTCACTCTTGATATTAGGTTTCAATGGCATAGATTTTGGGTTTGGTGGAGGAACGCAAGGTGTTAATCCATTGATGATAAACCCTAATATCTTTGTTTACCCTCATCAAGCATGCTAGTAATAACATTTGTGATAGGGAACCTTGGTTGTGATTCTTGTGACACTGTTTCTACCTTAATGAGATATTTTTGATCTACTATTATATTTGGATGGATGTTGAAATTTCAATATTGTGATGGAATTTTTAGTTATATTGAATTCTTACATTGAGGAGCTACATATGTAATACTCGGCTTGAGATTATGATATAATGGGTAATACTAATGTAAAATAATTTGAATCAAAAGGGAAGCTCACTTAAATTGGACTTGGTATACTTGATGTTTGAAAAATATAAATTCATTTATTTTCTAGATATATTAAAAAGACTATCCATAAAATAGACTATCCGTAAAATATATCCCTTTAGGGTCTTGAATAAACTATAAGAAAGGGCTAAAAACTTTTGGAACGTGCTCTAACCATCATTAGTTTAAAATATGTAAGAAAAAATATTGTAAGCATAAATGGTATTAGTTTTCAACTAGTTCAAATACATAGGAAGTTTGAGTGGATGCTTAAAGAGTTCTTTGAGTTCTAGTTCCCTAAAGAAAGTGATCTTATTTATATCATAATTGCAATAATTTTGAAGGCTCCCTTGAGAAAGGTTCATATAACATAGGGGAATACCCAACATTTTTCTCATAATTGTTTTGGCATATAAAGGGGTTTCTCTTATCCTTTAATGATCTATGAAAATTGGTTATAGTACCATTCAAAAGTATTAATAATCTCATTTCTATATTGGTTGGTAGGGATGGAATACATTGTCAAGGCATACTTTCATGTTCAATAAACATTGTTATCTATAGGTTTTGATATGAATATCTCAGTTGAATTATAATGATGGTAACTAATTGTAAACCTTAAACTCTAAACATGGCTAGTGGTGTAAACTAACCCCAAACCCTAGAAATATCAATCTACATATTGATTGATATATCAATTCATATATTGATAAATAGAGATCAATTGATATTTTGAGGGTTTTGATTGTATCGTAAATTAAATTAAATCAACTCTAGGTTTTAAAACTCTAATATTTAAATTTTTGCTTTATAGATTATATTTTAAAGGTCCTTGGTTTTATAATAGATATTAGGGTTTCTATTTTTAGTTAACGTTGTTTAGTTAAGGGTTTTGAATTTCAGAACTAAATTAAATTTAGAGATTAAAAATTTATGAAAAAAAACATAAAAACATGTAAACAATAAAGCCACCGACCTAAGAATGCAACAAATTATCTCTTGTAGAGGGAGGAGGTGAAAAATGTTTGTTAAGGTTGTCTAATTTGTGTACCCATTTTGAGTCCTTTTCCTAGTCTTCCTCACCATATGAACTGAGAAGAAATCAACTCACATGAAGGAGAAAAATAAATAAATTTATGAAACAAATACCCATTTTCAAACGAGTACCAATTTAGTAACAAGATCCCAAGCCTTAACAAGTACTCATTCCATTAGGATCTTATTCCTAAATAGGTACCTAATTTTTTTTTATAAAACAAGTATCCATTCCCATTAGTGTTTTTCCTATATGCAACACTTCCACTAAAAGTGTTCATTATGTTGCTTTTACCCATTTATTACTCTCAAATTATATGGGTCTTCCTTCTTGCATTGGTATAACTCTTATACCATGTCTAAAGGCATCATACTTAACAATCAATGGCTTAGAAATTTTGGGTAGCTAAAACTAGATTTGTGCTCATTTAACTTATAAAATGCTCACTTGGTTGTGTCATTCCACTAAAAGAATCCTTCTTCAATAAATTTTTGAGGGGTGATTCTATGCCACCATAATTCTTTATAATTTTCCATTTTTTTATAAAATCCCGAAGAAACCCATAGGTTTTTGAGTTTCTAGGCATTTTACATTCTACTATGGTCTTGATCTTGTCATGGTCCACCTTGACTCCATCATGTGAAGCAATACATGACCTAAGTATTCCACTTATTTGACTCCAAGCACACACTTGAATTACTTGGTATAAAGTTGATATTGTTCAAGAATGTCCAAAACCTAATTCACATGCTCCAGCTATTCCTTCCAAGCTTTATTGTATATTAATATACTATAAAAAAATGTCAAAACCAATTTGTGTAAATGGATTGAAGATATAGCTCATAAATTTAAAATATAGATAGTGTATTTGTGGAGCTAAAGGGCATCACCAAACATTCATATTGGTTATCATGGGTTTAGAAATTTGTTTTATGCACATCCTCATCTCTAATTCCAATTTAATTATTGTAGTATAATATCTAGTTTGTAAAATAAATAGAACACCATTAAGGTCATTTAAAAACTATAAATTAATAGGATTTGAAACCTATCTTTTATGGTGTACTTGTTGAGCTCTCTATAATCATGACACGTCCACTAGGTGTCATATTTCTTGCTCACTGTTACTATTGGAGACGAGTAAGCACTTTGGCTATGGTTTATAATACTTGCCTCTAACATATCTTGTGCCACCTTCTCAATCTCGCTTATAGGTACATATGGTTACCTATAGGTCTTGATGTTAGGTGGTTTACTCCCTAGCACCAATTGAATATCATATTCATGATCTACTTTATGAGGCAATCCTTTGGCATATCTCCAAGAGTGATTATATATAGCTACATGTAGATCTAGTAGTGTACTTGAACATTTGACTAGTAAGCTTCTAATGAAAATAGTTGGGACATAATCCCATTGCACCATTATTAAGCATATTTTGTATTTGATGAAAAATTACTATCTATAGACACTTTGGATGCAATCCTCCTATTTGTATTCCCTTTCCCTCTAAGTGAAAATAGATGAATAACTCCTAGAAGTTCATCTCAATTGTTGCTAATGTATTAAACCACTGGAGTCCTAGCATAAAATCTATTTCCCCTATAGAGATAGAAAACATAAGGCAATCAAGTCTATGCTCTCCCACAAATATTTTAATGCTATGAAATTTCCCTAAAATAATTATACTACCTTCATCTACAATCATGACCTAAAATTTTGGAGTTGGATAGGTAAAACAATTTAGACTAGAAACTAACTTCGTGTTGATGAAGTTGTGAGTGCTTCCTAAGTTTATCCACATTATTACTCTCTCTTTCTTCAAGAAATCAACTACCTTGAGATTTTGACAGGTGCTAATGTGAGAAAAGTGTATGATAAGAAATGGTTGGCTTTGTATCTCCTAATTACTCATTTGACTCATTTCCAAACTCTAGTATTTCTTCATCTTATTCATCACTCGATTTTTCAATAGAGGAAAAATTATTTTGAGAAAATTTATCCTCTATTTTATTTACTACCATAACCAAAGCATAACCCTTTTTCCCAATTTTCTTCAATTATTCGAGGATTCAATATACTAGGTTGAGGGAATGGTTGTGCTAAAAAAAATCTCTCTTATGCCATTTAACCCCTACCTTCTAGGAGTTAAAAAAGTTCTCCTCTCCATGCTAGGATGAAAGAATTAGATATAGAAGTAAGGCTAAAATATATATATCTCATGTTTATGTGATCCTTGAGCCCACCAAGAAACAAGTCATTCAAGTTCTCTTATGTAATTACCTTTGCTTGCAAAGGAAGGTTCTAGAATTGATGAATATAATGCATGACTAATATTTTTCTTATAGTTTAATTGAAGTAGTTGTTTGAAACACTATTATTATAGTGTAATTGTAGTCCTTTGTAAAAATGATCTTTTTGATTATTAGAGCCCTTTTCTTCCTTTAAGCAATAGCCATTGGTACTAAATGAATTTCTTTAGCTCTAGACATAAGGAAACAGTTGTCACTCTTTTCCCACAAGGAATTTGATGCACATAAAAAAATCCATTTAATTTATCCAAGTTACCAAATCTTTGTCATCAAACCTTTACATATCCACCTTTGGTTGTAGGTTTTGAGGCCCTACATAAGTGCTAACTTTTGGATATAGATTATCTAGTCTAGATGATTCACATTGATTGATTGTCACATCTAGTTGTGAGTTCGATTGATTCCTAATATAATCATTGATAACTAACAATGTTTTATTGATGGTAGATATGTATCCTTGTACATTAGCAATTTTTTCCTACATGATAGCCAACTTTCCTTGCAAGTGGTGCACACACATCCACTTCCTTCTTTCCCACTTCATCGTCTAATGGATATGGAGTGATAATTGAGGTGTTATCCAATCTAAAATCCGAGTTTTTATCATATTTGTCACGACTCTTTCTTGGTGTAGGAATTCTCACCCTACCTCTAGTCTATGGTCTTGCCATGTTGAGGCTTGATAGTGCAAAATATAATTTTATTGTCGACCAAACCTTGATCAAATGATTTCAAATATTTTTCAACCACAAAATTAAATGTTTAAAGAGTGGACTCCTAATGATTTTTTTCAAGCTTTCCAAAAATATAAACAAATTTCAAAAATTAGAGACTACAAAGTGAATTTATGAAAAAAACTAAAATTAAACTTACTCAATATATAAATATATGATTCAAATCAATATTGTATGTGGATCAATGTGGCCTTTCTCAATCCTCCATAATTTAGAAAAATATTATTATTTATAATATTGGGAGTGAAATTGTTAGAAACCCTAATTCCATAATGAATCCTTTAAATATGCTCCAAATGACCTCAAATCTATATTTTAGTAGCTTCAATATGTTCTTGATAAACTCTCCAAAAATAAAGGAAAAATTCACCAAGCTAAGAGAAATATGCATCCACAATTCAACTTTTTGAGTTAAAAAATTGCCTTGTTTCTTACCTTTTGGATGCAAATATTATGCTTTGATACCATTTGTAATGAAATAAATTACACAAGAGATGAATAATATAGGGAATGTTCTACAAATACTTAATAATAGTTAAGAATAATAAGCCTCTTTGAGGCGCCAGACCTTTAAAAGTCTCCAATAAGAAGATAATTCACAATATGATAATCATAAACAAACTACTAGCTCTTATATATACCATACTTATGCCTTCGATGCCACATAGACCAACTTAACTAACTATATAAGACTATATAAATGATTATATAACGTACTTGAGGGTAATACTTGTCTCAAGTCAATTACATATATCTTAATACAATCAATAGGTTAACAACGTAATGGTGTGTGTGTGTGCGCGCACGTGTGTGTATATGTATGTACATGTGTACACATATACACATACTATACATATGTATATGTATTGTATATATGTATATAAGTGTATTATATGCATGTATATAATATCTACAATATGTATATCTCCATAATACATATACATGTACATTCATAAACACATATGTGTGTATGCATATACATATATATATGTATGTATACAAATTT
Organism: Sequoiadendron giganteum; assembly: GCA_007115665.2. Classification (NCBI taxonomy): domain Eukaryota; kingdom Viridiplantae; phylum Streptophyta; class Pinopsida; order Cupressales; family Cupressaceae; genus Sequoiadendron; species Sequoiadendron giganteum. Next base: position 27,992,600 of record CM021101.1, read on the forward strand.
GTGTACACATGTATAATAAATCTACTTGTACATATGTGTACATATAATGTGTATACACCATATATGTACATATGAGTAGGCATTCATGTATACATGTATGTGTAGATGTACATGATACATATATGTGTACATATGTTTCTATTTCATGTACACATGTACATATATGTATAATGTGCATATATGTACATTTGTGTATACATATTGTTACCTTGTATGTGTATATGTACATATAATACATATAGACATGAACTATAAATACAAATACAATATATATGAATACATTACAAAAAGTATGCATGTACGCAATGTGTGTTTGTGTGATGTATATATATATATATACAACAATGATGTGTCTTGTTAAAAAAATGTCGACAACAACAGGATAAACCTTCATAATCTAATGTTTGAGACCAATTGTGATTGGAAAATTTAAAATTTATGTTTGCAGGAAGGGCCTTTGAAGTGTTGAGATTAACAAGAATGTGCACAAAGGTTATGTGTGTGAAATTTGTGTTGTCATGGTTAGTCATCAAGAAAATGCCAAGAGTGTTTCCAATAGACTCAAAGCATGCATGAAACCAAAATTATAGTGGAAGGTTTGGAAGATGGATCCACGCTAGTTTAACCATGAAAGACTTGATAAAAGGATTAAACTCAAGATGTCATGGCTTGAGAATGAGTACATTATGACCCGAGATCTAATATTTTTAATAGAGAATAACATTCCAATCTTGCTCACAATTAAAAACAACAATAACAATCAAAAACAACAATAAAGAGACCACAGGCACATGGATAAATCTCAAGGTTACCTTTCAAGAATGATTGCCAAGCATCATTGATCTGTTTGTGTAGGCCTAGAAGAGATAGCCACAGGCCATTGAATCGACCGATCAAACCCTATGATGTGAAGAAAGCTTCACTTTCTAAAACTTGATTTTTTATTCCTTCCTCGAAGACAAAGTACGAGAGATTTGGAATTATAGTTAACGGGTTTGCTTTTCCCCCATGCGAGAGATTCAAGCTAACTCATGAAAGTGGGAGGGGAGTAGTCTGATCCGAGTCTGTCGCATCTTGTTTGAAGCTAGGGTGCGTGAGAGGTTATGGTTTTGAATGTGAATCATGAGCAAAAGGCCCAAGATCCAGACTAGGGCACAAAATAATAGGCGATTCATTCTTATCTCAGAAGATGTAGCCCTTGTATTTTGTAATATTGAGGGAGCCAAAATAATTGAAGCTATCGAAAGGGGGATTGTCCTTAGAGAGCCGAGAAAATCAATTTGCTGAATTCTGGAGCACAGGAGATTTTGAGAGAGCAAGAGGGTTTAGCAAGGCAGAAGGATTTGGCAATGACATCCCTATGATTCCTTTATATATACATATGAACATATAAGCATACTTACATATAATTAATAAATACATATATTAACTAGCAATCACACCTTCATGTGCAATAGGTACGCCGAAGACATTAGATAAAATTATTGAGGACTAATTGTGCGGCCCATCATGCAATCCTTCATTGTCACAATCTACACAACCTCGCCATAGTTGGAAAAATACTCCGCCAGCCTCTCTTGGCTCATCTCCCATGATATCCCAAAAAATGAAGATCTTGCACTGATCGAAATCCATTTCTACTTCACAAAATTTGTAAACAACCGCCCCCCTATGTAAAATAGAAACCCTACCTAATGCGGACGATAGAGATCTAACCTTTGCTTCTCATCCACAGTTAATGTGGGTTGCTCGGGGAACAAGTCAGAGCCGTTGATTCGACTACATATATATTGCTTTCGCCCATTTCAGAATTTGCTTCTCCAACTGCATCGAAACCCTATCTGGACTTTTGAAGAGGAAAAGTTTGGATCAGAACGCAAAGCAACGGGGAAAGCAGCAAAAAGGGGCAAAAATGACCTAGAAAATGGCGAAAAATGATGAACGGATGAGATTCGTTCATCATGGTCGACCCTGTGTGTGCTAATCTGAATTGTTCGGTGTAAAAATGAGTTGGAAAAGCTTAGTGAGGGAATGCCTTCGACATAATTATATATCAATTTCTATTTATATGTATATATACATATATGTATTTAGATATAAATATAAGTAAATGATACAATCTCAAAATAATAACATAAAGTCGGTCTCTAAGAGAAATGCAAGTGCTCATAAAGAAAAATAGCATTAGGAGAAATCAAAAGAAAAAATGTTGCATAATACAATGAGAAATACAAGCTAAGAGGTGAGTATATATAGAATATGAGAGGGGGGAGAGGTAGAAAACACAACCAACGGAAAGAGTCCACCAAAATAGTCTAAAATAGGCAAGTGTAACTCCCATGGAAGATGTTGACACCTTGCACCCACTCATACTAATACTCACATTATTAATCCTAAGAAAAATTAATTAAAAGTGTAGAAAAAAATCTAGAAATAAAATAACCAACTAGGAAAATAAAAACCTACACTAACACCTCCCCTTAAGCGTGTTTAGGTGGGTGAAAAGATGGGTCCTGTTGATGGTCAAAATAACACAACAACGTTAAAACAAAATATTACTACTCTATTTCTCCTGAAAAGGATAAATAATCTTAAACTATCTATCTTCCAAGGTCTTTGTAGTTGGTTCTCAATTGTGTTGTTATCATTCAGTGGCCTATGCAACTGTAACGTTCAAGGGGCCTACTGGTAAAGAATACAAATTGAATAATATGAATTAATTTAACGTTCGGGGGTTGTAAATAAACAAAAAAAGATAGGATACGACTTAGGACAGCAAAACATGAACGCATATTTTTTTTATCTAGACATATAAACTTCGTAATGAGCATTTCTTTAACTAACTAAAACCATAAAATGACACAATCTATAGAATAATCTATACCATTGCATTCACTCATAGTGCAAACTCAAAACGTGCAACCGATCATCATCACTTTTTTTTTTAACTTTTTTTTCAAATAATAACACTTCACCAGCTCATTGCTAAAATTCATAGATCAACAAATATAAATAGATCTCATTCATAGATAACTTAACGAAATAGTTTTAGATTTGGAATCTTCTACTGATTTTCATCAAATAAGAGACATTTATGCACAACAAAACCCACTGGCATACAAATAACTATTATTCATTAACATTATCATTAAACTAACAAACTTCTGAAACAAAACCAACTGCATTAAAACTGTAAAAGTATTTCTGAGTACTTTGCATGAAAGTTGAAAAAAATCCTAAACGTTGTAAACACTATCCTAAATATCTCTTAGGCAGCCAATCCCGACTTCAATCAATCGACCTTTACAAAGAGGAGATAATTTCTACATATAGACAATTTTAGCACCAATTCCTCCTATCAAAAACTAAGATCCACAATCTGAGGTTTCATATCCACAATTATAGGGACACTTAGATAACTCTAGTATCTTCCTTTGTTGTAATTGTTGAAGCTGAATAGGTGTGCCAGCTACTCCTTTAACCAAAATATGGACTCCAAGTCTTCACTCAGATAGCTTCCAACCACCATGAATCACTCCTAACTAGCCAATTTTGCTCCCTAGTCGTCCTTTTACTCAAAACTCATCCAAAAAGGTATTGTTCTTCACCAGATAATTAAAACAATTAATTTCACTTGTCACCTTCATGCTATGTCTCACGGTATTCATCATAATTGGCAAAAATTTATTTTATTGTATCATCATCTGGTCCATCAACCCAATCAACTTTAAATTCAAATTCCTCAAATTTATTTTCTACAGTATCAACAGTTACTTTCATTTGACCAACATCCTTGGCTACCCACCGCAAGTCACATCTAAGCTCCAACAATCTGTCCATGAGTGGAGACTCAACATTATCTCCTTCTATTAACATCCCATCCAGTCGTTCCTCCCATGCATCTTTGATTTCTCCCAACGATTCAAGCCTTTGATCTGGAGGTAAGGCTTTATCAATAAAACTTGAAACAATTTCTTCAAATATACCTGTGTGTTCAAATATCTCATGAACACTCTTGAGCATGATTATCCTATGTTCAACAAGAGTCTATGACTTAAAAGCAGATATATGAATAGACTTTGCAATAAATCCATAATCTTCTTCACCCAAAATCTGGGATTGGACCAGCTCTTTATCAAGAAAATTATCAATTGCCCTAAGCTTTCCCAAATATTCTCTGAGTTTATCCTCTTCTTCCCACCATTTCCTCATAGATCCTTCAATGGTTTTGACTAATTTAAGCCCCCTGTAATAATACTTAAAAGCTTCATCTAAAAACTTATTCATATCAGCTTTAAAGGTATTAAGCCAATTATCAAACCATGTGGCTTTCTTTTTCATTTCAATCAAACCATCTACCTCTTTTTTGCTCATTAAAATAGGGACCTCTAATGGTGTGGGCTATTCAGGATTAGATGAAATTAACTACTTCAAGAAATCTTTCATTTTATTAACTTGATCCTTAAGCTCATCTTTAGCCTAATTATCTTTAATCAACCTGGACTTGGTAGTAGTGGCAACAATATCAATTAAATTTATTTATTGATTTCTAGTGTGCTTTCCTAGATTAACAATACTTATCTGATAATCTTCTGGATGCAATTCTCTATCATCCTTATCAGCAATTGGGGTAGCAATTTTAGCTACCATATCTCCTTCATCAGTAAGCTTAGTTGAATGTACTACACAGACCTTCTTTGCCTTTACTTTGTCAATTTTTCCCCCATATCATCCCACATTATTGGTTGGGCCTGTACTTGTTGCCGCTTCTCTAGATTCAATTTTAGCCAAGTGGGTGTAGCTAGCTAAGTGGCTACTTGTTGAACATTCAGAGGTGTGGGGATGGAAGTGTAGAAGAAATTGTTTCAACAGTTTTCTGAGAAACAACTTTCTAAATCTCTTCTTGCTCCTTTTGCAATCTTTCCTGCTCCTTCCTCTCATTTTCAACTTTTATCTCTTCTATCTTCTTGATTTCTTCCTCCTGTTTGGCAGCCTCTTCTTCATCTTTTAGCCTTTGCTGCTCTAATTCCTTAGCTTGAAGCTCCTCCTCTGTAGCCTTTTTTTGTGCAGCTTTCCTTTCCAATTCCAAGGCCTCATCCTCTGCCTTTTTCCATGCTTCAATTTCTTCCATTTCCCGAGCTAACTCCTCAACTTTTCTTTTATGCTCTTCTTCTTGGGAAACTTGTTCATCAGCTAGCTTATGTGCACCTTCCATCAATTCTTGTTGTTCTTTCTCCGTTAATACATCATTCAATTCCATTTTTGCACGATGTAGACTACCAACTTTGAATTCAACTCCTTCTTCTCTTGGTTCTTCTCCAACCTTTTCCAAATATTCCTCCCATTCAGGTGCTTCTCCCTCTTGAGACGAAGTTCTTTCAGAATCTGAGGAGATATCTTGAACATTTACCTCAGCTTGTCCCTCTTCTCTGATAATTGGTGCTCCCGAAGTTGATGGTATGGTAGGAGCACTTCCCCTAGCTTGTGGGGGAACAACAACCTGTTTCTCTGAAGAACTCTCCTCACCCGAGTGAACAATGACCAAAGGTACAACATCAAAACCCAAAGTAACACCTGCAACAACCGCCTAATAAGTAACCTTTTCTTTACGCAAAGCATCATCAAGATTCTATAAGGAAATATCTTCTTCTGTTTGTGGAGGCTCTTCAGTGATTGCTTATGTCGTTGTAACACATTTCTTTAATCTTTTATCTTGTTTGGTCTTTGCAAAGGAAGTGGGTTCACTGCTAGGATCTCTTTTCTTCGTTTCTTCGTCACCCCAACCCTTGGTTGTTTCAAACAGAGTTCTATCCACCTTAAGCTCTCGTTTACCACTACTCGTGATATTTTTCTAATTTTAGTCTCTTATTTCTCTGCCCAATTGATGCATGGCAGGGCGTTTGTATCCACTTGATCAATATCATACCGGGGATCAAGAGTGATCCCACCATCTGTAGTGTCATCAGTAATATCAGTTTTAACCTCAAAATACCTCATCTAGGGAATTGTTAACCTCTCGTAACCTCTTTTCTCTACCTCAAACTAATCTTAAAGGTTAGCCCAAAAATCCTCAAGAAGAGGAACATGATGAATAAAGTGAGAAGGATAAAGTGCATGCATTTTCTTCTTGAGATCAAAATTCTTTCTAGAAGTATGCTGCTAAAAATTTAAAGCCTGAAAATCCTCTGTAGCCAATTTAGCCATTATTGTAGAAGAACAAGAATAGAATCCCAATTCCAAGGGAAAAGAATTTGTTACTGTCTTATGTTGTGAAGAGAAAATTGTATTTACCTCCACATCTTGCCTAGCAAACTCCATGAAAATCCAGCTATTGTCACATCTTGGCAATTTAAACGAATGGCCATCAAAACCAAATAATCTAAAATACATTGACTTGAGGTACTGAATGAGCCAATATCACCATTCCTGAATGAATCCCATGGCTTCCCGGGATAATCTGAAACCTATGTCCCTTGTGACTTCATTTATAATGACATACAAGAAAGCATCATTTACTCTTTTGAAGTGATTTTATGATTCCTTAATCTCCAATTGGTCATAATGTTCCTAAACCTTCTTTTGATCAGGGCCTTCTTCCATTAACCCTACAGTGTTCAGCCCAGGAAACCTTTCAATTCTTGTTGCATAGTATATAACATAAGAAGACATGTAGAATGTCTTGGTTTGTGTTACTTGGAGGAGTTGGTCATGAATGTTATCTGAGATGATTTGCCCCCAATCCAAATACTGTTTTCCATCTAGAATCCATTGGATCAAAGGAAACATCTAGTGTTCAAAAGTGCAAGAGTCTGGCTTGCCAAATGCTCTAGCCAACAGTGTGATAATATCTCCTATGTCTTGGGAGAAATCGTACCTCTTAGGATTGGGTGGCAACTTCTTTACTGACTTCTTCTCCTTTTCCAGCCACTGTTTATTGATGAGTTGTTTGTTTCCCTCCACATCTCTATTCCATAGCTCAAGTTCCTATGCCTCAGTCATCATCTTGACATCAGGGTAAGGAGGGAGGTCAAATACAAGTCTGATCATGGCTAGAATTGAATCTATAATAACACTGCCCCGAGCATCAATACATTATCTTTGAGTAGGGTTATATGTCTATGCAGCTATTAGGATGAACTTAGGACATTGTACCACAATATGAAAGCAAACTACATGAGCCAACCCTAACTCTGCAATTCTTCTTGCTATTGGGACAACATCCTTTGAAAATGTATCATTGGTGAACTACTCTAAATCCATATGTCCCACCGAGGTATCAATAATGTTCACAACTTGAGAGTCGAACTTGGATGGAATTGGATTCCCTTGATACATGTATTTCATTATGTAGGGTAGTTGTTCTGGTTTCAATTTCTTGGCCCTGACCCTCTTTGATGCTACCTCAGATGTTCCCTCAGCAGGCAATCCCTTAGTAGATATCTCTTCCTTAGAGTCAGACATTGGTTAAATATCTTGCACTACTAACTATCATTAGATAAAAAAAGAAACATGTACATAACATCATAGCACAGGCTTTTATAATAAATCAACGTGAAGTCAGAAAGAATTCAGTTCAATAAGTTAATTTGATCATTTTCGAGCTTCGGGCTCAAAACAATACTAAGAACTTAACCAATTTTATGCATAAACCGAGTTCTGTCGAGAGTCGGAACCGAGTCATGGCCAGACACCAGACCCATGTTAGAAAATGAGTTGAGTATTGACCCACGGTCTGATTTTGCTTTGTGGTTGGGACTTGGGATTGGGTCATCATTTAGAACTAGACCTATGTTAAAAAAAGTTCAATGTCATCTCAGAGCCCGACCCTGCGGTGTTCAAGAATCGAGATCCGGTTTAGGTCTTGGCTCGACACTTAAGTAGTTGATAGTAAACAATTTGGGTATCAACCCATGGTCTAATCCCGCAATGTGAATGAGAGTTAGGACCAGGTTGTGGCCAAGCACCAGACCCATCCAAAATGAAAAAGTGTAAGTAGATTCCTGAGTTTCGGACCCGAGAGGACATTGGGTATCAAGATCGGGTCATGGACCAAGTCTCAAAATGCATGATGGGAACGTGTCGAGTTTAAATTTTGATCCTGATACAAGTAAGGAATCAGGATCAAGGTGTTGTTAGGCCCATGCACCAATTGGCGAACTTAAAGATTTAGTGTCGAAACAACTTCCAACCTTGATTATAAATGCGGGAGTCGGGCTCGGATCATCAAAGAATCACTTAGTCAACAAATTTAAATCAGACTTATGGTGTTGGTCCGACCCCTGATCCCGATAGTAATGTGGGGATCAAGCAAGTGAAAGAACCAATACCAAAGAGTAAACAAACCTAAGTGTTTGCTCGATTCCTGACCCATATGGTAAGTGTGAGGATCGAGCATCAAGAGGATGATGGATAGCGGAGGCGATATCAAATATGACAATTTCCAAGAATATTCCTTCGAGACTGGGTTGTTGTGGATCAAAACTTTGTTTCCAAATGGTCGGTAATTCAAATTTGACAATTTAACGCAGTTTGACTGAACGCAGAGCGAAACCCTAGGAAACTAGGGCACAACAAGATGGACAATCCCGCAACCAAAAGACAAGACAATGACACCAAAAAGCAAAAGAATGTATAATGAACCCAACACAGGTTCAAATGTGAAGGAAAATGCACCAAAAAGGTGCAAAACGAAAACACAGAGAAGCAAAAAACGAAACCGAACAAGGAAAACAAATGAAAACAAGGAAAAGAAAACAAGAACACAGGAGGAAACAAGCAACCAACACCAAAAGAAGAAAAAAAACAAGAAAATGAGCATAAAACGGAAACAAGAAAACCTACTCTCGAACGCACCCAAGAATTATGATAGCATGTTGATAAATTGCAGTGACCTCTTGAAACCTTAGCTCTTTGTCGCTCTTGTTCTCATCTAAACTCCTGAAAGGAGAATGGATGGAAATCGAGGAACAACGAGGTTTAAAAACTTGTTCGCATGTGGGAGAAGTTATCGCATTAATGGCAGGTTGGTCTTGTCTCGGGATTCAAGAAAATTCATAAATACCAGGTGCAGTAAAGAAGGTAAGTAGAAGTTAGGGCCGGGACATGGACCGAGATTGAACCCTCACTAGGTGCAAAGTTTGATCAAAAGCCTGCGACCCAAACCCGACGAACAAACGAAACTAGGATCGAGACTAGGATCGAGACTCTAGAAGGAATGAGAACTTTGAAGAGTTCAAAGTTTAGTCACGGCTCAAAGTTCGATCCTAAAAGAACAAAACAAAAATCGGGAAGAAGTCAGACCCCAGGATCGAGTTAGAAATGGGAACAATAACTTTCAAAAGTTCTTGGTTTCGTTTCTAGTCTGATACATGACTCTAAAAAAACAAAACAAACAAGACAAAAAAAGAAACTGAGACCGAGACATGGACTGAAACTAACAACCTGCAAAAGCAACAAGTGCCCGTGTCGGCCCGCGACTAAGCCCACAAGAACACAGAAAAAAAACAAGGCAAGAGACGGGATCGAGACTGGGACATGAACAAGGCCCTAAACCTTGTGAAAAGGAACAAGTGTATGTTCCTACCCAAGATCCAAGCCCACAAAACAAAAGAAACAAAATCATAGGAGGAAAGAACAACTTCTAAGACCCGAACAAAAAGACCAAGGACAAAACAAAGAAACAAGGGGGACCCATTTTGATTCAATTAAAAATGTGGTGGTTATGCAAGGCATAATAGGTCCGAACAAATAAAGCTTGATAAGGTACTTGTGTACAAAGATATCCACCCCTCAAAGAGAAGAAGCCCCCCAAAAAAATGAAGAATTCCACCCATGAGAGAGAAATAAAAGATGGAAGAACTAATAAGGCCCCCCAAAGAGTACACCAACCACACCCAAGCAAAGCTTGCAAACGAATAAAATTGCTCCTAGTGAAGGGATTGGTAAAGATATATGTGATCTTCTACAATGTTTGACAATATTGAAAATCAATGATGTGATCACAAATCAAATCCTAGAATGTAGTGCATATGGATATCAATGTGTTTGGTCCTCTAATGGTGGTTCATTGCATAACGAATCCCATAATAGTGAGTACCTTGAATATAGTGGAAAATATGCTTAGTTGCTTTCCAATACAACTCATGTGGCACCTGCATGAATCAAGAGACCATGCCTATAGCATATGAAATGTCATATCTCATGTGATTCAGGTATATGAGACTACCAACAAGTTGTCAATACAAAGTACCATCAACCAAAGTTGAATAACACTTAGCCTTAAGTTTGAGCCCCTAACAAAAATAGAGTTGGTGTAGGCTTACAATCAACCATGTAAAATTTGGAGAGAATATCAAGTGCATACTTAGGTTTCACCAAGAAGATACATGAATAAGATTAAGTGATCTCAATCCCCAAGAAGTAGTGTAATAGCCCCAATTTTGAGTTCAAAATCGATCATGGAGGGAAATTTTCACTACCCGAATGGTAGATGAGTGACTCCCCGTGATCCACAAATCATCAACATAGAGAACTAGGAATGTGTGACTATCATCCTACTACAAAATTTAAACATGTAGCTCAAAATGACATCTACTGAGCCCAACTGTTATAAGGAAGGAACCCATCTTGGTATACCATGCCTAAGGAGCCTATTTGAGGCCATAAAGAGACTTAAGAAGATGTAAAAAAGTGAAGGATATTGAATGAACCTTGTGGCTACTCCATGTATATCTCCTCTTGAAGGTCACCATGAAGAAAAACACTCTTTAAATCTATTTGATGAGCTTCCAATATGTGGGTTGCAACAATAGCAGAGACAAGTAGGATGTAATTCGTTTTGGCGAGTGATGTAAAAGTCTCAAAGTAGTTGATGAGCCAAGTTTTTGGCACATCTAGATCATACTTTTATAAACACTTTTATGCTTTTTCATTATGCTAAAACAAACATTTAGTACTGATTATGGGATAAGACATGAACTTTTTATGCTTAATATGATAAGTATATTATGCTAAGTCTTCCATGATTATTACTTTTGAATTTTTTATAGTTTAATGGATGCCTTATAACTTTGTGTGATGACAAACCTTTCCTGCAGCCTCTACTGTTGAACTTCTTGCAGCCATGTCTAGAATAATGTTTGTTTTAGATTAATGCTTAAATAAATATATAAATGAAGTAATAAATCATCTTAAAGGTCGAACGTGTTGAGCTAAATCTCTACCTCAGGAATAGCTGGCAGGATATTTTGCAGGTACCACAATTGAAGGAAGGAATTCAATTCCTACTTGAAGGATAGAAGACCAAATCAACGAAGACTAGTTTAGTAGCAGAAGAATAGGAAGGCAGTTTCAACTCATCTGCCATGCAAGAGGAGTGTTTCAAAAATCTAGCTCAGGCGTCTTGATGGTGCACAAATCTAGGATGGTGGCGCTTTAAGACTGATGAACCGATTTGACTTAGTTCTTACATTTTTATCCACCTCTTTGCTTAGTTAGTTGAATGTAATAAAGACCTCTCGTTTTATAAGGGAAGGTTAGTTAGTAGTTAGAATCAGTTTTCAATAAATAGCCCATTCTCCTTCAGAGAATGGGCTAGAAGATTGTTATTGTAAACACATTTTCAGTTTCAGAAATGCAATCAAGAGATTATGTGCTATGTATTGTTTACCATGAATCAATAAAGTTTATGAAGTTTTTCACCTAGTCTATTGTCTACTTTTGGCAATACCTAAGGGGTCCCACTTAGGGAATTGCCTATACTTTCATTCTGCAAATTAGAATAGCTTCATTTAATTTTATAGAAGTTTATGTGACTGTTCCTACAACTGGCAAAAACACAGAGCTGTTAACTGTTCCTGCAGCCACTAGATGCAGAATAGTTTTATCTTTCAGTTTTCGTTTCTGAGCAAGTTTATCCAAGTAGATTTGATTTCAGTAATTCAAATTCTAGTTTAGGCATTATTAGGAAGTTATGCATGTTTGGGAAAGGTGATTAGTGCATATATTGTGTTGACCCATTTCAAGTTCACGTCCCTGGGTTGATAATTAAATGAGGTTCTTTAGCAGATTATGACTGTTGGTTGTAATGTTCAATCCCTAAGTAGAGGAATTCATGTTCCTAGTTATTAAGCTGATTAAAGAACACTACATTTTTGGCGCCATTGCCGAGGATGGTGTCAAACTAAAGACCTATTGTAGGCATGCTAGTAGGTAGCTTGAAATTTTATTGTTAGTGTTTAGATCAAAATTCACTATTCTAGCATTTTTCCATAGTTTAGACTTACTTTTTACTGTATGCTTAGAAGAAGAGACCAATTTGGAAGATTCCTTCCTCGAAGTTTAGATATCCAAGAAATTGATCCAGAAATTATCCCAGAAGAACCATATTTGGATGCTGGTCAGGACCTAGTCACTTCATCTTCCTCTTCCTCAGAGATAAGTTTGAACCTGTTTGATGAACCTGATAACCTTGATTTACTCACAACACAATTGAATAACCTACACACTTTCAATAACCAGGACCCCCATAATAACCCACTTGCCCTTGTCATCTACCAGCCAGGAGCTAACCCAAGACCACCACCAAGGATGGCAAGGCCTACTTTTCCATTTCCACTTCCTGACCTGCATGACAATAATAATCTCAAAAATATCCCTACCTCATTGCTTCCAAAATTCTATGGCCTTATTACAGAGGACCCTCATACCTTCTTGTTTGAGTTTGACATCCTATGTAGGAGCTATGATTATACTACTGAAGCACATAAGATGAAATTGTTTCCTTCTACTTTAAAGGAGTCAACCTTAAGATGGTATATGGGATTAGGAGGCAATGTTGCGGCCACTTGGGATGAATTGAAGGAGTTGTTCTTAGGAAAGTATAAAGAATATTGTAGGGGGGATGATATGAAAGGAGACGACATCTTCAAGATGTCACAAAAGGAGGATGAAACCTTGGAAGATTATGTGTCCAGGTTCTTGTTTAGTGTGCAGAAAAACACTCAGTATCAGCTAAATGAGGAGTCTAAAAAACTTCTCTTCCTACAAGGAGTCAATGATACTTGCATGGAAGCACTAGACCTCATGACTGGAGGAGATATCACCCAAAGCAATTGGGATGACATCAAAAAGATCTGTCTCAATTACTCTAGGGAAAATGTGAAGAAAGGCAGGGGGTTCAGACCCTCTATTGCAAAAGGAAGTGGCTCAAGCGTATCAAAAGGAGAACTCTCTAATCTTTTGTTCGACTTCAAGCAAGATATTATAAATGATGTAGCTACTTAGCTGGACACCATGCAAGCTAGAAGGAAGAAAGAGGAGGTTGATGCTATGTTAGTTGAATATTGCCCTCACTGCAGAAAAAGGAAGAAGGATTGCAGATGCAAAGCAGTGGCCAATTTGGATGTCCAACATCTTCCTACCAAGTTCAAAACCATTGAAGGAAAGGAATAAGTGCTCTTCATTGCTCAACGCAGGCCTTGGGCCCCAAGACAAGGTATGCCTCAGGACCCCTTGCAAAATTTTGGTTCATATAATAATCAATGGCAGAACTAGTACCCTCCGAATTATGGCCCATATTCTCAACCTCAATGGAATAATCCTCGGCCAAATGATCAAAAAAATCGTTGGCAACCCCCGCAAGGGAACTGGCAGTCACCACAGCAAAATCAATGGCAACCTCCATAGGGGAATTGGCAGCAGTCTAACCAGTGGAGAGGAGGCCAACAATGGTCAAATCCACCCACTGGTTTCCTGCAGCAACCCAACAGTAGCCAATTATGCCACCTCTTGTAGCCAATCAAAGCCAGAATCCAAAGCCAACCCAACTGCCTGCTCAAGCAGCACCCAATCCAAATAATTAGCCTCAATAGCAATAACAAAAAGTTTATTTTGCTAATCCTAATCATCAGCCTGCCTATGCTCTCAACCTGAATAATATCAACTTACGTTTAGGAACGGTGTTGCCCACACCATCTCCTCCCATAATCTCAGAATTGCCATCTGAGGAGATTGAGCAAGAAGAAGATTCCAATGGCCTAGTCCAACCCAATGAGCCAATACATACTCCATCATTACCTAAGGTATCCAATAAACCATCACCTCCTTTCCCACAAAGGTTGGAAGGTGAAATTGTGAAAAAACAGGAAGAGCCTATCTTTGACATTCTTGAACAACTAAAGCACATATGTGTAAAAATTCCTTTGTTCCAAGCAATTAAGGTAGTACCTAATTACAAAAAGGCCATCAAAGAAGCATGTCTAAAGAAGCCAGGTAGGAAGAAGAAAGACCCTCAGATTGTTCATGTTTTAGGCCAACTCTGTGATTTGATGCTAGGGAAGCTTACCATCCCAAAATATTCAGACCTTGGTAGCCCTATTGTTGAAATTAATATTAATGGGGTTCAAATTAAAAATTCTTTAGTAGATCTTGGAGCTGCTATCAATGTCATGACCAAAGACCTTGTACTAAAGCTAAGTATTTCCGACTTAAGACCTACACCTACAGTCTTTCAACTTGTTGATAGTTGAACTATCAAACCTAATGGTGTAGTGGAAGACTTAGTTGTCACCCTAGATTCATGGGAATATCCTGTTGATTTTATGATTTTGTCTCCAAAAGCATCACTAGGAGGTTATCCTGTAATTCTAGGAAGGTCGTGGTTAGCCACTGCAGATGCTTATATTGGATGCAGGACCGGTAACATGACAATATCTGATGGATATAACACAAAAAAACTTACCCTCTATTCTCCAGCCCAACCTCAACTTGAGTCTGGGCAGGCTGTTTGGCCATATTTGGGAGAAGAAGAGGAAGTGAACTCAGTGGCCAGTCTCATGATGATTACCAGAGAGCCTTTCATTGCACAACAGGAGGAGGAAGAGATATTATACAATTTCCTACTGAATAATTATGGTATTAAACACCCTCATTGTGAAGAAAGTCCATGCACCTTGCAGACCATTCTTCCTCCGCCCACATCAGCTCATTATCCTACAACAAGTGACTGTTTGCACACATTATTGCCCCTCGAAGTAGACATGCCTTTTCTATCTGATGTATCCATGCTTGAATTGACTTCCCAAGTGGAAGTAGCTATTGGAAAATCTTTGAATATCAACAATAAACTTACCAACAAGTAGCAAGAGTCAATGGTTAAAATTCTTACTACCCATAGACCATCTTTTGCCTGGGATTATAGTGACATGAAAGGACTTGATCCAAAGCTATGTACACACCGAATTTTCATCAATAGTGAGTTCAAATCTGTTAGGTAGCCCCAGAGGAGAATCAATCCAGCTTTGAGAGAAATTGTTAAAGAAGAATTACAGAAGATGTTGAATGCTGGTTTTATCTACCCAATTTCAGATAGCCACTGGATTTCTCCACTAGTTATTGTTCCAAAAAAAGGAGGGAAATGGAGAGTGTGTGTAGATTATAAAGAGCTCAACTCTGCAACAAAGAAATATTACTTTCCTCTTCCCTTCATTGATCAAGTGCTGGATAATTTATCAGGGAAGAAGTATTTCTCTTTCCTTGATGGTTCAATGGATACAATCAAATCAAGATTGCTCCAAAGGATCAAGAAAAGACTACTTTTACATGCCCATGGGGAACGCTTGCCTACTCTGTTTTGTCTTTCGACCTCTGCAATGCACCTGTAACTTTCCAAAGAGCAGTAATAAGTATTTACTCAGACATACCATATGATTGCATGGGAGATATACATGGACGACTTTACTGTTTATGGTGCAACATTTGAGGAAGCTCAAGCTAACTTGAAAAAGGTACTACAGAGATGTGAAGATCATAACCTATCACTAAATAGTCAAAAGTGCTTCATGATGATGCAAGAGGGAATAAAGCTTGGTCACTATATTTCTGTTGCAGGAATACAGGTTGATCCTTCTAAGATTGAAGTCATTTCTAATCTTCCCTTTCCTACGAAGCAAAAGGAACTAAGAAACTTTCTAGGACATGCTGGATATTATAGAAGATTCATCAAAGACTTCATCCAAACAACAAGCCCTCTATATAGTTTGCTGAGGAAAGATGCAGAGTTTGCCTAGACAACAGAATGTGAAAAAACATTCCTTGATCTGAAACTTGCCCTAACACAAGCACCTGTGTTGAAAGGGCCTGATTGGTCACTTCCATTCCATATTCATACAGATGCATCAGATTATGCTATTGGTGTTGTCTTACAACAAAAGGGTGGTTCAACTGAACATGCACTGTATTACATCAGCAAGAACTTACATGGAGCCAAGCTCAATTACATTGTTATAGAAAAAGAAATATTAGCAATCATTTATGCCCTTAACAAATTCAGGCATTATATAACAGGCTATCAAATATTTGTCCACATCAATCATACAACAATCAGGTATCTTATGAACAAGAGCTCAATAACAAGAAGACTAGCAAGATGGTTGTTACTCATGCAGGAATTTAACATTACGATTGTGGACAAGCCAGGTAAAGCTAATGTGGTTGCTGATTTCCTATCTAGAATTCAAAGGCAAGATAACTCTGCACTTATTGAAGATTCCTTTCTTGATGAGCATCTATTTGCAATCAAGGTCATTCACCCATGGTATGCAGATATAGCAAATTATTTGGTTGCAAGAAGAACTCCTCCTCAATTCTCCCCTAAGGAAAAATGATTATTGGTAGAGAAAAGTTTTAACTTTTCTTGGATTGCAGATTGCATGTTTTATACAAGGCCATATCAGGTTATGAGGAGATGTATACAAGAGGAAGATACTCATGATATACTGCATGCGAGCCATGATGAACCATGTGGGGGACATTTTGCTGCAAAAAGGACAACAATGAAAATCTTAAATACTGGCTACTATTGGCCAACTCTACATAGAGATGTAGCCAAATACACCAGAAGATGTGACAAATGCCAGAGGATGGGAAGACCAACCAAATCAGACGAGATGCCTCTATTTCCACAAGTAATTGTTACACCCTTTGACAAATGGGGATTGGATTTTGTAGGGCCAATTGATTTGCCTTCAAATGGTAAGTCTTATATCCTTGTATGCACAAATTATGTAACAAAGTGGGTAGAAGCTAGACCTATGAAGCATGATAGGGATAATAAGGTGGCAGAATTCCTCTATGAGGAGATCTTCACTAGATTTAGTGTTCCTAGGGAAATAGTTACTGATCAGGGAGCATAGTTTACCTCCACTCTGATTACAACCTTAATCAATGAATATAACATAAGGCATAGGAAATCAACTCCTTATCATCCACAGGCTAATGGCCAAGTGGAAATCACCAACAGAGATATTGAGACAATTCTGACTAAGATTGTAGATTTGCATAGAAAGGCCTAGGCTGCAAGGTTACCAGAGGCTATATGGGCCTACCGCACTACATGGAAGACTACTACAGGATATACACCCTTTGAAATGGTGTATGGATAAAGAGTTGTGATGCCAATAGAATTTGAGCATAAAACCCTTAGGACAACAATGGAAATAAATATGGACCTAACAACTGTACAAAAGGAACGAGTCATGCAGCTCAATGCCTTAGATGAGCTCCGAAAGAATGCCCTACAACACACTGAGATAATACAAAACCAGGGAATAAAGTGGCATGATAAGTACATTAAAGATAAGAAATTCAAAGCAGGAGATTGGGCTCTGCTCTATGAATCAAGATATAAAGATAGTCAAGGCAAATTGCAAACTAGATGGTTGGGTCCATACGAAGTAGAAGAAGTATTCACAAATGGTGTTGTACAATTGAAGACCATTGATGAGGTCTGGTTCAAGTTGTTAGTCAATGGGCATCGCCTAAAGCTCTACTATAAGCCCATTGATAGGGAAGAATTTTTAAAGCAGTTCGAATTTGTGCAGGAAACCATTAATCTTGCAGCCAAAGGAATTGAGTCACAACTCAATTCCCTAGGCCATGCATAAAAGTGCATAAAACTGTCATAATAAAGGGGTCATCCACTCAAATCCCCATTCCATTTACTCACTCCATTTGGAATCCATACACTCACACTCTTTCTGCCACCTCACCCACCTACCATTCTCCATACCATCCACGTTTCTACAGATCACATTTTCCAATGAAGAAGTGAAGTCACATCAGGTAATTATGGCAGTTCCATCCAGGTGAGCTCCACTTCAGTTTAAGATTGCTTAGTTGTTTCATTTATTACATTTATTATGGTATTAATTATTGCAAACTATATTCCTATATGGTTGTCGTTCCTTCAGCCTTTCCACACGATTGAGCACATTTTTCTATTTTTCAAACTTGGTGCCATGTAATTGTTTCCACCGCCTTAAGGCCTTGTCACAACCATTGTCACTGTCATTTCGGCATGAGCGTCGGATTTTTGAAATCTGCAATTAAAAGAACTAAACACCATTTCCTCCTGCAATTATGAACCTAAATGTGTTTTGCTCAACTATGATTACTTACCCATTCAAAAAGATTGAATGTTGCATTTCTTTTCCTATATTTTTTGTATCTTTTGAAGAGTGGTTCAAAAGTTTCGGTTGAGGGGAGGCAAAGTGTTGTAGAATTGGGGTTGCAGGAAGTTCATTGGTTGTGCAAGTTTGGAAAAGCCAAGGGATCATAAAACTAAGGAGATGGGAGGTTAGCCGATTCGACATGAGCCTATAGATCATAACATCCTGCTGCAGGATGTGCTGCATGTGTTGCCATTCAGACAATATGGGTGGCTTAATTACTTCCTGAAACTTGAAAAATTTGATGAAGGCATTACAGAGGAGTTTACAAGGACATTTCAAGAAGGGGAAGCAAAAGTTAGAGGTATAATGGTGAATGCATCAATTGACAAAATTGCAGAGATAACGGGATTACCTCAAGTCGAAGAGCCATTTCCTAAAGGAAGGGATGCAAAGAGTGCCAGGGCAGAGTTTACTCGGCCAAATGATCCTCCTCTACGGGTAGATAAGCAAGGTGCACAAAGGATGAGTCTGCCGCAAGATTGGGTGTCACGGGCAGGATATATAATCAAATACATAACCTGTGAAGGTAGGTTTTCAGTCCTGCATTCACATCACTTCAAACTTTTGTCTTATTTATGCCATGGATTGTTGATGAATATTCCCAACTTCATTTACATTTTGCTATCAAATAGTGGTGTTGAATTTAAAAAGGGTAGGGTTAACTCCATATCCCACCACTGTCTTATTAAATTACTTGTTGAAAAATATGTCCAAGATGCATCAGGAATGACCTGGGAGGAATTCATTGTCAATTTCAACCCTAAAATTCAAAATATTGGACCTAGAGGGGACCCTCTTACTTTCAAGCGACGAACCTCACAATCCATAGGCCAAACCTCTGCTGCTATGTCCCCTACTCAGGAATCATCTGATTCACAAGATGACATTCCTCTTTCTGAAAAAACTTCCAAGCAACCAACACAAACTTCTATCAAAAATCTTGAGCCTTCTTCCAGTGATAGGAAAGGGAAATCACCCATTGTGGCAACCCCTATGCCTGTAAAAAGAAAACAAAAGGAACACCTCTTTGTTCCTGCGGCAAAATCCTTAAAGAAGCGTAAGACAATTCCTACTCCCATAAGAAGGAGTTCTAGACTCCAGAACCAGGCAGCCCGTCAATCACTTGATGCTACTCCAGCCACGTCACCAACCTCAGACCCTTCCAGTCTTGTACTAGAAATGGAGGAACCTGTTATTGAGGAGACTGTAAGTACACCTGAAGGAGTTGGCCTGGATGAATTGGCTACCATTGTAAAGTAGATACAGGGAAGTATGGCAAAACAACTATAGGAAGAAGAAGGATTTGTTGAGAAGGAAGAGGTAACAGTTGTGATTCCACCAGAAGAAGAGGGTGAAAACATTGGCATGATCGATGAGATTCCTACTATTTAGGAAGGTTGGCAACAGGAAGGTAATTCAGGATAGGAAAACTCTGAACAATCAAATAGTACAGAGGTAATTGGGGAAGAAGAACAAGGAAAAGTGGATGTAACTAAAGAAATACAGGGGCCACCTGCAGTAAGCTATAGTCATAGACCTCCCCTCCATGTCACAAACTTTGTTGCAGGAATGACATGTTTTGAAGAACTCCAACATCAGCAGACTACTTCTGCACTTGAAATTGAGAGATTACAAAGGATAATCCAGAACAAGAATCTAGAAATTGCTAACTTAACTAACACTCTCAACCAGGTGGTAGAGCTTGTTTCGCGGTTGATGCAATGTCGAGCACCTTCACCTGTCTATGAAATGTATCTCAAGGAGTTGTACTTGAACTTCCAACTGATTAGAATCTGAAAAGGTAAAAATCCTTCATTAGATACCTCAAAAGAATTTATGAGGCATATAGAGATTCACCTATGCACATCAGGAACCTCCTATGTGAATTTTATTTGCATAATTTGGTTGTACCTCGGGATAAGGATTGGAACCCCTTATGTTATGTCGAGGACATTCATATCAGCACTTTGATCTCCTGGATCACCAATGAGATAAGCAGGGGGGAACAATTTGATAGTTATCAGCATGATGAAGTCAATATGCCATTATCTGTGAGGAATGAATCAAAGAATGGGTGGGTATCTTTTTGATTGGAATAAATTGTGGAGAGACGAAAGAGCCAGGCCACTAATTGAGCCTTTGAGACAAGAAGTATTTTCTCAGTATACCCAGATAATAAACAGTGATCTTAGTGTTGCAAACCTACACATTCAAATAAGATGGGAGCATCTTCCATTTCAATTAAAAAGAGCAAAACCACACACTCCCAATACCTTGTATGCAGCAATCTGAAGGGTGGAAAGATACATGAGGAATGCCAGGACAAAAAGGGAGAATTGGTTGCCCTTGGTTACGCAACCACCTATTCTCCTATGGCCATTACTGTCTATACAGGGGGACAACAACATATATAACAGGAGTTCCGAAGATAACAAATGGCAAAGACTGGAGGCGATGCGAGCTCACTTCTGGAGTTTCCAAAATGGAGAGTGTGGACAGTAGCAAAATGCTGATTTAAGAGAATTTGCCAAGAGAAGAAATGCTAGATTTGCTGAAGGGTCCAACAAATAGTTGGTTGAGGGGAATGATGAGCCAAGTTTTTGGCACATCTAGATCATACTTTTATAAACACTTTTATGCTTTTTCATTATGCTAAAACAAACATTTAGTACTGATTATGGGATAAGACATGAACTTTTTATGCTTAATATGATAAGTATACTATGCTAAGTCTTCCATGATTATTACTTTTGAATGTTTTATTAGTTTAATGGATGCCTTATAACTTTGTGTGATGACAAACCTTTCCTACAACCTCTACTATTGAACTTCCTGCAGCCATGTTTGGAATAATGTTTGTTTTAGATTAATGCTTAAATAAATATATAAATGAAGTAATGAATCATCTTGAAGGTCGAACGTGTTGAGCTAACTCTCTACCTCAGGAATAGCTGGTAGGATATTTTGCAGGTACCACGATTGAAGGAAGGAATACAATTCCCACTTGAAGGATAGAAGACCAAATCAATGAAGATTGGTTTAGCAGCAGACAAAATAGGAAGGCAGTTTCAACTCATCTGCCATGCAAGAGGAGTGTTTCATAAATCTAGCTCAGGCATCTTGATAGCGCACAAATCTAGGATGGTGGCGCTTTAAGACTGATGAACCGATTTGACTTAGTTCTTACATTTTTATCCACCTCTTTGCTTAGTTAGTTGAATGTAATAAAGACCTCCCATTTTATAAGGGAAGGTTAGTTAGTAGTTAGAATCAGTTTTCAATAAATAGAGAATGGGTTGGAAGATTGCTATTGTAAACACATTTTCAGTTTCAAAAATACAATCAAGAGATTATGTGCTATGTATTGTTTACCTTGAATCAATAAAGTTTATGAAGTTTTTCGCCTAATCTATTGTCTACTTTTGGCAATACCTAAGGGGGCCCACTTAGGGAATTGCCTATACTTTCATTCTGCAAATTAGAATAGCTGCATTTCCTCTTATAGAAGTTTATGTGAGTGTTCCTACAACTGGTAGAAACACAGAGCTGCCAACTGTTCCTGTAGCCACTAGATGCAGAATAGTTTTATCTTTCAGTTTTCATTTATGAGCAAGTTTATCCAAGTAGATTTGATTTCAGTAACTCAAATTCTAGTTTAGGCATTATTAGGAAGTTATGCATGTCTAGGAAAGGTGATTAGTGCATATATAGTGCTGACCCATTTCAAGTTCACGTCCCTGGACTGATAATTAAATGAGGTTCTTTAGCAGATTATGACTGCTAATTGTGATGTTTTAATTCTTGAGTAGAGGAATTCATGTTCCTAGTTATTAAGTTGATTAAAGAACACTACAGTAGTCAATCCTAGGAATGTAGGAGAATCTCTTAGCAACCAAGCAAGCCTTATGGGTGATCCCACAATACTGGTTGACAATTTTTGGCCAAACTAGACACTGAAATAATTTTTTCTAACTAAATCTTCACTTTTGGGCACCTATAGTGGCTAAACCGTGAGGAATTTGAAGATGATGTAAACTAGTGATTTGTGACATTTTGTCTGTAGATTCTAAATATATATTTTTCAAAAAAAATGGAATTATATTGCACTTCTTTTTACATCTCCTTCGAAAACTAGTTTTTTTTCAGTAAACAACATTTTTAAGAAGTGATGCTCATTGTATACAACATATTTTTTTTCCATGAAGGACAAAATTCTAATTTTTCCGAATTTAGATTTTTAACTATGAAATCTAGTGCTTCCAATTGGTCTCATAGTATTTTATTGAATATTTTTTTCTTAATCAAGTTTTGAAGTCAAACCAATTACAATTCAGACATAGGCGGACCGTATACAACATAACATTTTTTGTATGTATCAAAATTCTTTTTTTTTGTTGGATCAAGGACTTCAATATTTGATGCACTCATATTTTTTATTTTTATTTTTTGATAATTTGCTATTTTTCCACATGTGCAGAACAAAGAGTTTGATTTTCGATGAAAAACCTATGTTTGATAAAACTAAAAAAAAAATAGATAATAAAACCAAAATATATGAAAATTATATTCATTGGATAGCTTGTTCCAAGGACTACCATCATCTAGTTAGTTCTATGAAGTCTCCTCCATTTTTATCCTCAACTCGAGATTCAAAGTGCAAAATTCTAGAATTTTATGGTGCTTGAGGGGGAGAAAGGGGGTTCGAGCGAAGCCCCTTTCCACAAGCCTTTTCTTTTGATTTTTTGTCGTGAATGGTGGTCCCCATCATTAAATGGGTTCGCTCAAACCAGGGTTCTAACGAACCCTTTTTTGGTTCACTCAAAACAATAAGTTCTTTCAAACCCCAAAAACCAATTTTTTTTGCATGGGGTCATTTTTTGCAACTTTTCCTTCCTCACTCGAATTGTAAACCACTTTTGTGGGTTCACCCTTATGCTTCTCATCCAAACCATTTGCAACAATTTTTTTTGATATATCCACTTGCACTGAATGATTTTCCTTCCCTTAAGAAGGGGGATAAATCCCATGTATGGTTCCTCTCCAAGGAATTAAACTATTCCTACATAGAAATATCCTACTTGGTATACTAGAAGCTTCCTAAAAGGACTATGATTCAAAATTTGTAGCAAAGAAGAGATGTGTAGTCTCATGAACCTATGATCTTATTTTTTGGTGTCTAAAGGATCCCCAACCCAATCCTCTATTGACTGGAATATTTAGTGAGCCCAAAGAGGTCGTCTAATTGGAGAATGTGGAGGATAATATGAATGATGACTAAGTGAAGAATGTGAATCCTCACCATTGTCACTATTTGCAGAAGACTCCTTTGTAAGACCAAGAGGATCATGTTCCTTTAAATAACTATCAATATGCTCCAAGAAGTCCAAAGTGATGATTGATTTAGAAGTGGAATGAGGAGAGTTGTCAAGAATCTTCTAAAAACAAACACTTGTCTCAATGAAAAACTCATGAGTGATAGGATGGAGAAGTCTGTAGCCTTTGACATCATTTGGGTACCCAATAATATGCAAAGATTGCTCTATAGATCCATGGCCTTGCATTTATTTAGGATTGAAAAGGAGTTATTCCCTTCACAACTTTGTGAGGAACTTGCTTTTGGATGTAACATGCACACAGTTAATGGCCTTCGACCTATATAGTGGTGCCAAATTTTTAGAGTATACCATATATTTAGCCATCTCTTTCAAGGACTATTTTTTTCATTCTACTACTTTGTTCTACTAGGGAGTGTAGGAGATTGTATGGTACAAGTCAATGCCCTCTAAAGCATAAAATTGTTCAAAACTATTATTGACATATTCATCCCCATTATTTGTATGAAGAACCTTGATGTATTTCCCAAACTATTTCTCCACAAAATCTTTGACGTCCAAGAATGAATCAAAGACTATAGACTTGTTTGAGAAAACACACAAAGGTGTGTTGCAAGTATGTGCAGTTGGTGTTTTTCATTAACGTCAACAATCTTGTGTTGTCATTGGTGTAAATTGTATGAGCAAGAGATTGATGCAAGAGTGTGAGTAGTTGGTATTGAGTTGATGTTGTCTCAGACGATGCTTTGATTACTTGCATTATGTTGTCACTAGTAAGCTACTCTAGTGTCAACCTCTAGTGTTGCTTTGATAAGCTTCTGTCTATGGATGTATGGTTGAGTTGCTATGTTGCAGTTGGCTTGATGGTGATGAAGAAATGCTAAAGATGTTGAGGATGTGTTTTTGGTGCTTGGTTTCCTAGTGCTTTTGAGAAAATTGAATAAAAAGAGGAAATAGTGTGTTGTAGTGGTGTTCTATGTTGCAGAGTAGCATTTTGGTTTGGCTTTATATTTCTTCTATGTTGAAGATTTGCTTGTGTGATTTGGATATGTCGATCAGAGGTGTTCAAAGGTGTTACATTCAAAATTTGGTGTGCTAGATCATTGTGTAG
Organism: Sequoiadendron giganteum; assembly: GCA_007115665.2. Classification (NCBI taxonomy): domain Eukaryota; kingdom Viridiplantae; phylum Streptophyta; class Pinopsida; order Cupressales; family Cupressaceae; genus Sequoiadendron; species Sequoiadendron giganteum. The sequence goes on from CM021101.1 coordinate 28,017,553, forward strand.
AGGAAGGTGTGTTCACTAGTGTGTGAACTATGTATTGCAAAAATGTTTGGGAGAAATCATTTTGCTTCGTATTTCTCTACATAATGGTTTCAGGTCTTGCAAATATGGAAGGGTGTTAATAGTGTTTGTATCTTTCTTCAGTTGAAGTTGTTTGTGGTTTGGTGCTTTAGAAGTCAATTTCTTGAGTTGCAGTGTATGACAAAATTATTTGAGTGTATTGGGTGTGTACATTATTCAGGTGAAAGTTGTTGTGAAGGAATTTGTTGGATTTCAAGGTGTTTGTGGAATATTCTAGATTGTGTTCAAGCGTGGTGTGTTGTTCGCAAGTCATCTTCGGATTTGAGGAAGCATGTACTTAAATGTTCATGGCGTTTACCCAGGTTCTGCCGACCTTGGGTGTTTACAATAATTGCGAAGTTGCTTCGGTGTTTGTGAAAGAGTGGTGTGGTGTGTATGAGTTGATTTAGGTCCTAGCTAAGGTGTGTTGTGGTCTGCCTTCATTCCTTTCCACCGTGGGAATGTTTTAGTGTTGACTTAATTTGAATTTGCACGATTGAGGTGCATAGCCGACCTTGGAGAATGTTTTCAAGGTTGAAGATGATATAAATATGTGTTGAGTTGTTGAGGGATATGAAGATATGTGTGATGCGAATGATGCAAATTGCAGAGTTGTGAGGTGCGAGTTTGTGCAGTTCAATGCAAACTTTCGTGTGTTAGATTACTAGATGTAGTGAGTAGAAGGTGTCTACAATTCTTCACTAAGACTGAAAGGTGTTGATGTTGTTTTGGTGGAATTTTCTATTACATTGAGATGGTTTTCTCATTGTCACACTCTTCTCTATCTTCTTTTCTATTATGGCAGTGAGCCCTTGGTAGTGAGCCTCTCTTTCTTTTGGGTAGTGAGCTCTCCGACAGTGAGCCCTATTGTATTCGGTGTTGATATTACTTTATATTGTGAGCTAATCCTCATCATGTTTTTTCCCATCTTGGGTAATCCACGTAAAGCTCGTCTTTCTTTTTGTATGGTGTTGATTTGGTTATGTTTTGTTATTTGCTTTCATGATAAATCATTAGATAGCAGATTGAGGGTAAATTAATTTGATGTGTATATGAATGTTTGTGAGGGTTTTGAAAATTTTAAGGTACAACTGATTCACCCCCCTCTCAATTGTCTTGTGCATTCAACAAGGTGTACCTAGAAAAATCATCAATAAAAGGCCAAAACATATTGGGATCTATTGAAAGATGGGTGTGTAAATGGACTAACCAAATCACTATATAGTAACTCCAAAAGATGTGAGAGTCTCTAATATTTTCAATTTCCAAATTTATTTTTTGGATGCTTTCCAACAATACATCCTTGACAAACACCATAAGAAAAATAAACTGTAGGCAATCCTATAACCATGTTAGATTGACTAATTTGTTGTAAGTAGTGGTAGTTCAAGTGGCCAAACTATTGATGCCACAAGTTTCTCACTTCATCATAACAAGTGAGAAAAATAGATGGAGGATCAAGAACAAAGTGAGAAAATATATAAAGTCGTGACTGATGATCTACTCTCCCAGCTACAACTGTAGAATCAGTATACAACTCATGAATCACCACTAAATTAGGAGAGAACTCAATTTGCTACATGAAACTATGTGAGTGATTTGATATACTGACAAGAGATTAGTTGATAATGAGTGCACATAAAGAACATCATGGAACATGTTGTCCCCCACATCAACATACTCTCTCCCACACACCTCAACAGGAGTGTCATCACCTATCAAAATGGAAGGCATAAAATATAGCTCCAAAAATGCAAGTTCATCCTTAGATGAAATTATATGGTGAGAGGCTCCCAAATCAATTGAACCTAGGTGGATGGTTATGAAGTAAATAATACAAGGTCTCACTCTTCTTGTTCCCCTTGCTATTTTCTTTTGCCTTGTCAGACCCCTAGTTTAAACTTTGTTTTATTGATTTAGGAACAATGATATTGTTCTTGTCAAGAATGCTTGTCAAGCGATTAAGTTATTTCTTCAAACATATGTACTCATCATGACTTGTTCTTTTATAATAGGCACATTTGACCTTCTCTTTCTTAGACTTGTTGTCATTCAACAATTGGGTCTCATTAGTTGCTTTTGGGGTAGTTGGTTTCTATTCCTTCTCCTTATTGTTCTTTTATTCCTTATCCTTATTATTACTACTTTGTCCTTTATGTTCTTTTGTGCGTTGGTTGACAACCAAGGTATGTGAATTAGAGGATTTTAAAGTACCCACATGGATTAACTTATCTTGCTCCCATGTGAGATAGATAGAAAAATCATCTAAAGATGACACATTGAACTATATCCCAAGTGCACCCTTAGTAGCATAGAAGGTAGAAAAAACACTGAATATTAATAACTTAGCTTAGAGAGAGTATTGAGAATCAATCACGCATCTTTCTTTTTAATTCCATCTTTTTTAATTGCAACCTTAGTGATTTCAATTTTTTGAAGAAACCTTGGATTGTGTTAAAATTTTCTAGATTGAAACGTATGAGTTTATTTTCCAACATATGACCCCTCATTGAATCTTGTGTGACAAATAGTGTCTCTAGCTTAATCCAAATTTCATTTGGTGAATTTGAAGATACAATATGAAAGAGTAAATCACAAGAAATAGACAAACACAAAGTTCCATAGGCTTCACATATGTTAAACCATTTAGGCTTTTTTGTATCTTGTGTAGGTTCAGTTTTCAGTCTCATTATTATCTTATGTAAACCATCTTTTCTTAAGTAGATTGTCATGTATGATTTCCACTCAAAATAGTTGTAAGGAGTTAGAATGAGCACTATTGTTTGATCCATGATGCAAAAGTTTAGAAAGAAGTGTTGAAATAAAGAGAACACAAGAACACCAATACACGCCCCTTTTCATTAGTATAAAAAAATTCCCCCCTTAGAAATTACAATGTTGACATTTTATAGTTTAGTTTGATTACAAGGATTTTCCCAAATTATAATAGTCTTAGGGCTCACTAATGAATAAAAATCAAATTTTGATATAAAATGATCCTAAAACAAAATATGAGAAAAAAACTTATGTATTTGTGTAGTGCTCTTCAAGACCTTTTTAATGCTTATTCTTTTGTGAAATGGAGCTCTGAGGTGATAGTTATTGCCTGTTGAAGAAAAAATAAATAACTAGCTTCAACTTGCAATATTTGGTAAAAATAACGGTAAATTTTCTAATCAAGACTTTTGTGGATGGAAAAATCTTGTCGCCAAATTTTCATTCGCCAAAATTCGACACTTATGACAAAAGTTATGCAAAATTTTGAAAAGGCCTATTTTGTCCTAGTAGGACTTTGGTGGCCCTCTGGTAGCATGTGGGTGGTGTCATTGGTAGAGGATGGCTATTGAGTGGTGCTCTAGCTGAGGAGAGGTTATAAATGGGTGACACACCGTTAGAGAATGATTTTGTCTTCGTAGCCACTAGCAGTTTTGGTTTTGAAACTATAGGTTGTCAGAGGACCTATGAGTGGTTAAGGTTGCCGACTTCAACTCAAGGGCCCATGACCCTATCATAGGGTCAAGCATTAAATGTGATTTTATTTTTTTGATTTTTTTGAAAAAAATACCTCAATTGATGTGTTGGGGGGGCGTACAACTCTCTTGACAATTTTTTTTGCCTCAAATTCACTTGAGGTTGAATACATGTAAATTATCTATCAATATTTGTCTGTTTGATCTTCTAGACTCAATGACAATATCATTTTAGCTTGAAAATGCTTCAATTGAAAACTGTCCTCTAGATTTCAGCTTTAAATGATCCCTATTTTGTAAACTATTTTTTTGAGCTTCGATTTTGATGAAATGAAAGCCAAATATGTCTTTCTTGAGGCTTTTGGATGTTATGAAATAGATGAAAAATCCACCAGGATTATCAAAATACATTGCAAACACCTATATTTTTAAAAATAAAAGTAAAAAATCCTAGAGGTAAAAATATTTCTTTCATACTTTTTTGATTCTCTAGATCATCCAAAGATGTAAGAGAAGAGTATATTGGGTTTTTGGAAACTTGCATGCAAACTTATTAGGCCCCCTAAATCTCTTTAATATGAAAACTAAAAGCTATTCTTGCACCAAATAAGCTTTGATACCATGTTAGAATATGATAATATGAATAACCCAAAAATTAGTGCAAACGAATAAATATTAAATTGTAAATGCAAATGATACAAGATCAAAATAAAAATAAAAAGTTGATCTACAAGATAGAAATGTTAATGCTCACAAAGAATAATAGCATTAGGATAATGCAAAATCAAAAAGTTTCATATTACAAAGAGAAAGATAAGCTAGGAGGTGAGTTTATATAGAATATGAGAGGGGGAGAGATGGCAAATACAACCAAAGAGAAGAGTCCACCATAATAGCCTAAAATAGGCAAGTGTAACTCCTATGGAATATATCGACACCTTGCACCCACTCACACTAATACCCACATTATTAACCCTAATCAAGCTTAATTACAAGTGTTGGAATAACATAGGAGTAAAATAACCAACTAGAAAAATAAAAGCCTACACCGACACATTAACTATTTATATATATATATATATATATATATATATATTGCATATAGGTAAACATATATAATATATGTAAACTATACATATGCATAATATATGCATTATATATACTTAAATTTTGTATTGTATATATATATACATATATTTTGTATTAGTATTTACAATACATGTGTCTATATGTATTGTATACATATATACATACAAGATATATGCATATGTGTATATATACACATATGCATATATGGGTAAAGTACAAAGTCGTGTCACACTTTCAACCAATTAAATAGTTCTAAGAGAAATTGTTTTGACCTAAACAGTTTTGGTCGAACTCATTTCGCCTGAAACCACGTGGCTTATACGTGGCACACAGTTTCGAGTGAAACACTTTCGCCCGAAACTACAAAATTTGAATTTTTCCCTTTTTAGCTTTGAAATGTGGCTCATTTTATGTGCAAGGTTTCACCCGAAACTGTCTATGTGGCATCCTAGTTGGCAACCAGCTCAACTTTTTTAGAATTTTCTGAAACTTTTAACTTCAATTGAGTATTTTTTCAATCAAAATATTTTTTTTTAAAAGAAGAAAACTACCCTTTTTGTAGAGCTTAGAGTGGCGAATCCAAATATGTAATTTTATTAATATTTTGATTAGTTTTAATATATGTTTTTTTTAATAATGCAAATAGGTTGTTAAAGTTAAAAAATAGGCTGATTAAAAATTTAAAAAATAGTAAAATATATTTAAAATTTTAGAAAAATATATGGTGCACTAGAAGAGATAATCCTCTTCAAAAGGGTATAATTTGTTTTTTGAAAATATCTTAAAAAATAGACAATAGTTGACGTCAAATGAAAAGTATTAAATTCTGGAACGTTTGACTTTAAAATTTTATTACGAGAAAAATATATATCAAAAGTTCATTTTTTTTTCCATGCACTAGATATTGAAGTTACCTATTTGGAGAAAAAAATTAGGGGAAAATAAAGTTTTTTTCCATTTGTTTCTTCACGTCAAGTGAACATCACTTTTTAAAAAAATTTCAACATTCCAAAATTTGCTATTAAAAAAAAATCAAAACAATTTTTAAAAAATCTTAAAAATTATAGGAATAGATTTCATTAAGATCTCTAGATTTCATTAGTTTACATCATTTTGAAATTCAAAGCATAAAGACCATTTTTATGTAGTTGAAGTTCAATTTTTTTTTTTGTTGTTGACTGATTCTTTTATAAAATGTGACACAGATTTGTACTTTTACCCCTATATACATGTGTGTAATACAAATACACATGTAAATATATGTATATTTATATTAATATAATATATTGTATACATGATATATATACATATATGTGTGTATACATATATTATATACTTACATGTACATCTATGACATCCAACAAATTTATTGCCAACAATTCATCGAAGGAAAATTCACTGCCAACAATTCACCGCCATGGAAAATTCATCGACAAGTAAATTCACGGCAACAATTCACTGCGGTGGAAAATTAACCGCATTAATATTTTTAATAAAATCAAATTTTTTGAAATATATATTAAAAAATATTAATGTGGTTAATTTTCGGCCGCATGAATCGTTGGTGGTGAATTTTACGAATTTTCCATGACGATAAATTGCTGGTGATGAATTTTCCTTCAATGAATTGTTGACAATGAATTTTCCTAGAGCCATACATCTATATATCACACACACATATATGTACACATGCATGTATATATATATACACATGTGTACACATGTGTACATATATGCATATGCATGTATATACACATATGTCTATATGTACATGTATGTGTATATAATACATATACATATGTGCATTATATATATATATATATATGACATATAATATATATAATATAGGTATGACATATATGTACAAAGATAATGCATACACACATTATACTATTGTATATTGTATACAATATACATATAATGCATATGCATGTGTATTATATATGTATGGTATACATATATTGTATATATATTAAATATAATTAATTTCAAGAGGTATTTTACAATGATAACAAGAGGTGGAGTGTGATGACTTGAATGTGCTAACAAAGTTCTTATCTTTAATCTTAAATATTAATGATATCAAATTTCCATAATCCATATAGATTATAGCTGAATAGTTTTTGGATTTGATTGTGTAAGTGATTTTTGCATCAAGTTAAGTAATGTTTTGGATCACACTTCGTGATCCATCATTAGGGTGAAGTAGAGAGCATAATGAAAAAATGAGTAGCTGTAGATCAAGAATTACATAAAAAGGAATGAAATCGGGAGGAGGGAGAGGGGTTGTACGAGAAACTAAACACAAGAAAACCACTAAATGGACCAAGGAGAATGAAAGCAAAGCTACCACATAGACTCACTACTAAGTGAATAAAAAAACCATAAAATAAGAAAACGATTAGAAAGACTTTATATAAGGAGTAAGACATTGTTAATTTTATATTTTGAAAGATAGTTTTATTTTTATTTTATTTTTAGACAATCGGGTAGCACAACTCTCTATAAACTGCGCGACACACCCTCCAATACCACGGGGGTGGGGGAGAATAGACCTCGTGACCTACCTCCTGCAATAGGAAAGGTTTAGCCAACCAAACTAGGGCCCTCACCCCCTATTTTGAAAGATAGTTATAAATAATATTATTTTATAAAAATATTAAAGAAATTTAGATTTTGAGGATGGAGATTATTTGGATGTTACAAAAGGATCTATAAAACAATACAAAGATATACTGGTAAATATAAAGATATACTAGGAAATATAAAACACTAAAAATTATTAATTAAGAAATTAAACTAGAGAATAGGTTCAATAAATATACTAAGAAACATTAAAATAATAAATTAAAAAAAGAAAATTAGATAAATTAATTGATGCAAAAATTACTTACACAATCAAGTCAGTTATAAATATAATATTTCCAAAATAATCAACACATAAAATTAATGTCTCCACATATATAGTAAATAAAATAATTCCAAAGTAAAATAAAATAATTTTTAAATAAATAAAATAAATTTAACTAGCAATTGCACCTTGGTGTGCAATGGGTATGCCGAAGAGGTGTGGAAGGTCAATTAAAGAAAATTTTGATCTTTTTTGACATACATTTGTGTAGTAAATGAGGTCAATTGGTAGGCTATTTAACAAATGCCTTTGTTTGTTCAACAAAGACTTGAATGGAGAAGTGATAAATTCAAATAAAATCCACTTATAGGGATCCAAAAACTTTGCAAAAATAACAAAGAGTTAGAGATAGAGGATAAATATAAATTTAATAAATAATATAATGTAATATAAAAAAGATAATGAAGAATATAATATATAATAATAGTGCACTTAATATATATAATATTATATAATAACAAATATATAAATATATTATATATGATTTAAGTTCTATTATATTAGACATATATTATATAATAATTACATATTACATATTTGTATGTTAATTTAATGTACTCTATAAAAATATACTAATGTACTCTTTTATCCTGATGATGGATTAGGGATCTGAAACTATATATTGTTGATATATTGCTTAAACTATATATTACTGGTATATTAATAAACTATATATTGTTGATATTTTGTTTAAACTATATATTGCTAATATATTAATAAACTATATATTGCCCATAGAAGCAATATATTTCTACTATATAAAAATATATTAGTTTATGTTAATATAATTTGTAATATATAATATTGTAATAATAAATATATTTATATTAGACATAATTTAATTTTTATTGTATAAAATATATTATATATTGTGTTATATTTATATGCTAGTTTAATTTGTATTATATTTGTAACTACGGTAGTTGACATGTCATTCATAATTGTACTACTTAGTAAGTTGGATTTTGTAGAGGAGAGAGTGTGAGAGGAAGAAGCTACTTGGAAATTGCATAGGACTTGTTATTTTTCATTGAATATGTACATAGTTACAAAATATTTGTTCTATTGTGATTGATCTGTTTTATCTTCTTTCTCAATTATATTGTTTGCATTTGTTTCTCTTGTTTTCACATTATGCCATTATTTTCCTTATATTCATATACTTTATTTTGTTTAGTTTCACATATAACCTTATGACTATGAAGATACTATTTTCATTATATGTTAGAATATTAATACATTATGAGGTCAAATACTCCTAAGGCTTATACAACCTCACACCCTTCTAATACTTTTTGTGTGTTGGTAATCACATTTTAAAATGAATTAACATTAGCTTTGGCTTTCTATCCAACAACCACATTAAGTTTAATTTAATCTAAATTGTTTAATTATATTTATACATTGTTTACAAATTTAATTATTAACTAATATAAATAGTATTTATATAATTATCAAATAAAATTTAATTAATATATAAATAATTAAAAAAATATTTAATTAATTAATTATTTATTATATAATATTAAGTAAAATTTGAATAATATTTATTATTGATTAATAATTTAAATATAAAATAATTATATAGTAATTAATAAATATTTAAAATGATTAAATATTTAATATTATAAAATTTAAAAATTAATCTTAAAAAATTAAATTAAATTATTATTTTAATCAAATTAAATAATTTTTTGTTTTTAATGTATTAAATAGTTAAGATGATCTCTTCACAAATTAAATCATTATTACACTTTTGAAAAAGCAATACATTTAGTTACAACAAAAAGCAATAACGGATAAGCTTTTCAGTTTTCACTTTGGGCAAAGCCAAAGCTTTGTCTCCTCCCAACAGGTAGCTTTTATTTTTATAGTCGATTGTAAGAAATTAAAAGTGACAACTTGGTTTCAATAATCTTGAATTCGACGGTCAATTCTGGCAAATTCTCAGGCTCTTCTGAGATTTTATTTTGGTTTTCTGTTTCCCCTTGTGGAAGGAAGAATTAAAGTTCGTCATCATGAAGGAAAACAACACGGATAATACTAATAACTATCTGGTTGTATCAACGGATCTGTGTGGTAGACAGATTGTGACCGCATTAGAGACAATAGAGACAGAGGACGACAACAGAGTAGTCACAAGAAATGGACCCGTCGAGAGACATTGTGTTTGATACTAGATGCCGCTGAATATAGAGATCATTTCAAATTTCAGTGTTTCATTTCATTTCCCCTAGTTAGATAATCAACAAATAATAAGAAGTTAGGGTCACTATGGAAGACGAATCAGATACATGAGTCCTTAAGTTGCTTCCCTCTTCTCTTTCGTCAAATTGTTCAGGAAAACACCATCATATTTGCCCAACTTGATTGTGGTCCTTAATCCTCCTACCCCACTTCATTGTCTTCTGTATTGTAAGCACACCCTCCCTTGTATTCAACTAATTACCCATTTCATCCTTCATGTGTAAGATAATTTCACTTATCTACAACTTCACGCTCCCTTCATCGCCATTAGAAAGCCAACAATTCACCGTAATATTACATGAAACCAACTCCAAGGGAAAAAAATTATGAGCGAGTAGAATGCTTCTAAATCCTACTATGAAATCATGTTAATGACCCTAATAATTCCTCCTTGCTATCAGAGGTCTCCAACTCAAAAGATTCACAACATGTTTTGTTCTTGTGTTTATTATGATCCAGCTTAGCCTCATCTTGTTTAGAAACAATGCCCTGCTCTCAAATTCTTTCTCTCTCTTGATTGTAATTGGAGGTACGGTGTCATCACAATTGCAAAAAACACATTGCATTTGGTCCGAGTTAGAGCCATGGTTTGCGCGAAGTAGGAAGTTTGAGCTTCTGGACAAAATTTATGTGGTCTTGTAGGGGGAAAATATAAATTGGTATTTGCAAACGTTATAGAAGATGTACGAGAGTACAATTAATAAGTAAATGCGCTTAAAAAATGACGCAAAAGATGAACTGGAGCACAATTAATAACGTAAATGAGGCAACAAGAAAATAAGGTTGCGAAACAAATGGGAAATGACAGAGAAAGCAACGAGGCTCATTCCACGAGAAAAATAAATGAGAAAAACAAACAATTATAATTAGTCCCATCGTCTTGCATCCATGTAGAAATGGTCTCAACCATTGATCTTAGTCAGTGGTTCATTTCATAATAAAAAATATTAATATTTTTAAATAATTATAAAATTTAATAAACATTCATCTATTATAAAATCATTCGGAAATTAAATTTATCAACAATTCGTATTAAAATATAATGAATATCCCAATGATTCCAAAGATAGTGTATTTGGACACGTGCTTCCCTGCAGAAATACCCCGTTCAAACTAATAAATCAACAGACTGAAACATACTCTAAAACCCTTGTCAAAGCTTTATTTTCAGGCTGCAACTCGTCAAAGTGGAGATGAAGGAGTGATGGGGAAAATGGCAAAAAAGCTGCAGGGAAAGCATCGAAAATGGCCTCAAACACTCGAAAAAATGGCGAAAAATAATTAACGGCTGAGATTCAGCCAGAAAAATGGTAACGGCGGGAAAAACAGTCGGGAAAACGAAAAACAACCAAAAGATGGCAAAAAACGATGCACGGTTGAAATTTGTTTCACTGTCAACTAGAACCTCTTGTTATGTTTCAACCGTTGAAAGAGAAAATGAACTTGGAAAGTTCATATAAAAACATGCCTTCGGCATAAATATCTCTCAACATTTTTTTAAATAAATGTATACTAATATATATACATAATTCAAAATATATATGTATATATATGTACATATATATTCATGCGTGCCAGCTCTACACTACTTATTTTGTCAATCTTTAAGATATTTATCAGCACAATTCCAAAAGTTTGAACTGTGAAAACACAACACAGATTGATCTTTATTTTAAAAAACATTTAAAAATCTGTACATTTGTCAAACTTTATTCAGAACTTATATAATTTCCACGTGATCAAATTCGAGGTTTTTGGTACCAACTGATATTCTCCATTGTCGACTATTCAAACGTCACACAAATCACTCATCTAACTCCATTTTCGACTATTCTCCGTTGTCATCTAATTCCTTCGCTGTCTGCTTTTTAATTGCTATAAAATTTCTATTTGGAGCGCTCACGTGCTAATGAAAATTGAACTTATATTCTGCTGCAGTGGATCCTATATTCTATTACTAGAGTAATGCCATGACTTTAAATGTTGACTGATTAGAGCGGGCAGGTGCGTTTTTTTCTTTCCTTGATCAGAATGATTAGGTGGAAGATTAATTATCGTTTTAGCAGCTTATAAGCTTTTTTGGCTGCCATTTACCCAGGTCGATTTTGGTAGGATATTCAGATATCTGGTTTCTAGGTCTTCAGGAGACTTTTCCAGGTAACATTCATTTTGTTGTTTTGATTACCGATTTTCTTTCTTGATACCCATTATTTTGTTTTTTTTCAGAATGTCATTTGATCAGATTTATTGGGTGTTTTTGGATCAATTATTCTTCAATTTTTTAGATGCAGATTTATGCTAAGTTGAAACTGCAGGGTTCTCTCCAGAATGTGATTTGATAATATTTCATGTGTTTTTTTTGGGTATAATTTTCTCATTAATTTTCTATATTCAGGTTTAAGGCAAATTGAAATAGTAGGGTTTAAGCTAGGGTTCATATGATCTATTGGCCTTGGACGGCATTGATATCTAGGTCTCTTTTGCTTATCATTTTCCAGCTGTTCACCGTGAAATTTTGAATCTCAGGGTTCTAGCGGATACATTTATATGTCTTTCGAGAGATTTATGAAGAATTTTAGATTAACAACAGTAAAATTTATAGGATCTCATCAGCCTTATCGTTTTTAAACAACAATAATATTAATAACTATAAGTAGTTTACAGGTGTTATTTTGATTTGTATAAGTAATCTAAGTTAGTCAGATTGTAGAATGCTGTTATATTCCCTGGAAGTTTGAAGCCTGAAGAATCTCGACATCATCTCTTTTCTGTAGGGATTTTGAATCCAATTTTAATTTGTTAAATTAGAAACTTGTAAACAATCAATATTGGATTATATTTTCGTTTGTCCTAGATCTGTTACCATTGAAATACTGTTCAAGCCTTTCTCTGACACAGTTTTTATTTGATAGCAAAAGAAGAGAAACTTGGAACCTTTTTAGCATGACTTTTATTCAACTAAAACAGAGGCAAGTAATGAAGTTACTAACTGGGCGGAATTGTTCATTTCTCTCCCACGTTCATCTAGCACCTCCATGTAGCATGCATAGGTCAATATATATTTGACTTTCTTTTGGTGCAAATTCTGGGTTAATTCTAGAACAATCATCTATAAATTGACATATAACATGAATTAATTTTCAACTCATTTGCATTTTCTCAAGCATACCAACCCTCGAAACAAATCTTACATACTACATAGCAGTTATTGTGATGTTTATTTTTTTGATACATGAACTGGCCTTGTGCTGGGCTGCGACAATTCAGAGTGAGAGCAATTACATTTTTAATGACTTCTAGGCTGGAGCTACAAACTGTGAATGCTTTCAGCTAGAAAAATTTGGGACTTTATTGTATAGTTATGTTCCCTATACGCCCCAGCGTCACCGGTCACGTGAAAAAAGTTTACCAGACGCACTGCAGTTTATAGGGGGACGGATACCCGACCGATTCCTGCAGTCTTAAATTTTTTTTTTTCCCTATACTACAATAAACTACTATAAAACTGTAGTGATTATACATTATGGCAATGTTCCCTACTACTACAATAAACTACTATAAAACTGTAGTGATTATACATTATAGTAATATTCCCTACAACTACAATAAACTACTACAAAACTGTAGTGATTATATATTTTTGACTATGACGTACAGAGGATTTGTGCAGTATGATAGTTTTCACCTTTTAGGATAAAATCATAAAACCAAAGCATGTTCCAATGAAATTAGACTAAAACAGCAGAAATAAGACAACTGTATTTAAACATTAATACCACCCAGGTCAGAGAGGTCAGGTTGCTCCTGAATTACTTTTATATCTTGTCAACAACAGTTGATTGCTCATCAGCACTAGTATCCTATGTTGCTGGTCCCGATTTTGCAGTGTGTTGATTTTATTTTCCTTGGTTTAGTGTGGCTGGTTCGACATTGAATCATCAAGTATCAGCTGTGTTCTATATTTAATATTGTACATTCCTACATTCTGACATGAGCTTCAGGAGCTGTTACACTCTATTTCTATTACCTTCCCCTAGCTGTCCAACAATTATTGCGCCCATGTTGTTGTTGGCTGCTGACAGTATCATTTGAATTCAGCTGGGCGACTGTTATCCTCCTTTTTAGGGAGGTTTTCTTATGATAAAAAGTGGTGCATATGACTGAAGAGGCAAGAGTTAAAGAAGGGAATGTAGGAGTTGCAGGCACAGGCCTAGGAAGAACAACATTAGAGACTCAAGGAAAATTAGAGATCAGTGCATTAGAAGGTCTTGTTACTAGGCAATAACCTGTAGGAATTTTGTGAATCTGGATGCTTGCTCATAATTTCCGAGTCATTGTAAGGTATATGCCTTAAGCTCAGTACCTTTGTCAAGATAGTTGACTCTGGTATAATAATGTAATGAACTACCATGCTGTCATATTGTTATTTCTGAAATTACTGTTATGTTCATGCTGCTGTTGTGAATCAGTATTGTGTAAGGAGTTGCTTGGATTGGTTGCCCTTCACTAGGTATGTGATCCCTCTTTGCATCAGAGCCCGTGTTTGAATTGATGCATGTCTTTTGTGCCAGATTTATGTGGCTTAGGTTATTGCTTGGGGCACAAGTTTGCGCTCATTTTGGTTGTATATATTCAAGCTTTGGCTCCCTATTAAATATCTTGGTCTTTAAAGTCTTAGGTAATTTTCTAGGATTTTCTAGCTTTGCAGAGCTCTAGAAGAAGTCTAGTCTTAGCTTTTACTTTATTTATATTTCCATTTATCTCTTGGCCTTTGAAGCTTCATGCAACTGTGTGTTTTTAAATTTTTAATCAGTTAATAAAGGATATCGTGTTACTCTTCACTTTTGGTCTCTATTTTAATTATGGATCCCAATTTGTCCTGCAGTGTTAATTTATGCCTCATAGATGATGATTGATTGTTTTTTATTAACATGGTTTGTAGTAGAGATTATAGTAGCAAAAATCTTTCGTGGCATTGACTTGGCAAACAATTTTTTTTTCAATTAATTGCGAAAAACTTGAGATTAAAGCACTGTAAAATTCATAAAATAGAAAAAAAATGTTATTTTTAGATTTCATTCTAAATCAAACTAAAATCATGAGTTTTGCTTGTCAATGCCTTGGGATTTGTGCTCAAGTACAGAGAAAAAATTGATGAATTGCTAATGCTTGCTTGATGGCTGGTTTGGCTAAGTTAAACAACTCTAGTATTGGGTAGAAGAATAAAACCCATAGCGAGCACATAGGTTCTAGTGCTGAACTTGGTAGCTCTGATACCACGTGTAACGTGTCCATTGTTCTACCCATTGTTTTTACTGTGTTTTACTCACAAGTTAAAAGTTTATGCTACTAACATTATGAGCCATAATTTTTTTTCCTTTTCACCTGAATGATAAGTTGCACATTGAAACATATCCATTCCAAACTTTCCCATTGCATAGCATAGAATCATTTCAATAATTCAAGTAACAATTTCACATCACATAATTGCATGATAATATTTCCTCATTTACAATTCCTCAATAAGAATATAATTACATGTTTACATACATAGCTTCAATGAGCTCAATGATAAAGATACATAAACATAGTACAACGGTCTAGATGTCCCTAATGTTGGTGCGTAGCTCTTAGATGTCCCCATCACTGGTGCATACATTCTAGGTGTCCCCAAACTGGAGCTACATCCCCAAATCTTGGTCGCCAACTGTATGAGGGAGAGCATCACTCAAGCGCTTTTCCGCCAACCATGGACTTATTGTGGTCCCCTGAACATCTACCTAACTAGTAAGATTGCCCTACCTTTCAATGAAGAGATTGGTTTGGTAACCCCATAATCCTGACCTTCTTGAGCATAGTGTTGTGTCCTACATATCTAGAGCTACCATACATTGGTTTCCCTGCCTAGATTACAACCATGGATCACAGTGAATTGACAATGTAAATAGTGGCTACTTACACTACTTTGGCCAAAGAATTCAACACCCAGTATTTCGAGTGAGTCATTTGTCCACCCACCCTTAAGCTTGATTTGGTATGACCATAAACATAACACACATTTACCCTAAGGTGATAACATAACATATTCAACAAGGTAATTCCCTTAACCATGGATTACTCTAACCCCAAAAACACCCAATTCTATAATAAATTGATTATCTAGGTTACACCCTTACCTATGGATTCCTCTAACCCTAGGTATAACCACTCTAACCATACATATACACAAACTAGTGTTTAGCTAGGTTATCCCCTTTCCCATGGATTTCACTAACCCCAGGAACAACCCTACTAACCTCTTATGTTTAAATTGACATATTCATAAAAGCACTATAGGATAGCAATTATTTCCTTATTTTATTTTTCATGTAATATCCATATAGACTAACAAACTAAGTATAGTTCTAATAGCAATTAAGCCATACATACTTTAACATTATATAAATGTAATCCCACTAATAGGGTTCACTAATTCGAGACTCAATCAAGAATCATACAAGCATATTCCTTTCTAGGAATTAACTAAGTTTATAAGAACATGCATATCATGCATACATAGATTATTCCAAAGCTAGGAAATAACTAGTTCATAAGAACAAACATATTATGCATTCAAGACTATTCCAACACAAGGAAATATCTAAGTTCATAAGAACAAGCATATCGTGCATTCAAACAATCTTTTCAAACGAAGGCATTATATTCAAATAACCTTTCAAACATAAACAAAGGAAGAATAGAAATCAGCATGCCTGGATATTAAGTTCCAACTTGAAAATGTTGCCTTCCAACCTTAGCCTTCACCACCACAAATACTACTTCTTTAAAGTTCAACTAACCTCCAACACTAGCCTCTTACAAATTCTCTCAACAATGCAATTGCAAAATAACAAATCAACTCACTAACTCTCACTTCTTTGAAGTTCAACTAACCTCTAACACTAGCCTCTTACAAATTCTCTCAACAATGCAATTGCAAAATAACAAATCAACTCACTAACTCTCAAGCTCTCTAATTCATTTGCACAAAAAATACAGCAGAATAACGACAAAGAAATCAGAATGAGAAGTGTAACCAATGGTAGAGAGAGCACCTCTATATATACTAAAATTTGATTAACCAAAGGCTACAAACACGCTAGCAATTTTGCCACCTTTCCGCTCACATGCAACGACTCAGCTGATAAGACTCTTATTTTGCAATACATGACAGTCCACATTCTTCAAATGGCTGAGTCGACCACTTTATTAGAGACAACATGACTCTTTTATTGAGTCAAGGGACAACAATGAAAAGCTACAGGTTTCCTATTAAGTCTGCAAGTCGACTAACCTCTCAAAACTTTGGCATCTATGCTTTGACTGAGTTTTATGGTTACCATATTGCCTTTCCAGATTTAGGCGCAGGTTTTAGACTTGTTATTTGTTTCATACACTTCAGACTTGGTGCCACAAATTCATATCTTAGCGCCCCATATAATAGCGCTGCCAAAGACCTATTCTATTTGTTTAAAATCTGCATTCACTCTCTTTGCAACGTGAAAACTGTTTCCTTATTTCCTGCGCGGGTATTAGTCTTCATTGACTTAGTCTTTCTTTTGCTTTATGCACAGATTTTAGACACAGCATTGTAAATAATACAGTGCTATATTATGCGCTTCACATTATTCATTGCACTTTTAATATGTATGCAGCAATGTTATAATATGCGCTTTCCTTTACACATATGCAGTGCTTTATAAAATGTGCTATGATAAATACTATGGGCTTTCAATATATAAATCAAACATTATATATGTATGTGTGTGTGTGTGTGTGTGTGTGTAATCATGTTCACTTGATTATTAAATACATCTATTGCCAATAGATATAAGCATATATTAAATAATCATATATATATATATATATATATATATACATACATATATATTTATATACGTATATATGTATATACGTTTCCACCAACGTACTATATACATATATATTATATATATATATATATCATTATTTCGATCATCAAATTCAAACACATATACTCACGTAATCATCGATCAATGTATATACATGAAGTGTGTGTATATATATATATGTTGCATTTGTCCAATCGATACTCCCATACATATGGTTATCCGTTCATGAGCATGCGTACATACGTCTACCTATGTATACTCATGCACGCATATACTCACATGGATAAGTTATCATGGACATGTACATATATACATATATACATTCTATTTATATACTTCATCGATCAACATATACCAATATGAACACACAGAGAAGAACTCTCACCTGATATAAAGATTCAATCATATATCCCTAGTCAAAATACTTATAGAACTAGATCATAAACCAATACAAAATATTCACAACCAAGACAAAAGATTACTTACCATTTACCCAAACTGACTTGACTCAACTTAGGCCAACTAGGGTGTGAGTGTGTGAATACTCAATTAGATTCATCAGGGTTACCAGACCAAGTTCTTCTCCTGAGTGACACTCCCCCTCTCTTCCAAAGGTTCGAGCCTGTTCCTACATCCAACTTAGTACATCATAATAGTAGTTAGCTAATAACAATACAATCATATGCATCATATATTTCAGTATCAGAATCATTATAAAACATCAAATTGAATCAAACATTCATTTATCTGTTCAAATAATCGATGTTGTTCATTTACACGAGAAGCGAAAGCTTCAATAAATAGAATTACAAAGACGATGTTTCTAAAAGAAACAATTGTTAACAACAAACGAAGTTAGAAACTAACTAGATGACCATTAACAACACAAATAGAAAGATATTATACTAATACCCTCCCTTATTGGTCATCGTTCTAACTACCTAGAGAAATAATAGAGAAGGCTGTCCTCTTCTTCTCAGAACGCTTCTACAACAAAAGACAAGAGCCTGCCACTGACTCTGCCACTTGATATGAGTCTGCCACCAACCCTCCCAGAAACTGCAGATTTTCAGGATATACCCAAAAAAAGACACCAATCGTCCAACCTAATGTTGGAAAACAAAACTGCCCCTCCCTGTAACCAAAGACACATCGAGAATAGCTGCCACGATTTTTGAGGAAGAATCGGCAAACCCTCCAAACTTTTGCAGATGAGCAAGATGCCCAAAAACAGACTGCAAAAAATCCACTGGTGCAGATGTTGGCACAACAACTCCAGGTGTGACTTAAAACAGATTGCAACAAAGTACAATTTTTGAGGAAGAAAATCGCCAAACCCAGAAATCCGAAGATTACAAATCATCGTTTTTTCGGAAAAAACGGTAAAAACCCAAACACAATTTTTGAGGATAAAAATTGATCAAAACCAGACACATAATCCGAGACATGGATCAGAGTACAAAACTTCATTTTTTTTTTTGGAGGAAAAACGGTTAAACCCACCATTTTTTTTTTAAAGGAGAAAAATTATTAAAAACTTTCCTTCATTTTTTAAAAATATAAAAACCAAGACATTATAAACCCAACAAATAATTTTTGAGGACAAAATTATTAAAACCCAAAATGTCAGTTTTTAAAAAAAAAATTATTTTATAAGGGAGGGTTTTGAAAAGCATTGCAGAGAACAGAAAATCGGGCCTAGAAGAAGGTCACACGATTTTTATTTAGAAAAAATCCATGATTTTGAGATTGCGATTTTCCACCTCCTTTTTAATTTTAAAAATCCACGAACTCTCCAAGAAATCGAATTGCAAGAGCCCAAAAAAAAAACTTCGAATTTTAGCTTTGAAACAAGCCCACAAAATTCTTAACAGAAAAATCGTTCTTCAAAAACCCTTAAAAATTTCTTTCGAAATTCTAGAAAAACGATTTTTGATTTTTCTGCTCTGATACCATGTTCAAATAATCGATGTTCATTTACATGAGAAGCGAAAACTTCAATAAATAGAATTACAAAGACGATGTTTCTAAAAGAAACAATCGTTAACAACAGACGAAGTTAGAAACTAACTAGATGACCATTAACAACACAAATAGAAATATATTATACTAATATTATCATATTCCATCAAGATTCATATGCAAAACACAATCACAAATATATATATATTCTAAGAGGCTCTCTCTTTGAGCTCCATGGAGGGGAACCCCCATTGTAGCTCTTGCATCAGACTGGAGGAGAAGGTCAAACCCTTATTAAGGCTTTCAATATTCAAAATGACATTCTTAAATGACAGCTAGCTCAATGGCATTTAGCCAAAATGAAAATCTAGCACTTGGAGTTTGTCACCCATTTTGAAGTCCCTGATTGGCTGATTGATTTGGTTGAGGAAGATACTTGGGATTATGTGAAAAACTTGGGTGAAAAATTTGATAAATATGAACAATTGGAGAAAGATGTGGATTCTATCAAGAAAACTCAAGAAAGCATCAAGAATAGTATGAAGGAAATTATTGCCTTCATCAAAGAAATTGTGAAGAATTCTGCGACCACTTTGTATGTGTTCCAACTTGAGTTGGAAAAGAGAAGAGCTAAGCAATAGGCAGAGATTAGATCAATGCTCCTCAACTTGGACGTGCAGACAAAACTAGGAAAAAAGGCAAGATGCTAAGGGCAAGGCTTTTTTCTCAAATAGATTCCCTTCTTGACAATAATGGCACACAAATCTGCAAGTCTATGGAGGCAACCTTTGAAAAAAAGAAAGGATTTTTTGAATCGTGAGTGGCAGGCCATCAATGGCCTAAAGCTTCTTGTGGACATGTAATTGGTTTCCATTGGTCTTTTGCTCTTTGTTGTTATTTGTTGGTCCCTGTTGGTTCCATTCTCATGTTTTTTTTTTGTTGGTTTCAATCTCACTACTTGTGGGACTCGTTTTGTTCGCCTTCTTGGCTGCTTTGCAAATGGGTTCAGACCCTTCATGTGTTTTTTTCCTTAATCAAAACACATAATATAATATTCAATGTATTGTTTTTGCTCACACTGAACAATTGTTTAATCATAAAAAATATGTATAAAATAAGCTATTAAAATGGGATGTGACTCCCCTTGGGGGTATCTCGAACAAAAGAAAAGGGATGTGACACTGTATATTTGCCCATAAGGCATTGCATGTTCACATGGTGACTCCATTTCCAATGCAAACCATAATCTCCAGGACATATGGTAGCTTATGAGAAGATTCAAAACTTGATTGTTGACTGAAAGAAAGGAAAGGGAAGATCCTCCCTTTGTCTTCTTGCAATTATTTCCATGTAGGAGAAATCAAAAATTGATTTGAACTTTGGTCCCTATGGAAACCACCCATTCTCTATCTCCACCCATTAGCGCACACCCAATACCAAATCCACTTTTTGAGAGAATTTCTATGGCATAATCGAGCCCTTGTCTCTTGGGACTTGGTGGGCCCATTAGTTTCACAATGGTGAAGTGGCATCCCTATTTCAGCTCTAAAGATTTTGCCTTTTTTTAGGGAATAGTTTTGTTACACCTAAAAGGCATATTCAAAATGTTGTAAATATTTGTGCCGTGCACCATACCATGGCCTTGGATATCACCCTTAGCTTTGTAGGTGCTTCTTTCTCAGGGAAGGCTCTTGATTGGTTCAAAGGACTATTCGTGGGCTTGGCTATGGATAGGGATGCTCTAAGATGACACATCAATGATTTGTTCAAAGGAAAAGGGGATAATCTCTTCTTGTTGGAACAATGTATTATTATCAAGAGGGCCTTGTTGGAATTTATTCCAAACTTTAACTTTAGGTTTAAAATAACATAGGAGAGGATGCCTCTTGAGGGTCTACCCTTTTTAGGCATGGCATTTTTATACTTCTCAAATATTTTAACCCCCAAATATCTAAGATGATCTAGTCCATGGGTGGCGAACTCTACCTCAAGCTTATAACAAATTTGTGTAGGTTGAGAATAGCCTTATACAAGTTGGGAAGGTGACCCAACCTAGCACCCTAAACTCCCTTTCTATTGGTCCTAGTTCCTTGCCCCCTTGTTATTGTGGATGTAATCCATCCAATTTCTCATGAGAGGTATGGCCTTTCTTGACACTTGCATCTGCTCTGCAATGACTAGAGAAATAAAGAGCTTGATTAGTTTTATAAAATGAGCTTGCGGACTTAAAAAGGTATGCAATCCAAGGGAACTAGAGGCCTGTCTACAATAACAACAATGTAGGTTATTCACCCAATAAGTTTCAACCACCTTTGTAGACACCATTGGCCTCTATCCAAGCCATTTTTCCTATCTGAAGGATGCAGTAGATTTCCCCATTATCAAATTGGAACAATGTCTTGAAGATCATTGTCCTTGCCTAGAATAATAGTGCAGAGGAACATGAGCTTTGGGGTTTAGCTTGTAACCTTGACTATGATGTAAATGGTTGCCTCACTCACTAGGAACATGCTTTTATGGCAAGTAATTCTTTGGATTGGAACTCCACTGAAGAGTCCCATTCATGGTTTATTTGAAATGAAGGAGACTTCTATGTGTTGAATGAAGACCAATGGGTCAATTTTCAACCCTAGATTCAATCAAACTACATGATGAGAGTAAAAAAAGGTTACTAGATATTCAAGTCATTCATAAATAATTATTCTCCTTGGTTCTTCCTTGGAAGGCCAAAGGAGATCTTGAGGGAGTGCTTGGAAAGGTTTCTGTGGATAAACCAAAACTAACAAACAAGAACCAAATTGACCTACCAACCTACCCATGGGCCAAAGGAGGATTTCAATCCCAATAAAAAGCCAAGAAAGTAATGGATAAGTTATGCCCCACTACGAGAGATGATCTTTGCTGAATAGTTCAATGCCATTGTAATGTCCCCTTTTTGATGGTGAGAGAATATTATTATTTATTTCTCAAAAGTTAAAAATATAAAAAAAATAATTAAATAATAATTATTAAATATTATTACCTAAAGTTAATTAAAGGTAATAATTAAATAATTTATAACTGCTCAAACTGTCAATTAGTATTATAAAAGGAGTTTTGGATTTGAAGAAAGGTGTGAATGTTTATTTTTCTCTTCAAGTATTAATTCAAGAGAGTTTCTCAAATTCGTTCTCGGGATGGATCCCTGGGAAAACCATTTTCGGTAGTGAAACGATCTGCCCTAGATGGTCTTGGAAGTTAGGTGGCATACAATGGAGTTTACATTTGGTAATGCAGAGTTTTCAAGGGCCTTCATTACAGATTGATTTGATAATTATCTTGCTCTATTGTGATCAGAATCGAAGGTCAAGTTTACATATTTCATTTGATATTTTCCTGTTCCGATTTTGTGCTATAATTGGTTTGAATGTTGTCGGTCTCTTATTTGGATATCATTGCTATTGGTGTCCTTGCTCTATCGTTGAACTTTATACAAGAGCGATTATTATTCATTAATCCTAGTCAATAGTAATAACAGATGCCGGTGCATAACCATTGTCTTATTGATAGTTGGCGGTTCATACATTATTTTGACTATGCGACTGAATATGATTCATGGGTATTCATTAACAAGGAGGCGACAATTAGCGAGGTATCTATTTTGAGATATATAATTGCTTAACGAGAGTTTGAAATTGTGATCATTTGAGGTGTCAATTTCATTAATCTTGGAGATTGGAAGTTGAGATTATTTAAAAGGCCGATATATCTGAGATTGCAAGATTTTTTATATTCGCCTATGTTGAGCACAATGTCATATTTGGGCCCTATTGTCTTGACTGTCCATTGCATGGCTATCGAACTACTCTGAGTATTGTATTGTGTCGCCGTAAGGGGTCAAGGGTGGCGAGGCATCATAAGAAAACAAATTATTATTACCTGAGCAATTCTTATATCATAGTGCCAACATGTTGGAATGATATTGCAAGCCCTCTTAAAGCGAATGCCCTCTTATTTGGAGACTGTTGTCATGTCCTCGGATAAATTGAATTGATTTTGGAGGGAAATTATAAAAGTATTTTTAAACACTATTTAATAATAATTAAATAATATTAAATATTTAAATAATAATAATAAATTTAAATTATTAAAAAATAATATTTAAATTTTATTATTCTCTGGCCGACCCCTTGGTTGGCGTTAGATCTTGGTTGTAATTATGATCGACCTTCTTTTGGGAGGCATTCATAACATCTATTTATACTAGGTCGTTGGCACAAGAGGATTATCAACGGAAGAAGACCTAGAGATCTAATCGTGTAGCTGGTCATGACCTGGTAGGATGAAAACCCTGCTAGAAGTTCTGTGCCTTTGTTCTTTCTTCCAATTCATTCCCAACCATTGTTTTGATTGCACATATTGCTATCACAGGAGTACTAGTCCAGGTCATTTGGAGGAGTGATAGCTTTAGAGCGATTTGGTCGAGCCTTTGGCTTTGGTCGTCTTCAAAAGGCACCCTCATCAATTCACCGATCACACAAGTCATACTCCTATAGGCGCCCACATCCAACACTCATCGGGGCTGCTAGCATACAGACACGAAGGTCACGATCCTGGAGATGATAAGTGTCCCGAGGCTTTGTGCATGATTCCACACACTCCCACGACTCCATAGAGCTATTTATCGGTCGACATTTGCCTTGGACACTTGCTCTAAGAGTCTGTGTATTATCGTGCCATCACTCAACGGTTCTGTTCTTCTCCTTCATGGGGTGCCTCTGTCCTAAGTAAGAAAATAGGCTGGGAGGGTCTAAGAGTGGATCCATTTGATGTTCTACTATGATTCCCTCCTCCAGATTGCTCAGAATTGCTTTCATCAGCATTGGTAGGTCCTGATTTGTTGTTGGTTATAGCAGTAGTGAGGGCCTGCATCATCTGTAACAGCGTTTGGTTCACTTGATCTTGCTTCTGTAGGAAAGATTTGATCTCATCATTCTGCTCTGCCATCTTCTTCTTACCTCTGCCTCCTATTCCACTGTCGCTGCTTTGCGAGGATGCTTCCAGCTTCTTCCTCTCTCTTTCTATTGCTCTCAAATCTCTTTTACTCAATTGCATATATTTTCAGATCGTCCACAGGCTGGCCAGGATTGTGGTTTTGATACCACTGTAAGGGACCAAGCCAAATGTATACACCAAAAATGCTTGTACACCACACAATTATGTGTCTAGATTTAAATGCTGTAATAGACCAAGCCAAATGTATACACAGACATATGTTTGTACACCACAAAGTTATGTATCCAGATCTTAATGTAGTCGATGACAAAATATCTCAGTGGGCAATGAAAACATACAACATGAATCGTAGCTATTGCCAACTCTCAGATAATAGCATTCATGTGTAAATCTATGTATTGATTATCACCATAGAGTATGCGATCTGCAATTAGCAAGTACCTAGATAACAAATGAACTCACAAATGGACGTTAGTACATGAATTTGCAACCTACAACGATACACCAAATGGGCCAATAAGTAGACCTAGACGATCTTGTGGAAGAGTGACGACTTAATGTAGATGCCGATAGCTTTCATATGAATAACCTTGATTCCCAGAAGCGATGGTTTCTAGGATTGAATGTGCCACGCAATCTAGAACAAAATCGTTGAGTGATGGCGTGATAATACTCAGACTCTTAGTGTAGGTGTCTAGGGCAAATGTCGACCGGTCAATAGCTCTATGGAGTCACGAGAGGAGCCTTAGGACACTTATCATCTCTAAGATTGTGATCTTCGTGTTTGTATGCTAGCAGCCCCGATGAGTGTTGGATGCGTGTGCCTGTAGGAATATGACTTGTGCGATCGGTGAATTGATGAGGGCACCTTTTGAAGACGGCCAAAGCCAGAGGCTCGGCCAGATCGTTGCAAAGGTATTGCTCCTCCAAATGATCTAGATTGGTACTCCTGTAATAGCAATATGTGCGACCAAAACAATGGTGGGAATGAATTGGATGAAAGGACGAAGGCACAAAACTTTTGGCAGGGTTTTCGTCTTACCAGGCCGTGACCAGCTATGCAGTCAGATCTCTATGTGTCCCTTCGTTGATAATCCTCTAATGCCAACAACCCAATATAGATAGATGTTATGAATGCCTCCCAAAAGAAGGTCGTCCGGAATTACAACCAAGATCTAACGCTAACCAAGGGGTCGGCCAAAGAATTATAAAATTTAAATATTATTTTTTAATAATTGAAATTTATTATTATTATTATTTAAATATTTAATATTATATTTATTATTATTAAATAGTGTTTAAAAACACTTTTATAATTTTCCCTCAAAAATCAATTCAATTTATCCGGGGACATGACAACTGCCACTGCCGCTGCTTCTTCATTCGGCATCATACTTTGGCTTGTGGAGATATGATGTGGGCTTTGATAGTAGTCAACATTTCCCAGTTGGCCACCCTTCATTATTTCCGTTGGCAATCCTATGTTTTGAAGCTGTGAGGAGATATCACTATATCTTGGGTGATTTGAATCTTTACTGTAGCCGCTCATCATCTCTTATGTAATTCGAAGGAATATGTAAATGCTTTACAAACAAATGATTGTATTCTGAAATCGGGTATTCTCTATGTTATGATTCTCTGAAATATTTAAATGTTCCTATTTGAAATATGATTCAGTTGTGTGTGAAATATTATTCATTTCAGAATGGAATATGGACCATTTTATATTTGACAGTAGCTTATTCCAACTGAATTCTGGCAATAATTATAAACTCAGTAATTCAGTATTTGGTATAATAAATAGTGAATGATGAATTACTGTTATTAGAAGAAGAGTTCTTGAAAGATTAGTGCATCTGAAATAACCCATAACAGCAAGCAAATGAACTGTTTGACAAAATGCTTGCATTTGTCAAACCATAGATTACATACTCTCCGATTACTCTCTGAGTAGCCGAGTAATCTCCAAAAAATTTGCATGCGGAGTAATTTCTGCTTTTACTCTTGAGCAGTATGCAGATGGATTTTCTCCCATCAAATTATCGAGTAATTGCCAATAGCTCGCAAAAAACCCACAAACTTGGCATGTTTGTGTGTGTATATGCATGCAAACTTGGCATCCTATGTATGTTTATAGATATGTATGTGTGCACAGTGCAGTCCTGAGTATACACATACATAAATATCCACACACATTTGCTGAGTATTTGTCGAGAATTTGCCGAGTCAATTTTTTTGGGCTTGCCGAGTACTCTCTGATTCCAAGTATGTAAACTATGTGTCAAACCATAAAATCGTAATTATCTGACCGTATTGGGCAAGGGTCATTACAACCATGGAATTAATGAAGAAGATGCCCACCAATTGAACCACTTGAGATGCCTTGCAAAATCTTTGACAGAGAAACCTCCTTCAAGAGACTTGGCATAACAGGGATTTAGCTGTGATTAGTGGGGAAGGATTAGATGAGACTTTGTGCATTGACACCATGAAAGTTACCCCCATCATTGATTGGGGCTTGGTATGACATTCCAGAATGAATGATCTGCCTTGAAAGCATATTTGTTACCTAAACAAAAGATGTTGGGCTTGCTCTTCTTGAGGTAGTGACAAAGGAAAAACATATGGTATATGTATGTTGTATCAAGAGACTTGAAGGTCTGATAACTTCCCAAAGTTTGTCCAACATCAATCTAGTGGCCAGTGGTCCTCCTTGGAGATGCTACCACTATGAAACCAATGAATGACCTCATGTCAAGTGACTCCTCCCTTGATCCTAAAGAAATCTAAATATTTTAGGATCTTCTTGAACTTCTAAGAATCCCAACTTGGCATTTGTTTCAAATAAGGTTGTGGTGGCTGGCCTAGTGTCTAATTGAAAGCTTCTCAAATCATTATAGTTAATGGAAGCCAGCCTGGAGACCATATTGTTGGATGACATCAAATGAGTGAAGATCTGGAATGTCCCTTTTTTCTAGATCAGTATCTTTGCAGTGGTTAGTCTACTATCTGGTCCCCGTAGGCTAATGAGATGTTTAGGGGACCCTTTTAAGGGTAATCAGTGGCTCCTCACTAGGCCTTCGAATGTTCATTGCAGTAACCCTTTAGCTCAGTGGCACAGTGCATTGATGGCGTGCCTTCTAGAGGCCGTTTTGCACGTTTTTTCCCATACTATTTTTTGTAAATCACATGGTCATATTGTTCATAGACTTCATACTTACTATTTATAGTAAGTCATGCCTGGGTCAGTTGTCATCACGCCTACATCTGGAAAATGTGATTGGATCACTCTCATGAGATGGTGTTGGTATATTATTTGGGAGTTGGTGATTTAATTATATTATTAAAGTTAATTTAACTTTAATAATATTATTTATTAATGATGACTTTATAATAAGGCGTTATAAGGAGTTAAGAGGCATTTAATAAAGTATTATATTTTAATGCTACTTTATTAAATATTATACTAAAAGGCAAATGTATTAAAAAGCAACAAAAACAAATATTAATTTAAAAAGTCTGTTTAGCCAAGTAAGGGCATTGGGATTTGGGAGAATATAAAAACAAAAAGTGAAAGTTTTTTGATTTATTCTTTCATTATTTTGATACTTGTGCAAATTTGGAGAAACTGAGCAAGGGTTTGCTGGTTTTAGAGATTATGCTTTTCTGAGGACGAAAACTCTCGAAAAGAACAATGCTTACAGGTGTGAAAGATCATCCAAGGGCACTAGATTGAATAATCTCATTCAGAGGTTATTATCTGAGCTTCATTGGAATCCAGGAGATCATCATTTTTAGAAATTACAGAGGTTTATGGGCAGATCAGATATTAATTTGTGATCATTATTGCTGTTTGTAACTTCACAAGCTTGCATGTGGAAATTGCAGCAGATTACATACCTTCAGCTGGCACGTGTGGGTTATTTAGAGCAGGACGTACAGCCTAGGTTAGGCGTGGGGTTTCCTTCAGCAAATCGACCAGTTTTAAGGGCTGCAATAAATCAGAATTGAGGCGCCTAGGGTCTACAAACAGATTAGTATCGAATCTGAAGTGTGAAAGAGGCATTCTGAGAAGTGGCGTCCAAGGATTTGAAGGATCAGATTGCTGGTTGAGAAAAATCAGACCTGTAACTTTTCATTTCATCAAATGGGTAATGTTTTAAATATGTTTTGAATGCAATAAAATTAACTGGGTTCCTTTCAGTTTATGCATTTCCTTTGTTTCTTTAGGGTTTTGCAATTATTTTCATTTCCTGTATTTCCTGGCAAAACCCCAAAAATTTCAGAAAAACATTACAAACAAAAAAAACAAAACTCAGATCAGAGGGGGTTATTATAAGATCATTCTATCCAGTATCTTCAAGAGATCATCAGTCTGAATCTATGCTTTGATCAATTTATGTCTTTTGTGCCAACTTTGTGCAGCTCATATTAATAATGCCTTGGGTGCAGGTTTCTTGCTCATTTTGACTGTCAACATTTAAGCGTTGGCTCCCTTGTAAATATTTTGGTCTTTTGTAGTCTTAGGTACTTTTTAAGGTTTTTCTAGCTCTGTGGAGGTCTAGCAGAAGTCTATTCTTAGCTTTTACTATTTTTGCATTTCCATGTACTTCTAGGTGTTCAAAAGCAATTAATAAGGATCTCATGGTTACTCCATATTCTTGGTGTCTATTTTAATTGTGAATGTTAATCTGCTATGCAGTGATAATTTATGCATCTTACATAACAATTAGTTGTGTTTTCT
Organism: Sequoiadendron giganteum; assembly: GCA_007115665.2. Taxonomy (NCBI): domain Eukaryota; kingdom Viridiplantae; phylum Streptophyta; class Pinopsida; order Cupressales; family Cupressaceae; genus Sequoiadendron; species Sequoiadendron giganteum. The sequence goes on from CM021101.1 coordinate 28,046,938, forward strand.
TTAGATGGTTTGCACTTGCAGTATACATTTATGCTTTAGCTTGTGTTTAGATAAACCAAGGTTGATTATCTTGGTGTCTCACCCCTTTTTGGTCTTGTTTTAGTATAGTTTCTAACTCTTTTTCCCCGGCAAGTACATAGGAATAGTTTTGCATTTTGATAGAGGAACAAGATTACTCCAGTGGTCTATTGAGCATTAGAGAAATGTGTTCAATCTCTTCACTGTGGATTTGAAAGAATGGGCGCAACTAGAAGTCTGGTTTACCTAATCAACAGGTTTATCTTTACTGTGTATTAGGAACAATGGGTGCAACTAGAAGTCTGGTTCACCCATTCAACAGGATGTTAGGAACATATTAATGTAGCTTTTACAAGCTAACAATGGGATATTTCCTTTTTGCTCCGAAAACCAAAATATATCTCCTTTCCTCTGATATGTATTCTTTTCAATGTGGATTCCTAACTTCAAATTAGGAAATTTTTCATTCAGATTAATGAGTATTTTGTGCCTTGAAACAGAGAATCCTTTAAACAATGGTGCTGTATAGAGGAGCATTGGCTTTTTCAAGGCTTCGCTCTCGTCTTGTAAGTGGACATTTAATGAATGCCTGATATTTATTCTTATATCTAACTCCATATCATGCAATTTAGTCAGAACGTGATTTATCTGCCTGTTTAGATATTTCAATAGATAGTTTTGAATTGCTTTATTCTGGTTTAAAATAATGTTAAAAGAGAAATACACACCTGAACATGTTTTTGGCAATGTTTTTGTCTAATTAAGTTGACATGTTTTACATCCTAGTATCTTATATTTTGGTCTTTGGATTTTTAATCTGCAAAAGAATTTGAATATGTGTTTGTAGGAAAACATAATTTTATTTATCTTGAATTAATTGTACTTTCTTCTTTATTATAATTTTGATGAAGAAATCTAATTACAACAAATTGATGCTTATATCTTATCTTTATCTTATATATATTTATATACACAGTTGCAATGAAGTGGTAATAACATATTGTGTGCTGACCCAAGATGTTATCAGAAGATCCCAATTACCTGGGCATGTATAGAAAAAATTGCTAAGACTCTGGTATACTCATTTTGATTACCATGGGCAAGTCCATAAATCTTTGCAGGGGTCTGTTTGATTACCTTGGGTTAAGTCCATAGACATCCTTGCAGGACCCCCTCTGGCTATTGTGGATTAGGGTCCACAAGCATCCTCTCAAGATCCCATCTGACTAATGTGGATTATGTCCACAAGCATCCTTGCAGGATCCTCTTCCATGGGTCAGATCCATAGGCATTCTCATAAGATCCCATCTGAATCTGACTATTGTTGGTCAAGTCTATATGCTTTGGCCAAATACTTTGTATTTGAAATGCTTTCCTAAGTAATTCTCTGAAAACTAGTTGAGTTAGCAGGTAATGACAACAAATATTTTTTTTGTACATTCATTACCCCTCAATAAACATTCTTGGGCAAGTAGAGGGTCAACAGATATGCATGATCATTTGGGTAGATACTTAACTTAATCCTTTTTTATTTTATTCATGAGATATTGACCTATTTTAACTTATTCATGATTCATAAATGTAGTACTTCCTCAAAATGCCATCTGATTATTGTATTAATACCACTCTATGGAACCTTTGTCATTAGTGTTTGATTCTTGTAAGAAATTAGGATCTTAGGATACTAATCATTATAAAATATAAAATAAATAAAATGAGAATCATGCAAGGATAGATTTTACATATTACACAAGATATTACACACGATCTATATTCTGTAAACAGAAAAGGTTTTGCTTGAGCAGTTCTGCATTTTTTCCTCAGTCCTTACTTTGTTAAAAGTCGCATTCTATGAGGTTCTAACTGAAACAATGTTGGCTAAACATTGCTTGAATTAACAAAGAGAACAGATTACAATATATTGAAGAGGTAAATTACTGTAGACATTAAAATGTCTAACTACCTCAACTACTAACTACTGTAGATATAATTGACCATTATACAAAGGAAGAATATAATATTCTAACACCCTCCCTTAATGGTCAATCGTCTAACTAACCTACATAAAACAATCTGCAGGTCGTTTAGTCACAAATTCTTCACAACACTCTGCTACTGCTGAGACCCTCTCTGGATATGCAGAATGTGAATGACCAAGAGAACCAAAAAACTGTCTAGAAAAAACAGAGAAGGCTGCCTCCTTCTTTAGAATGCGCTGCAACAAGAGACAAGAGCCTGCCACTGACTCTGCCACTAAGATGAGTCTGCCACCAATCCTCCCAGAAACTGCAGAACTGCTGACCAAAAGTTATCACAAAATGTCCAACCTAATGTTGGGTAACAAAGCTGTCCCTCCCTGAAACTAGAGACACATCGAGAACAACTGCCACGATTTTGAGGATAAATCGGCAAATTGTCGAAACTTTTGCAGAGGAGCATGACGCTCGAGAACATGCTGCAAGAAGCCAGTGGTGCAGATGTTCGCCCCAACAACTCCAAGTGCGACCAATATAGATTGCAACCAACCACGATTTTTGAGGAAAAAATCACCAAATCCAAGATTACAAATCATCGCTTTTTTCGGAAAAAACGGTAAAAACCAAATACTAGAGAGCCCTCCCGAACAACAGAAACCCTGACTAGGGTATACAAGAAAAACTCTTAATTTTTTTATTTTTATTTTTAAGGAGAAAATTATAAACCCTTCCAGAATTTTTTAAGGGAACAAATTATGAAAACCCATAAAGCCAGATTTTTTTTTTATAAGGGAAAAAATATTTAAAAAACCCATACATCTAGAACATCGATTGTCGGCTGGAAAAATAGAGAGTTTGGAACCCTAGCCACTAGAACAAATCTACACAAAAATCGAGGCACGAAAAACGAAGCACCTCGAAAAATCTAATGACAACCCAATTGAGATCTCGAAAAACCCACCAAGAATTTGAAATCAAAAAAAAATTTCGATATGAAATTGAGGGTCAAAACCCTAGACGAATTTGCAGAAACCTTAGGCGGTCATTAAAGCACATAAATTTGCAGAAAATCACAACAAAAGTTTAAACTCTAGCTGTTTCTGGTAGAAGCAAATGTGACCTTTTGAGGCATAGATTTTTGACGAAGAAGACACCAAAAACCGACGCAAAATGTTTGAAAAATGTGATTTTTAGTGAGCAAGAAATCCGCGCCCAGAAAGAAATATTTCATGCGCCCTCAGGAAGCAAACGTCTTCAAAAAATTGCGTCAAAACTACAGTTAAAAAAACACGACCAGGAGGAGATAAATCACGGCCAAGAGCAAGAAACACGCGCTCAAAAAAACGTGAAAAACACAAAAAAAAGTCTGCAATTTTTAAAATCGCTTACCTTCAGATCTGTGGTTTGATACAGGTAAAAATCGTGGCTTTTAAACTGAAAAAAAACGCGCCCAGAAGTTTCCAAAAAAACCTTAGTCGCAGCTCTCAGCAAAGACAGAAAAAAACATGATTTTTGGAGGGCCGAAAATTTCCAGTGACTAAATACTCATGAAAATTTAAATCAGAAACCCTAAATTTCTCAGAATGCTAAGCCCAAGAATTGCAGAAGAAAATAAATTCGAAAAATACAAGAGATTTCCAAAAAACAAAAAAATTCTTCACGAATTTTTATTTGAAAATCTTTCGAAAAACAAGTTCCTGCTCTGATACCATGAAATAGTGTTGGCTAAACATTGTTTGAATTAACAAAGAGAACAGATTACAATATATTGAAGAGGTAAATTACTATAGACTTAAAATGTCTAACTACCTCAACTACTAACTACTGTAGATATAATTGACCATTATACAAAGGATGAATATAATATTCTAACACTAACTAGATAACTTATTTATATGGTAGGAGACATATCTTGCTAGACTTAATTTTTGTTTTTTCAGCTTTGCTCATGATTGTTGGGGTTGATTTTCTCATTTCGTTTTTCATTGTCATTCACATTTCTTCTAGAACAAATGATGCGAGGTTTGACTTTGGATCTGTATAATATATTGAATGTGTTTATTTATAAGATTCAATAGGGTTTATCTTTGAGTTGAGGCATTGTAGTTGGTTATCATGGGTATTGGCATATATGGGTGTTAGCTCTATGCTTTTTCTCTGTCCCCTTTCTTGGATATTTGTTACCTTTAAATTTGATTGCTGAGGATTTGACCTCGTTTCTGACAAATGAATACATATGTTGGTTTTTAGCTTTTGGAATTATCATTAAGAAATTTAATTTCTGTGGATTAATGCAAGGGAACAATTCACTTTGTATTACTTAAAAAAGAACATTTGTAACAAAAAAATTGTGTACTGATGTAAAGCAAAGAAGTTTGTTTTCTATGTTACAATAGGAATTATCTTTAGTTGTGGTAATTGTTTTTCCTTGTTTTGTAGGCTCACCGAGAATCTACTTCTCAGTTTGTACGATGGCTTCAAGTTCAGAGTGCACCACAAGAGGTAAAATTTAATGTTTAGCTGATTCATTATCCTTGAATAACTTAATTGCTTGTTAATACATAGATAGGATTAAAATATGAGGTACACATTACAGAAAAGTTTATGAAATTCAACTGAACTTAAAAGTGAACTGTATGACAATATGGAATATGGAAGTGGATGCAATTCCTTTTCTGGCTGCATAAAATGAAATAAGACTTGTAGCATCACCAGTAAGCAGGTCAACAGTAAAAACATTGAGATTGTGGTAGTAGAGTCAACACCTCATAAAATGAGGAAATCCTTGTAGCAGAGAGGACCACCAAGGGTAAAATTTTTCTGGGCCTTCTCACCAACAGAGTGTTCAAGTCAATTTTGACCCGATAATGTCATCTTGGCAGCCTGCCAACTTATACCTGTAAACACCCACAACTTACCCAAAACCCAAAGTCTTGAATTTTATACCAAAATCATGATTTTTCCACCAAGTTTTGATTATCCGCATTATTCTTAATTTTCCATAATTATTTCTATTTTCCCTAAGTCCTAAATCATTTTCCTAAGTCATAATTTCTATTTCATGTCCCCTTTCCACATGAATTTAATTAATCAAATAAATTAAATTCTCCTCTTAACCACCCAGAATTCCAAAAATTAAATAATAAATACCCCCTTTTCCCCTCCACTCATCTCATAACTAATTTCTAACCTTCTCACCAAAATTCGAAAATCAATTAACAAATCTCAATTATCCTCCATCCTTGATCTTCCAACCACCCAACCAACCAACTCAATCCTAGCCATCCATCTGTCTCTTGATCTCAATCATTGATTTTCGTCTTGCCAAGCCTATATATCTACCCTCTCGTGAGCCATTTTGAGAAGGACCCCAAATTATCATATTGTCATGTTGTCTGTTCATGAAGCAACCACAATCATATCATTTGAGCATACCAAGGATTCAAATTGTTGTTAACATTTGATTGTTTTGTATTGCATTTGGATCCTTTTCCTTAATCGAAGGTTGCATTAGATATTGAATATGGTTTTAATGTTAATTGTTTGAATCCATCTTTGTTCACGCTTTTATGCATATAATACCAACAAGATTCCTCCTTGACAACTTTGCCGTTTTGTTGGCATAAGTTGGCGGTCAAGTAAACTTCTCAAACAAAAATGCAGAGCTACAAAATGTTGGAAATATTATTGTCATTGATGTCAAAGGGGAGATGAGAGGAGGATTTGGATGATATTTTTGCCGTGATTTATGCGTTATTTTTCGATGCCCACATTGCTGGTCACCCCTCATGGATTTTGGTGCTCACATTGTATGCTAGTAAAATTAAAATTATTCTTTTTTTTGAGGGGCCCTTTTGGGTTGGCCGACTAAGCATGGTAGATAACCCCTTTTGTCGGAATTAAAAATTAATGTTATTGTGTTTCAAATGAGGCTGACCCCCCTAGCATGGTCACCCAAAGTGGGAAGATCGTTTAATAAAATAAATTTATTATTTCTGTACATGAGGCCAACCTCTTTTGATGGGTCACTCCTCTTAGGTGAAGAGGTGCATTTGTGTGGTATAAAAGAAGATGTGTGGGAGAAGAAAACTCAAGCAATTTACCCAATATCTTTCGTATTCAAAGCAAACTTATGAGATCTAAAACAGACTTATGAGGAGATCTAAAGCAGATTTATGAGGAGATCTAAGGCAGACTTATGAGCAGATTCAAAGTAGACTTATAGCAGATCTTGATGCTGATTTATGGCAGAGTTGTAGCAGACCTTTCAAGGTGATTTACTGCAGATTTGTAGCAGACCTTTAAGGTGTTTTATATCAGATTTATAATAGACTTTTGAGGAGATTTTATGAAGTAGATTCACATGATAATCATGCTTTGAAGAAGCTATATTCAAGAAGACAAAATTTTGTACATTTGGAGGTTGGTGCCTCCCAATAGAAGAGATTGGTGTCTCTTGTTAAGTTAGTGCTTAGTGGTGGGGATTGTTGTCTCTAGTGGGTTGGTGCCTATCAAGATTTGTAAAAGAGAAATTTATTGTTGGCTGAATTTGGACAGTAGATCCAAGTAGTCTTTCTCCATGGTTTTCTCCTAAAAGGGTTTCTATGTAAATCTTGTGTTTCTTAGTTGGTAGATCTTGTGTGATTGCTATGTTTGTGGTTGTTGTTTTTTAAATAAGTAAAACTTTTATTTTATACCAATTCACCCCCCTTCTCAGTATAAGTGAGTGCTCATTACAAAAATTGTTACCAAGGTTTTGAAAATGTCTCCAATTGCTTCACACTCGACAACAACTAATTCATTTCCAACAATGATGCCATTCTATTGGCAAAAGTTGCTAGTCAAGCAAACTTACCCAAACAAAATGCACAATTGCAAAAATTGTTACTGAGGTTTTGAAAATGTTTCCAATTGCCTCACACCCAGTAACCACTAATTCATACTTGGCAACAATGCTTTTTTGTTGGGTCCCAAAAGTGTTGCTCTAGAATTCTAGAACTCTTCTTACCTTTAGGATTAGAGGTTTGTTGTCAAGAAGGTAAAAAGGGGTTGATCAATAGATTGAGGAGGGTTAAAGGCCAATTGCTGAGAATGGGTAAACTCTCTTGCACTTTGGGCTCAACTAGAGCCAAGAGGATATTCCTAGAGGTAACCCTAAACAAGATCTTTGTTACAATTGAAAAATAAACATGTGTTAAATAGATTAAAGTGGTACTCAAATGTAAGTTTTGATCTCAACTTTTTTTCACTAGACCAAAACTAACCTATTGCTATGACCTCTATTAATTTGATGCACACATGCAAATCATGATTGGCTAAAGGTCAAAACCATCATTAGTTGGTCGATTCCTAAGACACTGGCATAGTTAAAGGGATTTTTTGGTCTTTGCAACTACTACACTATCCCTAAACCCCTAATGTAATGAACTCTTACATGGTATTAGAGATTTTGCTAGTTGGACTTTGCGGAAAGATGGACCTCACTATTGAGTCTAGAAGACCCGAAAACCTCTATTTTCATATATGGCACTTTATATTTTGGAATTAGAAAAATTTCATCCATTTTAAGAGGACTTGAGAAATCTGCAAAAAAACCTGTCTGTAAAACATAGATCAATATAGTTTGTACATGTGTGCATGCATTGAAAGGGTGCAGTCAAGTCGTAGTCGACAAATTTCTATTGGTATATTCTCTGCATAGGTGGGTTTATCGACTGGCATCATGTTTGGCGTAATTTGTATGATTTTTTGTTTTTAATTAAAATATTTTAAATGTTAAATTGGCACAAACTTTGAGTACATTGTCACAGGGAGCTCAAAGCCCTCGGTTTGCGCCAACTTGGGGGGCAAATCCCTAGTCCAACATAGAGGGGAGGTGCGTGGAGTTGTTGCGGCCTTGCCACCACCGTTCAAAACTTTTGTTGACATCAACGCGACTTGTGCTCAAAAACGCCCCCTCTAGACATCGTTGTTGACAAGCCTTTGCCCAAATTTGCCGTCAATGGTGAAAATCGACAGTGTCCACTAGATTTGTTGCCAATGGGGTTGTGCCACCAAGATTGCAGTGAAAACAATGCTAACTCTCTCTTTTGGTGCCTTAGACAAGCTATTTTTTTTGGGAACATGCCTTTTCACCAACGAGTTGGATTTTCAAAATCAAGATATTGTTGGATTTTGGTTCGATGTACTTTCCAATGGTGTAGGTCTCATTATTAGATTTTGCTATTTGTGCATTTTATCACTTGTTGAAAGAAGACCATCATCTTTGGCTTTTGAACTCGTAACTTTTTTGCCTAGATCTCTAATTTTCACGATTTTTGTGGCTTTGGATGATAAGCACATGATTATATTGAGAGGGGGAGGGGGGGGGTGAATCAGTATAATACAATCTTTTACTTTTTCAACTTCAAAATCACAATAACATCAATTGCAAAATATCAATAACAAGAACACAAGAAGAACACACAATTTACATGGAAACCCTTATGGGAGAACCACGACAAAATATTGCTTTTATATAAATCTCTTTTACAAACTTTGTAGGCATCAACCTATAGGAGACACCATTCCCCTCTTATACAATTTGTGAGCACCAACCCATTGGAGACACCAATCCTCACTTGTAGAATTTGTAGGCACCAACCTACTAGAGACACCAATCCCCTCTTATAGAATTTGTAGGCACCAGCCGACTGGAGACACCAATCCCCACAACGAAGCACCAACTCAGCAAGAGACACCAATTTCTTTGATAAGAGGCACCAACCTCTTCAATAGAATCTTGTCTTCTTGAGAATAAATCTTATTCACAAATAGCATTAAATGATCTCCTTTTATATTCTCCTCCTCAAAATCTCCAGACACAAATATACATATATTCTCTTTCTTAAATATTCATACACAAATCCGCATATATTCTCTTTCCTGAATTTTCATACACAAATCTGCATATATTCTTCTTAAATCTTCTTGTTCTTGAATGATATATCTTTGTGTCTCACACTCTTCCCTTCTTCACAAATCTGCTTGCATGATTTTAACATTTATTCCACACACTCTTCTGCACAAATCATACTCACATCTTATATCTTTATGTCTTTCATTAAAAGAGGCATCTCTTTGAAAAGATTGCAACCTTTCAAACAGTTATGATTCCTCTTCATTACTAATTTCTGCCTCTTCAATACTGATCACAGCCTTTAATAAATATAACTGCTGTCTTATAATGAAGCGCTGCCTCCTTTTATCATTAAGTCTTCTTTGTTAATAATGATCGATGCCTTATAGAATATAATCCTGCTTTTGTAAAAGATAATAATAATCTCTGCATTTGTCCTATATAATAGCAGCATATATATATATATATATATATATATATATATATATATATATATAATTTTCTTAATATATATGATTTGCATATTATTTATGTACCTTCGTCTTTGGAAAATGATAGCGAGTTCGACCAGCGTGTGGTTTACAAATTGTATATTTCATTATATAAAGAGGAGTCGTCCCATAACTAATGATAAAAAATTAACTTTCATATTAGGCGCCAATGAATAGAAATTCGGCTAGCATCAATCAAAAAATAGAATGAAGTCTAGGCGCTGCCATGTAAGGGTGACTTGTCCATCTTATGATCAAAGATTGAATCGATAAGTGGCCTTTGGCCTTTTGCTTGACATCAATGACAATAATGTGACATTCCTTGACATCAATGACAACAAGATGACTGCAATATTTTCAACTTCAGAAAAGTATTGAGAAACTATTTAGATCTATATGTGTACTTTTTGCAGATGTTTTACCAAGTACACAATATTTTAGTTTGAAGTCAGATCTTGTACTTTGGTTTATTCTTTTGAAATTTTGCAAAAAAGTGGATTTCTTTTTTCTTGAAGAAAGGGGTTAATTGCTTGTATTGTGAGGGCTATGTTAGTTTTAGATCAGACATGTAAGCAATCAAAAAAATTCAACACCACATAGAATGAACACATCAAATACCCTGGGAAAACCCTCCTACTCGAGGGAGAAAAACCCAACCAATAATCTCTCATATATATCATATAGAAGTGCAAAATACTGCTTTACAACCAGACCCTTGTCAAGGGTGAATTGATACAATGAATTAATGGCACCTATCCTTTGATGCAAAGATAAATATGTTTTTTCTTGAAGTCGATCTGCTACTACAAGATGGTCTGCTGCTCCTTCTTGAAAGAATGACTTGATTCTCAAATGGATGATCATCTCCTTCTATATATACAATGGAAGGAGACTCTTCACAAGCAAGGTGACTCTTCACTTGGGTCGGCCTCCTTTTAAGAAATAGTATAATTTGTGATTAAGACCGACTTGCCTTATTGATTATTTATTATTTAAATTTTTACTTAGGAGAAAATATCTCCCTAAGCTACAAACACTAACACTCCCTCTTAGCTAGGGAGGCATTTTCCAGATATCCTCGTCATGGAGTCTCTCAACATGACGCCCACAATGGCTACACCCATTTGTGGAAAGTAGTTCATCACGAAGTCTCTCAACATGATATTATCATGGAGTCACTCAACATGACGTCCACCATGGCTACTCCCATATGTGGAAAGAAACACATGTATAGGTGTCCATCATGGAGTCTCTCAACGTGATGTCGTCATGGAGTCTCTCAACATGATGTCCACCATGGCTACTCCCATGTGTGGAAAAACACAAGTGCAAAGGGTTCATCACGGAGTCTCTCAACGTGATGTCGTCATGGAGTCTCTCAACATGATGTCCACCATGGCTACTCCCATGTGTGGAAAAACACAAGTACAAAGGGTTCATCACGGAGTCTCTCAACGTGATGTCGTCATGGAGTCTCTCAACATGACGTCCACCATGGCTACTCCCATGTGTGGAAAGAACAAGGGCTCGCACCTCATATTTCTCTGTCTTAGAGAAATATACACTACAAGGGCTTTCACCTCATACTTCTTTGTCACAAAGAAATATACACTACAAGGGCTTTCACCTCATACTTCTCCGTCATAGAGAAATATACACTACAATAGATCTTCATGATGATGTGGCTCCCTTTGAAGCTCCAAGTACTTGCATCAACCTCTTGACCTCCTCGTCCAAGGTTGCCTCTGTTGGTATGTCAAATTCCCTTTGAATGTTATTTCCTCCTCTTCGAAGAAATTGATCACAATGACAATCTGAATAGGTTCTTTCTCTTCGAGAGATGTCTCCAGCCACCAACTCAGTCCCATGGCTACAAGCTGTGTCTCCATTATTCAGCCTACGTGACTTCTCACAGGATGCATCGAGCTCTTTTTCTCTTGAATGCAATCTCTTATGCTTCTCGGTTCGTCCTGAAAGCATTTAGAGAGTTTAATAAAAGTTCATAGAACTCAACTATCTCGAAGAGAAATACCAATGCTAGAAGCATACATGATTCAATATCCCAATGTTATAGCATGAATTAATAACTGCATAAAAAATCATGAACATTATTCAAATATGAAATACTTATCTCTTTATTGATTTTGTTGCAACCATTTTACTCTTCCTGACAACCATCATCTTCGCCCGATGATGTACCTGTATTTGTATGAAGCAAACACCTACAACTCTAGAATATTTCTACAACTCCAGAATATTTCAACAACTTAGTTATATAAGGGACCAAGGAGTGCAAGGCATAGAGCCTTTCATTCAGTTTTCTGCGCTTCTTCCTCTCTTAAACAAGATCCCTGGTTGCTTTCAAGCGCCCTGTGATCTATCCTTCGCTCCCATCAGAAAGGTAGTCTTCTTGTTTCTTTGAAAACTTGCTTTCCTTTGAATGAACTACTTTTCCATCCCATAGCAGACCTTTTGGACTCACATTGTCCATTACATCAGTATAAGCTGTCTCAACACCCTCGAGAGACCTTGGGATAGTAGAATAGGAATCCTCATTTTGCCACAAAGCTTGAGCTGTTGTATTGCTCCACGCATCTGACTCCAAGCAGTTCATATAATGATGAATGATTGCTATGATGTAGCAATATTAAAAATATTCACCAGCTATAGTTTCATGTGGTCTCACTATTAAGACACTGTCGATACTAATGATAGTCGGTGACCATTAAAATTTTTCAACATCAAATATTGACAATTATTTGACTGCGACTCAAAAATGAGTCACACTGTAAACTATCGATGATGAGCACTATAATATCAAACCTGACACTTCCAAAACACAGGTGCGCCTTCCTTCTGAATAGTTCGACTCTAAATTAATCACTTCCGGGCTTTCCTAAAGAACAAGAATTCTTTGAAACTGTGACGTTTTCAAAACAATGGTGGTGTTTAATGAATTGTGGCTGCTCATTAAATGGATGGCTCTATATTTTGCTTCTTTATTCCTCACGTTTATGCTGCGGCCTGTTCCAACAGATCCCACGATTTCTTCACAAGTCTCCCGAAATCTTCAATTATCGACGCCTTCTCAATAAACTCGACTTTAATATTACACGCCTCGATAACTCAATATGAGATGCCCGAACGGAACTATCTACGCGATGTATTGTTTGAGGGACGCCAATGACTGGAGACGGGATCACAAATAAATGGCCACACCAAATTTGTTACTCTTGATCAAAGATCAGAGAGGAACGAGTAACGCGTTCTTCAATCGACTTAACACGAGATTTGAAATCAAAGATAAACAAATATCGCTTCCTTCTAAACAGATGACTCTGCACGGGATCCTTGTGCTAAACGATCACCACTAATTCCTCCGCCCTTGCAGTGGCATCGGATGCCTGGGAGACAAATAGGTAAACGTGAGCTCTGTACATGGTGAAACGACAATCTTCCTCAACATCGACAATTTACTCTTCAGACCAAGAAAGAGACGAAAAGACTGAAATATTGTTTTTCCTTTTCCAATCTCCTTCAAATGATCAATTCCTTCAAGTGTGGTTCCCACGATGTGTACACTCTTGTAGTGACCTTTCTTTTGTCTTCTATGCAGAATGTGATTTCTTTGCTTACACCAATCTGATCAGGTCTTGTCTTAAACCTGCTCTGATACCATGTTAGTTTTAGATCAGACATGTAAGCAATCAGAAAAATTCAACACCACATAGAATGAACACATTAGATACCCTGGGAAAACCCTCGTACTCGAAGGAGAAAAATCCAACAAATAATCTCTCATATATATCATATAAAAGTGCAGAATACTGCTTTACAACCAGACCCTTCTCAAGGGCGAATTGATACAATGAATTAATGGCACCTATCCTTTCATGCAAAGATAAATATGTTTCTTCTTGAAGTCGATCTGCTGCTAGAAGATGGTCTGCTTCTCCTTCTTGAAAGAATGTGAATATAAGAATGACTTGATTCTCAAATGGTTGATCATCTCCTTCTATATATACAATGCAAGGAGACTCTTCACAAGCAAGGTGACTCTTCACTTGGGTCGGCCTCCTTTTAAGAAATAGTATAATTTGTGATTGAGGCCGACTTGCCTTATTGATTATTTATTATTTATATTTTTACTTAGGAGAAAATATCTCCCTAAGCTACAAACACTAACAGGCCAAGGGGTATATTATTGTTTCTATAGCCTATATTCTATTTACATCATGGATATGCCCAAAATTGTTCCTGTTACTCCATATAATTACAATGAGTGGAAGTCACAAGTGGAGGTTCTATTGTTTAAATTTAAGTTACAATGGATGGATCACATTGGGCATAGATCTTGAACCCATAAACGTTGTACAAGAGAGAAAATGGCTTGATAGGAGAGATGGAGCCTATGGAACTTTATGTGTATTAGTTTCTCTTGATCTTCGTTTTCATGTTGAATGAGAATCTTGTAAAACACCAAATGAGATTTGGACATCATTGGAGAATCTAATAGGGAAGTAGGATAAAATGAGACATTTCAAAGTGGTGAATGAACTCATTGGTTTAAATCCCATAGATTTTGATAATTTTCAGGACTTTTTCACCAAATTCAATTCTCTTAGATTGCAGTTAAAACAATGTGGTATTGAGAAAGAGGACAACCAATTGATTATTTCCATCTATGCCAAACTGGGTCCTGATTATTCAATTTTTTGTTTCTACATTCTATGCTACTATAGATACTCTTGGTATACTACATTCAAGCTGCCTTTACTTGATGCATTTGCTACATCACTCATGAGGGCGTAGGGAAAGTTAGTACACATGGCTGTATTAAAGTCTTCCAAACCACAAGCTCTTACTGCTAATCAAAACACAAAAGATCAATAGGCTTCAAATAACAAAGGAGTGAAACAAAACAATAATGACTTCAAGCGTAATGAGCAAGACAAGGAATCACTAGCATAGAATACCCCTAAGTTCTCTTCCTCTTCTAAAGGGATTGACGAGTATAAGTGTTATGAAAAAGGATTGCTGAGTTGACCCACCTTCTTTAGAAGCGCAACATCCAATTGCCTTCATCAATGTCCTCTTCTTAAACATCATCATAGTCGGGGACAATTGTAGTAGCAAATAGGATAGATAAAATGAAAGGAAAAACACTCTTGGCATCTACAAGTCTTGAGTTAGGGAGATGGCTTCTTGCTTCTAGAGCCTCTCGACATATGGCTTCATCATAGGATATGTTCTCTTCTCTTGAACCTTGTACTTCACCAAACATTTTGATGGGGATTAACACATACATGCGTGTTTGTGGGAAAGTTTCTTTTGACATGGAAGAAGGCACTTTCAATGATGTACTTTGTGTTCCATCCTTGTCAACCAATCTCCTTTCCATCTATTAGATTGCACATAGTGGAGTAGGTAAAACAGCTGAGTTCACACTGTTAGGATTTACTGGCAAGATGGAGCAATTAATTTACACAATTATAAATGTAGATAACAGAAATAAAAATGAATTACACAGAACACAGAGATTAATGTGGTTCACCCAATGTGGGCTACATCCACAAAACAACCGTCCAATATTATTTTATTATGTAGCAAAATTCAAACTATAGAGTTGCATTAACCCGCAACACTATCTACAGCTGCGTGCAACTTCACACAATTTGGAAACTACAATCCATGCGCTTTTGCATGCTCCTTCACATTCTTATGCTTGTGACTCTTCACATTCAATTCGCAAAACTACAATCCACCCCTTGCACTCCCTTGTTAATTAATTTGGGGGGGAAACACAGCTGCCAAAATTTAACACAGAGAATGATCATTTGCCACAGACGAACACACACCTCATTCTGTGATCATTAGGCACTTGGAGAGTAGAGGGATCATTGCTATTGGGATGGTTGATCACGCATTTTGCTTGTTGACCTTTTCCTATTTTGCACCTGATGTGTTGCCATGGTTTCCAATCTTTTGGTTGAATAGGATGATCATAGTCTTTCAGATTCAAATTTGTGGGATGAGTACTTGACAAGTATATCAGATTTGTTTTGTGAGTCTCATATGCATATTTGGAGGACACACTTGAGGATATCCACTTTCTCTTTGATGACAGTTACAAAACAACTGTTATCACATTATTATTGTCTTTGGAGATTGTTGTTCATGAGTTTATATCTATGGTCATAGTGAGCTAGAGGGAAAAACCAAACGTCAATGGTCGAGTTGCAACCATGTGGACAAAAGAAGCTTGTTAAGATTTAAATTGGAGGCTTTGACCAATAGGAACCCAAGAGAGACACATGGAATTGAGATAAGCATCCATAGGCACATAAATACACTATCCACAAACATAAAACATGAATACTTGCATGATGAAGACCTTGTAAATATAATTTAGGCTTGTATATTAGCTAACATTAAGACAATTATAGCCCAAGCTAAACCTAGAACATGTTTAAACAAAGATGGGGCTAAAGAATTTAAATGGACATAGGTTTGATTTGTCATCTTCATCGATTGGGGTAGCTCTTGTTTTTGTTGTGGCATACTCTACCATGGAGACACTTGATCAATTTTCAGAGACATACATCATAAGAATTTTCTCCTCATCTCTCTTCTTGGAGATGGAGTTTCTTCTACATCCATCATTGGACTTGTTTCTTCCTAAGGGGAGGAATGTTGTTTGCAGACATTGGATTGGCTTTTGTCTTCAAACATTCACTTTAAATTTATCACTTCAACTATCCTCCAAAAGTCATCAAAACCTTTCATTTTAAGTCTCTTTTATTTTTCGTTTTACCTATTGTAGTTGAGTCTTCCCCTCGAGACTTGTCCGGTCCGTCAGGTTTGGTAATCTTGGCAAGTCTAACTAGACTTGTTGGGTACCAAGGTCACAATTCCCCAGGACCCCTTTAGTGCCAACCACCACAGGACTTGCCGAATCTTGGCGAGTCTAGGTGAGTCTTGTAACTATGCTAAGAAAAAACTCTCTCTTTTATTTCTCATCTACAAACTCTCATTTGTGTCAAATTGATTTCCTACCATTTGATGAAAAGATTGTTTACTGATTGTTCCCTCATTCTTTCCAATTCATGATTTCTGCAATAGGCTGCTAAATTATCTCTGACGTTGATTTCTGATGGCTAGCTTCATTGCTGCCCTTGGAGGTAATAATTACTGTACTAAATTCTTGCTGTAGACACAATGTAAGAATTTGCATAATGGAAGCCTTGAATGGCATAGATCTTTTAATAAATTCTATCATTATTGTTAGTTGAACTTGCAATGGATGAGGACTAATTTCTACAAGCTAATTTGTTAAAAACATTGTTTTCCAAAAGTACATCCTTACCTACCTTTGATTAAGTGAAGGACATGATTAGAAGATTTACTCTATAATTTGTAAATAAATAAGCATGCTTATTAAGGTCTCAGAGAGTGGATGAAGAATAATTTAGAAGAATAAGATTTTAACATAATACTGTCCTCCATATGCCACTGGGTTCCTGAATGCCAGTTATTCTACTTCCTTCAAGTCTTTGTGATTGTTTACTCTATTGCCTTCCACTGTACTCATTTTGATGTTTAAGCCCAATAGTAATTTCAATAATATTGGAGCTTCTATTTATTGCACGACAAGAAGGCTAAAATCTCTGTAATCTTCATTTCTGACAATATCCAAGCCTCCAGAAAATCCCATCTTTTGCGTAGGTCTTACCAAATTCATAACTGAAACTCTCCGGAGTCGGTGGAATACATTATAAAATTTTTGGTAATGATTTTTTTTTTATTGTTGAGACAATTCCATTCATCAGTGGGATAAGAAATTTTCAAAGGTTGTTTGTGGATTTTTAAAAGTTCCTTGCATTTATTATTGGATTTGATTATGGTTGATCATTTTGATTGCTGTATCTACTTCAAACAAGGTTACTAATTGGAGTATTCACTTAATATATATTTTAAGAAACTCATTTTTTTTCCTGTTTCTGTTTTGACAGGATCTTCACGCTCAGCTGCAAGAGCTAATCCCGGAACAACAGGTTTGTCTCTTCAATAAGTGAAGTGAAGTATATTTGAATATACCACATGCTTTTAAGGGAACAACCAGTTGAGATTCTTTATGCATTAAGTTTTTGAGATGTCTTCTGACATTTAAATGAAACTTTTCCAGTGGAACTGTTTGAGAAATGAGCCACACCCAAACTATGATAAGGAGCCTACTTGAAAAGCCCCAGTCATGAAGAGGACTGGTGGCTCAGTGGTAGATTGCCTCAACACACACATGGGAAGTCCTAAGTTCGATTCCTAGCTGTTGCATGGAAAATAACATGGTATCAAGGCCAGACTAGGATCACTGGGCAACAAAGTTTGACTCAGGTGGAGGTGTTGGAGAAATGAGCTACATCTGAACCTTAATAGGGACCGTCCAGTCACAAAGAGGACTGGTAGATCAGTAGTAAAGCACCACCATGTACATGGGAGATCTTTGGTACAATTTCTATTTGGTCCATGGAAAAAAACAAAAACACCTTGAGTTGCATCTTGATAGGAGAATTTCAAGTCTGGGAGGAATGCAATAGGATTTTCATTGACATTGTTTATCAGCACTGTAACAGATCTGATTCCAAACACCCCTGATTAAATAATGGATTGTGACTGAATATAACCTTTCATAAAACATGTGAATGAATAGATATCTGAGTCCCTTGGATTTTAGAAAACTTGCCTAAATCATGTTGTATTGCTTTGGGTGCATTTCCCACGGGAGCATACATGAACAAATTGTGAGTTCCTCTCAACTAACTACATGCCTCCAGATGCTCTTGGCCACCCCTTTCTATCCTTAATAATTCTTGTAAAATCATTGAGATCTAACCCATACACCATCTTCATTCCACCGGACTCTTGTATCATGTAATGTCTCCTTTTTAGTCCTAAGTGTATCAATGTGTTGGCATTACAATTCGCACCTCTGGAGTGCGTATTGGCAACGGACAGCTATCACAGTATTAACTGCTCTTCAAATTAGGAGGGGAAGCTCCCTCTTTTGCTGATATGCGTAAAAAAGTAAAGTATTCCAGCTGGTAGAGGCACAAGGTTATAAAACCTAGAACATTGCAGCTAAGGTTTTCTCTGGTTTTCACAGATCTTAACTACAACTAGGCTAATGCTAAAACTATCCTATCTCCTCTAGAAAAATAGAGCAAGAGGAATTAGGAGCAAGTGGGAATGGTTGACGATAAACTCTATCTCAGGATTCCCAAGGAGGTGGAACACCTATCCGAGGTGTAGGCTGAAATGAAGGTTATTGGAAACAACATCAAACGGCAAGCTAGTTCTCAGGATTCCCAAGGAGGTGGAACACCTATCTGAGGTGTAGGCTGAAAGTAGATTACTGGAAACAAACACTAAATGACAATCTTTATTTCTAAATTCCCAAGGAGGTGGGACACCTATCCGAGGTGTAGATATGAAAGAAAGATTATTATAAACAACATCAAACGATAATCCTTATTTCTAAATTCCCAAGGAGGTGGAACATCTATCCGAGGTGTAGATATGAAAGAAAGATTATTAGAAACAAATAAATCTGGGACAACAAATTGCATAATGAGACACACACACAATGAACGATCAAACCAACTTTATATTAAACAAAGTGAACCGATATAGAATAGCAATATTGCACGACAAGGTGGGCACAACAATTTGTTATCACAACAAAAGTTGAAGTACAAATGAGCAAGGATGGTCTTATTTATAGAACCTCAAAGGAGTAGGGAACCCTAAAATCTCCTTGACTTAACATCAGTCTTGCAAGCATACAAGATTTATTCTTAAGTCTAAATGTATGCAACTTAACAGTTAATTGGAAAAACTACTCCAGTTAATTGATTCTAAACTAAACTAATTGGACTATGCAACACGCAAGTCCTTATTGATATGAGAGTCAACTGATAACCAATATTAGTTATCTGAAATCTAACTAAATGAGAACTTCATATGTACATAGATGATTCCAAAATAGACATGAAATTATATGTGGGACAGCGAGTTAACTTAGAAAGAAGCATCAAGTTAACTACTGTGTCTAATGTCTATCCTAAAAAGGTGGGACGTACTGACTTAGTAGTTCACTCGCTGCGATCACGAGCAATCAATTCCTCCAACAAGTTGTTAACTGCAACTTCTTCATCCAGAGATCGTCACATACCTCAATTGTCAGTTTACTGCTTGTCAGCTATTTGAGCAATCCTGGAAATATTTGCACACTTCAATTGGCAGTTCACTGATTGGTAACTTTTGCGGCTCTATAACTGGAGTGATGATCTCTGTTTCTTCTACAACTTGATGCTTCTGACACTTTTCTCGATTCTTCTCAATGGAAGAGTGTTGCATGATGAAACCGCAAAGTTTGACTGCGAACACTCTAGCTGTGAGAAGTGCCCATGATCTCGCTGCGCACACAAAATTCCAATGGTATTCAACCCTCTAGATTGGCCTTGAAAGGCTATCAGCTATACGAGGTATGAAACCATGTGGACTTTGAGTGTCTACGCCTGCCAAATTGTTCGAATCAACCCTCCGGATGCGCTTGATGCAAATCGGTAGCAATAGTTTTTATGAAATTGTGAATCAAGACCGATTTGGTCTTGAATTTAGTTTGAGTGAATTGCATATTGAAAAACTAGACTGATGATTGTAAACACGGATATGTTCAGGCAACTTTGTTTGGTGAGGCTAAAAATACCCTGTCGAGGGGCAATTTTTTAAAAATTCCGAGATATGGGTTTTGTAGAGAATGTATTTGTAAGCCGACCCAAATCTTCAGAAATTTGAAAAACTGTCTCTTCCTTTGGCATGCAATGACTTTTCAGTGTAGAAGCTGTAAAGGACAGCGAGGCTATTTTTCCCAAAAAAATCTAACATATGTGTTGATCAAACTCAAATTCTCCAATTTTTGAAATGATGACCTTTTTCGGAAACCCTAATTTTAGGGGGCAACAGGGCAATTTTCTTGAAAAAAGCTAGCACATGGGTTTTGTTGCCAACACTGTACCAAATGACCCAGATGACCAAAATTGTGAAAAACTGTCATTTACTTGGACATGCGAGAGAAAACCGAAGACAAGGATAGAAGAAATGTGAGGGGGAGAAGATAGAAATTATATTCTGCCTCTGTCAATCTTCAAGAAAATCGCCTCCTACCCAATTTGATGAAGTCTGCCAAGAATTTGCTGAAAATATGAAGCATGCAATATTATTCCTTTGTGCAACCTGAACGAAGAACACTAAAAATGGCCTTCGTTTGATCCTTCAAAAGACGTTGGAGAGAAAATAGCTGATTTTTGCTTCAACCTGCAAGAAATAATGAAGTTGTGATGCCTATGCTTGAATAAATAAGCATTTTGGAGGTGATACTGCTAGTTAGGTAGGTGTGCCAAACCTAATTGAGTTAATCCTTGTGCATGCGTCGCGAACTGAAGTTCTCCATTAATTTTGGATGCCATATGCAAGAGGTAGCATGCAAAAATCACAACTGAGAGAAAAATGGTCAAACTTTGACTTTTGGCGCACAAGCTTGAGAGAGTTAGAAAATTTTCAAAGATTTTCAACTTTTGCTGTGACGAACTGCCTCTGTTTGACCTTGAATTTTGGAGGCTCGGTTGATCTTGATGCTATGCTGATAGATTCATCATGGAGCTAGATCAAGTTTGACGAGATGTTGCTAGGAGCTATAAGTGCTAAAAACCGAATCTAGTGCCTTGAATTCTAGGGTGCCTTTTCCCAAAAGGGTGCTTTTTTCACCAAACTTCGCCACTTTTTTGAATGTTTTTTCATTTCGTCAATTTGACCCTCCGTGCTTCAATCTGTAGTTGTAGGTGATTGACGACTCTCGCGAACATGCCGAGATATGGAACGAAGAACCAGTTCAATTCTGGAAAGAATGACTGGTCTTGCAACGCCTGAGGGTTGATTTAAGAAACCCAAATTCAAGCGTGCCCTTGGCTTGCAGGGGCGCAATTGACCTTTTGAGATTCATTTTGCAATTTGTAACTTTCAGCGAAACACTTTACCTTGACTCTCGCTGCCGGGAGCTGGACTGCTTCGATGTTCGTGCTGATGATCTCATCGCGAAGATTGAACAACTTTGAAAAGATGATCGTGGGAGCTGCAAAGCCAGAAGATTGCATCTAAGGCCCCAAAAAGTTGGGCACCGTTCTCAAGGAGGGTGCATTTTCATTAACACAACCAAATTTTGGTGTTTTTCAACTTGCTTTCATCTCCAGTGTTTTACGCTTAATCTTTGTTTACGGGCGTTTGACAAGTCTCGAGACCTAATTGCTGAATTCATTGCAGAGCTAGAAATTTTTTGAGCAGATATCTTGAAGAAGACAGCTGCCAAAAATCTCATCTTGTTGGCCCAAAGGCTAGGTTCCCCTGGCCTGCAAAGGTACAATTCACCTTATGACTTTCATTTGATCCTCTGTTTTACGTGCTCATTGGATCAACTGCTAACACTATTTGATATGTCTCATGGACTGGCGAACGAATTCATTGCGAAGCTAGATTGAAGCTGAAGAGATGTTTTGAAGATAACAATTTCAAAAACTGACGTCTAATAGGGTTTATTCTTGGGCACCCTTGGGCTACAGGGGCACAATTTCTGTAATTGACTGTCATCTTTGACGTTCGTTCCCTTCTGCATCTTCCGCTTCTGACATCATTTATTGGAGTTTAGCAAATCTGATGGATTCGCTTGATGATTCACTGGAAAGCCAGCAGAATTCCGAAGAGGATGACTGGCTTTGCAAGTGGTAATAACTGCATTTGGGCCATCAAATTCAAAGGCGCCCCTGGCCGACAGGGGCGCAATATGCTACAAACTTGGTGATTTTCAAATGATTTTACCTCTTTCGCGCTTCACGAACATTGTGTCGCTTGTTGAGTTAATTGTGTTGTAGCATTGCTGCCGTTGACGTGAGTTCGTGATTGTGTTTCAACATTTTTATGTGTACGGATACTGCAAAGTTTGACATAGGCGTTGACTGCACAAGTATCTCCCACGTAGCAAGGCGAAGTGTTTCCAGAGTAAAAACATTTTTTACAATTTTCACTTTATGAAAATCCCCTCTGTCACGAAGCATCTTTTTGAGCATCTTTTGCCATAGAATCTTCTATGATGAGTTTGAGGCTTAGATTTCGACACCTGGTATTGGCCAATTGCCATTGACGACCTCAGAGGTCCAAACTTTTCTCCTAAAAAAGTGAAAACAACCCACCAGAGCTAAACTAACTTTTTCTTGATTCTGACTTCACCAATGCGATCGTGAAGTGAAATAAGCCAATTAAAATTATTTTCAGTCAATTCTGGAAAGATCTTATTTTTTAGGGTTTTTTCTAAAAATAGGGGTCCAAAAACCCTAATTTTCAAAATTTTCAAATTTTGCCAATATCTTCCAAACAATAAACCCACAAAATGCCCATGCTTTGTTTGACCTAAAATTGACTTTTGAGGACAATTTTACAAGATTTAGACCATTTTAATCAAAATGCCTTAATGAAGCAAAAAATTTGTTTTGGGTACAACACAATGATTGTTAGCCGATTTTCGGAGTCCCACAGGCTAAACGGAGGAGTTCAGGGGATTCCAATATTTTTGGAGGATTCTTGCCAGCACTTTTAGGGAGTATATGCAATTGGTTGCCAAAGTGTTTTCTCGGTTTTTCTAGGTTTTTTGAGATCTTTGGTGGACAATATTGCTATTTTTAGCAATGTTTATTTTTGGCACTTCCTATTTTTAGCAAGTTTCAGGGCATCTCAATTTGGGCCAGTTTTGAGTTTGGACACACTTACTATTTTTAGCAACTTGCTATTTTTAGTAAGTCCTATTTTGGGTAACTAGTCTTGGCATCAGTGTAGTGCAAGGTTTCCGGTTTGGGCAGTGCTTGGCAATTGTAGATTGGTGAGTTCTAATGTTTTGGCATATTATTCACTTAATTCTTCAAAAGTTGATTTTTATGACTTGTTATAAAGCTAAAAAGGTTCATTTTGACCCCCCCTTTTGCCCAACACCTAGACTTGGTAACTTAAAGTTATTATTAAAAAAAGAAAAGCAAAAGTGCTTTTTTCGAGAAAAAAAAAAACGCTTTTGAAAAAAGCAACAAAAAGGCAAAAAAGTACCTTTTTGAAAAAGCAAGGAAAAAACAAAAAGTGCTTTTTCAAAAAAGCAGTGAAAAAAGTTAATAAAAGGAGGCATGGGGTAGCTCATTTGATTATGCTAGAAATGATATTGTTATGTTTCCGGATTGGAACTTGAGAGTTCTTTCCTAAATCTTTAGAGGACGAAAACCCTCTTAGGTTGCTGGTTTTGGATATGGAAGACAATCCCTAGCTGGTTGGGTGTGATTGCATTCAATAATCACCATTGGAGCTTCTCTGATGGCTTTCAATTTACTTTCAGTTTTGGCTTCTTTTGATGTTTTCTAGTTATGCATATTTTGGTGTGAGTATTAAGTTTGCAGAGCTTTTGAGTTTTTGGAGTGATTTCATTGAAGTTTCAGTTTCTGGTTGCTTCTTTCCAACCCTAGGCCGTACCATTGACTTGCTCATGCTGATTGGAGGATTGGAAAACTTTTTGTGGGTATTGTTTATTCCTGTTTGGCAGATTGGGGCGACGTATTGTGCAAGGTTACAAGATTTCTGAGGAAGGATTGTTTTTTCTAGGAGTAGATCACCCTCCTTGCTGGCCGTACCATTTGGAGGGTTTGGTGCATTGGGTGTTGTGCGAAATCTGCCTATCTTCTCTGCTGTTCAGTCAAATTTTGGAGGCGTTTAGACCTTGTATTTCCCTTGCAAAATTCTTGGGTGTGTTCTATGGTGTTTGGGATTGGTTGGAAGTGCATTGTATGGAGTTGTGACCATTTGGGAGCTTGCTGGTTAGTGTTATAGACTGCTGCACCTTTTTTATCCGACCTGCAATTTTATATCAAACATGTAGCAGCAGCATTTCAGACTTGATACAGTCCTTTGGGGGTCATTCCATGAGGCATAATTGGTAATACTTTGTTGGGGCATACTGTTGACGGGTGTTTTATGACCGCACCAACACAGAATAAAGTTTCCCAACGGATACTCTATCCTCTCTTGATCAAAGTGTCCCGCTAGAAAGATCATACGTTCGCCTCCAAGGTTCCTTATGCAGTGGGATAGTCTCAGTTGGTTTGATGTGATTTTGCTGGGTATTCCAAGGGGACTTACACAATTGTTCAACTTTGAAGCAGTTACAAGATGCGAATGATTTGGCGATGATTCTCGGATTTCTAGACTAATTGGGAAAATATTGAAATTAAAGGGGATAAGGATAGAGACTCTATCGTCTACTCCTAAATGTGGGATATGAAGGCTAACTTTAGCAAGCTTCGAACCAGATTCTGCTTTGCCTCCTGTTGGACAGCTTCTACAAAACCGGTGCAATCTTCAAAGGATGGGAAGGATATTCAAACTATGACACGACATGCACATACCATCACAATGATGCATATGGACATACGAATCACAATCGAAGTTAAGTGCAAAATAATCCAGTTGACCACATAGGGCGAACTCACCATCAGCGAGCCTGCTAGTGGTATGGATGAATGAAACTTGCTCAAACTAAACGACGCATTCCACTGCTAACAACTATTTGCATGAAATAAAATCTACTTTACTCTAATCTACTTGAATTGGAAAGATGAAAAAGCCTCGCTAGCTACTCACAACAAAAGATAGAACCACCAAGCAATGATAAATCTTTGTATTATGAGAGTTTTCCACAACAACTTCTTACAAAAATTTCAAAGGGAAAGCTTTCTTTCCTTTTCAAACTAAGTTAACTTCTAAGCTATTCACTATATGCCTTCTCTATTCTCTAGCTCAACTATATCTCTGATCTAATGTCTAACTACTTTACAAATGAGGGTGGGTGCCCCTTTTATATTTGGCTCAGTCCAGTGGATGGCTCAGATTCAAATACAATGAAGGGCTCAGATTGAGCCACATATGCCCTAATCAAGGCTCTAACCTAAAAACCGCCACTGAGAGGAGTGGGGCAATGAATGCACAACAGATTCCCCACTCCTCTACAGGAACCACTATGAGCAATTAATGCACATCATCTTCCTCCAGAAGATCATCATCTGGAAGGGTGTTTCCTTTCTCCTTTTCCTTGGCTGCAAAATCATTGAACCTGGTCAGCACAGCTTCAACTTCTTGATCAAAAATAGGCGGGATGTGACCAAGCTGAAATTCTAGCACCATAACTGTTTGCCCATGTTGGGCACAAGACTTCTTCTAGGCAACTAGAGCATCCTGGGTATTTTGAACAATGCTGGAGAAGGTGGAGGTGTTCTCAAAATCGTCCTGAACAAAGGCCTTCACCTTAGAAAAGAAAGGTGCCAATCTACTCTTCAAGTCATCTGCAGTTATTTCCTCAGAAGCCAGCCTCCTGGCAAAGATAGCCTCTAGCGTATTGAGGACTCCATCAAAAATATTTGTCATGGCCTTTCTAACCTTGCCGAATCTGCCTGTGCTGCATCATAGAATCCTCGACTCGTGACCATTGAAGAGTACCAGTTGGCGAAGTCATATCTATCACCTTCTTGAATCACGCCTCCCCCAACCAAAGTCTGTAAAGGCGTGTGCATCAAAGCCTCCAGGCGAAGAACAACCTTGGTCCGATAGATACGAGCCTCACCCCAAGCCTGATTAACTGCCTCCATCCGTGTCATAATATCGGAGGCTTGCCGATAGGCATGTGCAAGATCCTCCATAAATTTTTCTGTCTCGGTATGAACACTGGCAACCCACTTATCTGCCTCCTGTGCCATCCTTCTCAAATCCTCCAAACCACTGATTGACTCTCTAGGAAATTTGGCTGGGAGCTCAATTGCCGGATTTTCTTGCCTACAAGGACGAGACAAGTGTTGCACATAGCCAATCAACATTTTGTGCTCCATCTTCATTCTTTTGTACTTGCCTTCAGTACGGAGCAATCTGTCCTTGAGTGCTTGATATGAATTGTCGCACTCCTCAATCACCTGTGTTCTAGTAGGGCGGCCAAGCTCCATGGTAGTGATCACATAGTTCTCCGGAACAACTTCATCCCGATCACATTCCATCCTAGGCACAACCACGTGAAGCGTACGAGAGCCATCCTCATCAGTTGAAATCTTAGAAAACTTTTTGGCCTTCTTCTTCGTTGGAGGTGCACTGATCCTTCTAAAAAATTCCTCCATCTCAATTGCTGGATCAGTTTCTTCAACAGGATCACGTCTCATCCTGTCCCTTAGCCATTCTGGCACTTCTTGCTGCAAGTCAAAAATAATGAAGGGTTGTTCATCCCTGGCTTCTACTTCACGAACTTCTTCTGTGCCTTCATCTATAGGCTCGGTATCTCCTGAGCTTTGGGCCTCCTGCCCTGTGGTAGTATTATCCTCGAGAGCTGCCTCATTCTCGCACTGGATATGAGTATCAGTGGCCATTTCTTCCTCCATCTCTTGCTGATTTTCCTCTCTAGGCATATTGATGCTCACTGACTCCCTACGAGGTGGCTGATTTGTCTCTTGTATCCTCTGTTCTTCATTCAATTTTGCTCTTTGATCAGCAAATAGTGAAACTTCCTGCATGCTCGGAGAATGTGCCCCTGATGGCGTATGTGATGCCTCCTCAACACCTTGAGGTTCAGGCTGAACTGGCTCTTTTCCTCGTGGCTCTGGAGCTTGAGCAACCTGCCTCCTTTGCCTAGCAGTTGGTGATCTATGATCTCCCATCAAATTGTAAGTAAGGGGAATTGACTTGCCTTTAAGCTGGTTTACAGGCCTCTCCACCCAACTCTGTGTGAATGTCAAAACTGGAAGCAGAGCGTATCCAAATCTATAATTTCTGGCTCTGACCAATTTGGAAGCGGGAGTTGCGTATTCCTTATTGTTTCATAATCAGCCTGTATCACATTTATATCTTCCTCAACTTGATCTGGCACCGGGACAATCTCACATTATCTAATCATGTCCAGCGGTATCCTTGAAAACATCCTCTTCCTGACTTCAGCCTCATCCATTGCACTCGCCCAAAAGTCTTCAATTTGTGCCTTATGCCTGAATTCCTCGGACAGTATCCATCTGATATTTCTCTGGGGATCATAATGCTGTCTGCTGGTATGATAGGAGAGGTGGAAGAATTGGAGCTCATTTTCTGCTTCCCAAGCTGCCTGCAGTGATGGACAAACTTCATCCGAATTCCCCATGGTGATAGGGAATACAAGTCCACCCTTCTTCTTTTTCTTCTGAATCTTATCGTGGGCGATGAGTTGCCTAGATATCTCTAGCATCGCAATTCTGTTCGTGGGATATCGGGGCAATCTGTATGGGTAAGATGAGAACCCCTGCAGCCTAATGTAAGTAAACTTCGGAAACTGGATAAACCAACATCTGTACTTTTCAATCAGCTCTTGCGCCTCTTTAAATACTCTGTGATGAGTCCTTTGCTGCAGTGTCCTCGTTATATGCATTGTGAAGGCGTCATTGACTCTCTTGTAATTTGAAGTGCTTGTCAAATGCAACTGCGGACAAGCCTCATGAATTTTGAATTGCTGAGAGCCACACCCAATCGGCTCTTTGTATGATATCCCCCTATACTTTGTCATTCGGGCCAGCATGTAGACAATATATGAGCTCATATAAAATGTTTTCGTTCTCCTTAGACTTTTGAGTTGCTCATGCAAATTATCATTGATCATCAACGCCTAGTCAACGTGCTCCTTGCCTTCTAGCACAAGGTTGATATAGTAGAACATCCAAGGTTCAAAGATGAATGCTTGGGGGCACCCTCCAACTCTGCTAAGCATCATGATCAAGTCACAAAATTCTTGCCTCAAGTCCCCTCTGAGATTATTTGCTTCGGCATCTTTGTTCGAGTTGGCTTAGGTTTGTTCATCCACCTAGAGTTTATCAGGTCAGCACATCGATCAAATGTGGATGAACACATTTTCTCAGCCCTCTCTCTTGTTTTGTAAATCATCTTTTCGTAGGCTGGAATTCCAAATGCCTCTCCAATTGCTTCAGGCGTAAGATTGGCCAACAACTTGCCATCAGGTGAGATGATAGTCCTCTGCTCCGTGTTGTAGCAATTTGCACACTCCATAATCAGCTCTGGGCACCAAATTGCTGGTGGAAAACCAATAGCTGCATAAAGTCCACTTCTGACAATATTGTGTGAAGTGATTGATGCATGATGGCCTCCAATTCACATCATTCGTCTTCTGAAAGTCTCCAAATTGAAGGAGCCAAGATCTGTGTCACTTAATTTGCCCAGTTTTGAAGAAAACTTTGACTCTGGCAGGAAAGATTTGCTCAATTTCTTTACTACAGCCTGCCTTGATGCACTTGCCCTGCTGGATTCAACATGATTTCCCCTTCTAGTAGCTCTTCTACTTGTTTCAGTCATCCTGCAAAAATAAAAAGCAGCCATTAGCGAATAAGACTTAGAAAATAATAACACTTCGAGAGTGCCAGCTGATTTTCGAAAATAAAAGGCTGCAACACTTCGAAATTTCCAACTTCAAACCTCAATGCCTTTCTCACTTCAAGACTTAGAAATTTCTCTTCTCAAATTCGCACTTCCAGCACTTAGAAATTTTTCCTCTCAAGTCAACTCACTTCACTGGCTTCTCTCCTCTCAAATTCGCACTTCTTCACCTGCAGACTTCAAGTTTGCATTTAGCAACTGATGAAGAAAATAAGAACTTGAATTCTTATAGCAAAGTCAAATTCTGGAAGAGGCTAATCTTAGCAAATATTTGAATTTCCGTTTTCCCTCCTTTGCCAGTCGCAACACTTGTCACTCGAGGCATCGAAATATTTGACTTCTAGAACTTTGAAAATTTCATCATCCCTGCACAGGCTTGCTTCATCATGCTTGCATTTTAAAATATTAAATCAACTATTCTTCAGAAAATTACCTCAATTGGCTAAGGCATTTGATTTCACGTTTGCTCTGGCAAAATTATTCTAGACATCCGGGCTCAATTCACAAGCTAAGGCATTTTATAAAAACTTTCCTCTTATTTGCCTTAGAAAAATTTAATTTTGCCTAGGAAATTTAATTAAACAGGTGCCGGGGAAAATCTTTGTCAAAACATCTTCAGCAAAGTGTGGAAAATTTTAAAATCCATTCTCAGTGGGAAATATTCAAGACCTAGAAAAAAATTCCCTTCAGAAATCATATTTTTCATGTGTATTCGGACGAAGGGGTAAGTTAAATTTTTTTATTATTTTTGAGAATAATAAAATTGCTAAGGTTTATTTCATTTTTATTCTGGACGTATTCCACACTTGCAGTCTTCACTTTTCATGCCTTAGCGTTTTTCCTGTTTCCCTGAAGAAATTCCCTTCCTGCTCATGGGCGCACTTCACCTTGTACTTAGAAATTTTATCATTACCTCCTCTAGGCGTATTTCTCACTTTCACCTTTGAAAATGCCTTAGAAACATTTAATTTTTTGTTAACTTACCCATGAGGGGCGCATTTTCATGTATCAACTTCCACTTTAACCCCTAGGTATCTTCCACGCCTTTGAAACTTGTCTTATTTCCCTCACAAACAAGGGCACATTTCCATGTATCAACTTCCACTCAAGGGCGCATATCACATGTGGTGGAGGAACTTTTAACTTGAGCGCATTTTACCTATGCTACTTCCATTTTTCCACGCCCCTTAGGCATTTTCATGCCTTAACAATTTTCCTTCATGTCCTCACTTCTTTAGAGCGCATTTGAGGTGGTGAGGAGGAACTTTCCATGCCAAGACCTTACCTTGTCTTCAAATCTTCCTTGGGCGCGTTTTACCTAGGCTACTTCCACTTTTAATCTTGGGCGCATTTCATTAGGCCTCTTGCCTTGGGCGCATATGGGGGTGTGTGGAGGAATTCTCCCATACTTAGAAATTTTTCTTAAAACCATGCCTTCCTTGTCTACACCTTGGAAACTTAGGCGCATTTCATATGTGGAGGAGGAACTTTCCTCAAGCTTGGGCGCATTTCACCCTATGAGGAGGAATTTTCTTGAGCCTTGGGTGCATATGAGGTGGTGAGAAGGAATTTTTATACTTAGCATTTTTCATCAACATCCTCTCATACCTTGGGTGCATTTGAGGTAGGGAGAAGGAATTTTTTTACGCCTTAGAACAATTTTGCTATGTCAAGCCCCTTTTACCTTGGGCGCATTTCACCCCATGAGGAGGAATTTCAATCACACTTAGAATTTTTTTTTTTGATGCCAACTTTCATTCTTGGGCACATTTCATGCTTCCACCTGCCAGTTTTCAACTTGAAAATCCTCAACGCCTTGGCTACCTCTTGCCATTCTCTTTTTAGTAAATTTTGGAGATGTATGACTCTTCATGGCTTTTCACCTGTTTTGAACCTGGAGCTGGCGTGATATGTTTCTTGCGACCTTGCTACCTTGTTTATACCCATTGCCCAAGCTCATCTGCTATTTTTAGCAAACCCTAAAATTGCTTGACTTCCGCAGCTCCGTTGGATCTGAAACTTATTCCACATGATCTTGAAGATTTGAGTGTCCTGTTCACACCTGCCTCTGGCATAGACCTGCTATTTATAGCCATGAGGTGACTTACTAAAAATAGTAAGTATTCCGATTTCATTCAACTTTTGCCAGTAGGTTGCCTGAAGGATGCTGATCCTGATGGGGTAGTTTATTTTGACAACTTCTGTATTTCACCCTCCCTATTTTAGGCAGAAAGGTGGAAACCCTAATTTGACTTGCATGCGCCTCAAACAACCTTTATTTGACTTGGTTCTTGTTGCATGTAGTTCTGCCTGTGAAATTGGAGTGCTGGGAGCTGCCTGCTAAAAATAGTAAGTGCTTGAAAGGTGGCCAACCGGCTGTCGGATGAATTTGCATATTGCATCGCTTGAGGGATCTCAAAAAACCCAGAAAAACCCAGAAAACTAGTTCACATGTGGGCACTGGCTAAAAATAGTGAGTCCCTGAAAAATGATCAATTTTGCTTGCATGTCACTTCGTTGCGAAGCTCTCGTAAAACTCATAAAGAATATCCTGACATGCACTGAAAAACTCTGCATGCATACCCTAAAAATAGCCTTTTGAAACCTGACTTACTGAAAGTCCTCAACCTAGCTTGCATGTTACATCACTGTGAAGGTCTCGAAAAACCCAGAAAGATTCTCTAGACATGTACAAAAAATCGTATGTGTATACCCTAAAAATGGCTCTTGAAGCCTGAATTGCTAAAAATAGCAAGTTGTCAGAATCTGTTCAAATTTTGCGTGCAAGCACCTTGAAGTTACCTGGATGTGCTAAAGTAGTCAGAATTCCAGAATTATGAGGAAAAAACCTCAGATTGAACACTTACTAAAAATAGTAAGTCATTAGAACATGATGAAAATTCAGTGGGATCCTGCCACGAGCTTTCTGATCGCAATGCCAAGCTCATATGTCACCTTGATAATTCAATTTGACCTCAAGCAAGCCTGAAGAATAAAAACCCTAATTTTGCAGACTTAGCCAAAATTTCCAACTTAGGTCAAACGATGGGACGTCCCCGGAAGGATGGAAAGATCAGAAAGAGAGAGAGACACAAAACCAAAGCCAAAAGACCAGAATGGAGCAAAAATTAGGGTGTACCCATTTGAATGGGGTGATGTGTGAAAAGGCCACAATAGATACCTTATTTCATGTTGGGATTTCATTTTGGGAGTTGTCCCAAGAGTTTATCATCATTTTCATGTTGTAGCAGAAGCTTATGTAATTTTGGAATTATTTGTAATGAGCTCTTTGTAACACCGTTTTGGTAGTACCATCAGTGATTTAGCTCTTTATGATTATTGCTACTTATGCCACTGAATAAGTGGCATTCCCATTGAATAAGCGGATGGACTTACTTTGCTTTCTTGTTATTCCCACGGAATAAGTGGATGAACTTTCCTTGGTTTCATGTTATGCCCGCTGAATAAGCGAAGGAGCTTTCTTTGCTTTGGTCAGCTAGCCACTGATGGTTTCTTTGCTAATTGTAATTTCCGTTGAATAAGCGGATGCATAGTTGAACTACTCGCCATTTGCAAGTACTCGAGAAGCTCGAAAAACTCGGCTCGGCAAAAACTCGGGAACTTAAAAAATTGCTTAAATTTCACTAAAAACGCATTTTTTTTGCAAAATTCAAAGATAAGATGCATCCAATGAGTCAATAAATGAGTACATATAAGAAACAAGCTGTATTTGATTGATTTGAAAGAAAATTGGATACAAAATGGCATCCTCATGTGGAATGCTCAATACGCTGATATGATAATAGTCTAAAACAAAATGAAAATAGCAAATTGCTTTTGTAAAACTGAAAGTAAATACTACATAAACATTAATATATTTCAGTTTTTACAAATTCACATGAATCACATCTTCCTCTTCCCATGTCTAGATCTCAGTAAGGGACCGGAAGAGGGTGTAATCGTAGGACTCTGCTCTTGCTGTGCCTGTGGCTCCTCAACCTCCATCTTAGATGTAGATCCTCCTGCAGCTACTGGTGGTGGCACTGGCAATGACTCCTCCTCAGGGTCATCCTCAAGGTCATCCAATGAGAATGTAAATCCACCCTCCTCCATTGCCTGTCGCTCTAAATCATAAATCTCATCCTCAGTAAACAATGGAGGCTGCTCCCCTCGCCTTGTCCAATCACTGTATGGATCTATCTCATCCAAATCAATTGGATCATCATATGATATCTCTTCTACCTTTCTTATGCGTAATCAAATATTATATTGAACATAGACAAGGTCATTGAGGCGTATTTGAGCGAGTTTGTTCCTCTTCTTTGTGTGGATGACCTCAAACAAACTCCAATTGCGCTCACAATTGGACGAACTACAAGGCTGGCTCAAAACACAAAGGGCAAATTTTTGAAGATTTGGGGTTTTTCCACCCCAATTTGTCCACCAAACATCTACAAAAAAGAAGAAAGAGTTAGAAAATTGTAACTTGTAACATGTAATTATCAATTTTTCATTTTTGTAACTTGTAAATTTCAAATTTTATACCTCGTGGCAGCCTAGTTACTGCTCTCTTTGCCAAGTCTGAAGAGAAGAGTGCACCCCTTTTTTCCCTGTAACTTTGCAATTCGTTAACAATGCAATCTTCCTCGTCAGGCGTGGATGTCATCCGTTGAATGCAAGTAGTGAGGCCCTCCATAACCTCTCCAGTACGATCTGCATAGGTGCCTGAATGGATGAAACAGGGGTTAAAGAAGTACCCTGCTTCATGGATAGGTCGGTGGAGTTGATTGTTCCACCTCCTATCAATAATCTCCCAAATGGGATCAAACTTGAGGCTGTCCCCCTTATAATAATTTCTAATAGCCTCCTTGGCCCTATCCATGGCCTCATAAAGATAACCCATTGGGGTTTGATCCCCATCCACCAAACTGAGCACTCTAACCAAGGGCTCTGACACCTACAATATAAATTTAAAAATGCAAAAAAAGATTAGAGTTACAATTTAGTAATTTACAAATTTACAATGAAAGACATTAACTTTAAGAAAAATGTTCAATTTGAATTTAAGATTCAAACTCAAAGTTTTGAAGTTACCCTCACAATCTCTGTTGCTCTTTGTGCAAAGAGGGGCTTGAAGACAATGTTTGCAACTCTTTCTCCTTCTGACTTCTTTCAATAAGGTGAGTCTATCCATGCTTGACTCACAAACATTTTTTTCAAAGCCGTCAATGCACCAAGAATGCTTTGCAACATTAAGAAAACCGTTGCAAACTTTGTCACACCAAGTCTCACCAAGTCTCTCCCTTTGGTGTGCTCCCTCATCAAGCTAAGAAACCAAGGGTGATTGTAGATATATTTAGTGATCCTCCTTCCATCCTCTACAATCGATGTGACCCAATCTAATTTGACTATGTCCTCCAAAAGAAGGTCAAGGACATGAGCAGCACATGGTGTCCAAAAAATTGTGTGGTGATTATCTTGGAGGATTCTTCCTACCGCCACATATGCCGCCATGGTCAGTTACTCACCCCATTAAACAAGTGGTTCTTTTAAATAGTGTAGCATTGTAACCAAAGATGTATGTTGCTGATTCGGGTATGGCGGCTAACCAATAATTTACCCAGGTTTGGTATAGTTGGGTATGAGCATACAATATATGTGAAAAGATAGCCCAAAGGTCTATCATATTTCATAACTCAATAGTATCCATAGGAAAGATTCACAAGTTAATATTACAATCCCCAACATTCAACATGTGTTTGCAAGTTAGTTAGGCTGGTGTTGGTCTGTTGGACAATGCTTAGAAATATAGTTTTTAGCATAGTTGAAAAACTCGCAGAAAACTCGGCGAGTTGCAAAAAACTTGAGAGTTTTTCTACTTCCCGAGTTTTTCAGCTATTTACTTGCCGTCAAAACTTGCCAAACAAATGCAAAAAACTCGCTTGCTATTTCCCACAACTGCTAAAATGATTTGTTCCATGAAGGTTTGTGTGGCTTTGATAGTCTTAATTTGGGTTTTATTGTTAATGCAAAATGATGTACACCATGAAGGTTTGTGTGGTTTTGGAGGTCTTAAATTTGGGCTGCCCCTCGACCCTGCTGGGGGCATTGCTCCTAGACCCCCACAAGGGGCGCTGCCCCTCAACCCTGCTGGGGGCCTTGCCCCTAGACCCTCACGAGGGGCACTGCCCCTTGACCCCATTGGGGGCATTGCCTTCAAACTCCCATTGAATTCATTTGATTTTCTAGGTACTCTCCAAGTCCAAGTCTCCAAATTCTCCTACAAGTCTTCATTTATAATATCGTCTAGTTCTACCTCTCCCCTAATTTTCACTAGACATGGGAAGAGGAAGATGTAAATTTGTAAAATATATTAATGTAGTATTTACTTTCAATTTTACAAAAACAATTTGCTATTTTCATTTTGTTTCAGACTATTAGTATCAACACATTGCACATGAGGATGCCATTTTGTACCCAATTTGCTTTCAAATCAATTAAATACGACCAAGCTCAACTTGTTTCTTTTATGTACTCATTGGATGCATCTTATCATTGAATTTTGCAAAAATAATGCGTTTTTAATGAAATTTAAGCAATATTTTGAGTTGCCAAGTTTTTTGTTGAGTTTTCCCCAAGTTTTTGCCAAGTCAAGTATTTTGGGCTTGGCAAGTTTTTCAACTATGGATTTTGGATTCCACGTTGTACTTGTGCATTCAAGAATGCATTGAAACATATCGAAATGACACCTTGGGTGAAGATGGTGGTGGAAAAACCTTCTAACACACAAATGCTTGTATGCAATCTCCACATGTCATTTGCACTTTTTAGAAGTTTTTTGAGGAAGGAATTCTTCAAATTGGAGACTAGTTGTGTTAGGTATTTCATTTTGTTGGAGGTGGAGGAGGCTTTACAAGTCATGGTGGTTTGTGGTGAGTGGAAACAGTGGCTCAAGGCCAAGATAGAATAAGCAAAGCAGATGAGGCAAAAGGTTCTTGAAGATGCTTGGTGATGATACATGATGTTTTAATTTTTCATTTTTGTGAGAATACAATACAAAATTGTGGATGAGTAATTCCTCTCTTTAAGTTCGGAGGAAGATTATTGATTAATCTACTCCTAAATTTAAAACAGTAAATATGCCCACTGCTATAAACATTGAACAATTTGTTCTTTGGGCTTTTGCATAAAGATGAAATAACTAAAGCAAACTTGACCTCGCTGTTTTTGATCTTAGCCAATAGGTTAGAGCACAAGATTTGAAATTCTCCTATCTCACCATTAAATTTTCTCAATATTTGAGAGCTAGAACATAAATGATAATATTATTAATCCAAAGATTAAACAAAGATCTTTGGAGTTGTATTAATGATTAATTTGATCTCGAAGAAAAAACACAACACATGGAAATAATGGCTAGAAGAAGAATGGATAAGACAATTAATCACAAAATATTCAAAGCTACTTCATGGATTTGAATATTGATGTTACACAAAGTTAACTTAGATTATCTGATTAATTGGATTATTCCTCCAAGAATGACAACACACGGGATTGGAATTGAATATAAATCTTGGTAGCATGTTATGATTCTAATATCATATATTTCTAAGTATATATTATATCTTCCTAATTATGATAAGGATAAGCACTTGTGGCATGCTTAACCTTAACATTAGTCTTAGTTAATATCTTAACCCCTCTAATTGTAATGAAGGGGTGTGTCTCTATATAGTTATCGCTATAAATAAGGAAGAGAACTCTCTACCATATTATCATATCCTCAAATATTGAATTCATATATTATTATCTGATTATTGGAGGTCACCCCCTCGAATTGGTCAAGTATTTTACAGTTTTTTGCATTTATTTCCACAAAATATCATAGCAAGTGGTATTAGAGCTATGATTTGGGCCAATATTTTTGTTTCCACCATAACTTACAAATCATTGCGAATTTCAACCTAATTTTATTTGGGTTTATGGGTATACATTAGATAAAGTCTAAAGAAAAAAAATGGACTATTATAGTTAGTATTTCTCAAGTTATTCGAATTTAATGATTTTTCATTAATTTGGTTTATAGGTCACAAATTTGAAATTAAAAAAAAATCAATTTTTGTAAAACTTGTAGAAAATTAGGTTGGATTAGTTCTTTGTAATTTATTGTTGTAGACAATATACATTTGATAAATTAGTGGTCAAAGTTTGGTCAAAACACAAACATAAAATTTTCTCACACTAGATACTATCCTACCTTAATAAATTTTAAAATAAAAACGTAATTAAAGCTTTTTAGGATTTGAGGACCTTTCTACAAATACAAAATCTAAGGACCATTTTTATTGTTCACCACCTAAAATTCAAGAAAGAATTTCACAAGGACATGAAATTGTGGTACAGTTTTCATCAAGGATAGATTATTTGATCCATTTGTAATATGCTAAATGAGGGTTTAGATAGGTTTAAGAAGGAATTATTATCATAATTAAAGCCCCAACAAAACCACTAGGGCAAGTACAACCCTAACAAACAAAATCAAGGGATAGGAGAACCTTTTCGAGGTCAAAAGTTACCTACCAAGAATAAATTAAAGTATTTATTAAAGTATTAGTTGTAATATTAATGGTCATCTTAGCTTTAGTTAGTCGTCAGTTTACTTTTAGTTAACTTACTTAGCTTTTAGTAACTTTTGTTTATGCTTTAGTTTGTTTTAGCATCTTTCAGTTATTAGCTTTAGTTTGCTTCAGTTAGCGATGGTTTCTTTTTAGAAACATCGTCTTGTAATTTTCTTTATAAGGAGTATTCCTCTCCTTTTGTAAATACAGAATAATGAATATCGAATATCAATTATTATTTCATGGTATCAGAGCTTAGGTCTATCTTTTTTTGGCGAATTTTTTCGAAAGAAAAATTCATTGTTTTCCTAAGGAATATTTAGAAATTTCTTAGATGTTTTTTTAGCCAATTTATTTTTTAAAAAAAAATCGAAGAAATTTTTGAAGAAAATTTTGAGAACCGATGTTTTGGAATTCGAAGGGTTTTTTTCAAAGCTGATTTTTGGAGGATTTTTGAGTCCATTTTTTTTGAAGGGTGAAATTGTAGAAGATTTCAAGAGCTTTTTTGATACTTGCAAATCTCGTGTTCTTGGAGAAATTTTTCGTGGTTTTTTTGCAGGAAAATTTGCGGATTTTGGCAAAGTTCGTGTGCTGGTTCCTGAGCAAAATCACGCCCCCAGTCTTTGAAGACTCGGCTGTTTTTTTTTTTTTTTCGGAGGGTTTCGTGGATGGATCTTTCTGGTTCGTGTCAAGAATTCGCGTGTTTTTTTTCTTTTTCTTTTTCTGGAGGGTTTGTTGAAGAGGTTCGCAGTAGGATTTGTTGAAAACGTGAAGGTTTTTGCTTCTTGGGCATTGTGTTTCTTCTAGGCGATGTTATTCTACATGTTTTCTATGGATTTTTTGTGGGCTTGTGGGTTTTTTTGGCACAAATTTTTCGTGTTTTTTAGATGCACTTTTTCATCTAGTTTTTGGACGCATACTATGCATGGGTTTTCTGTCTGGTGTTTCTTTGCTCCAACGAACTAGGTTTTGTTTTGGCGTTTTTTGAGGAGGCGTGGGCTCTTTTCTTTTTGGATGCCTTTTTTGATTTTTTCTGGGCAATTTCTTCTAAAACTACGAGTTTGTTTTGGACGTATCCGTTGTGTTTTGAGGGCTTTCTGCTATCGGCTAGGGCTTTTGGCACCCCTATGTGATTTTCTGCATCTTTTTGATCGGGATTTTGTAGAAATCGAGACTCCTTTTTGAGCTGCGACCTAGGTTTGTGCGACCTACTTCTGACGGGTTCCTTCATTGTTTTTTGACCATTTTTTGTCTGAAAAAATGGTCGTTTTGCTAAACCTCACAGGTTTGCCATGATTTTTTACAAGTTTTTTCTGAAATATTATAGGAGTTTTTTATTTTATTTTTATTTTTTTAATTCTTTATTTATATCTGATTGAAAAATAAAAATTCATGCAAAGAGTTTTTCAATTTTTTTTTTTGTAAAAAATTTACAAGTGTTTCTCGAAGAAGAATTTTTGAAAATTTTTCTATAAATTTTTTGCTGATTTTCAAAAGTTTTTTTCTGATTTTTTTAAAAATCTTTTTCAGAGTTTTGAAGGTTTTTCTAGTTTCTGAGCCTGTTGGAGAATAAATCCATAAAACTATAAAATTTTGACGATACCTTCATGAAGGATAACATTAACGGGTCTAAACTAAAGTTGTACAAAGTAGGAAAAGAAGTCACCCTTAATTAGTTAGACTGGGCGAATACTGAGAATGAAGTAGTATTGGAGGAAAAGCCTACTTTGTACAACCTCATCTTCTTCACATTGTACAACCCTTGCATACTCCCTTTACAATATGATCTAAGGCGAAAATCTTTGTTTGCATCATACAACTATCTTCTCAATGCATCGTATGACAGATTGTACTTGTCAAGTTTCCATTGTATGGTGGTTCCTCCTCAACATCTCACATTGTACGGATCTACCCTATTTTACCCACATCATACGACGATCATCCTAATCTTGCACTCCATGACTTCATCGAGTACGCCATAAATTGGTGAATGGTGTATGATTGAGGGTGAAATACATTGTACGACTATTCCATTTTCCTGCAATTTTATAGCTCCTAGTAACATTTTGCATCTTACGGTCTCCAACATCATCTTGTGTCGTAAGGTCCTTCTTGCCAACAACCATACATCCTTTCTTATATGACCAACAATTCAGAATTGCAAGGTTTCATTATTGCCAAATACTCCCTTGGCAAAACTTGCAATTTTCACTGTAAGCTTATACACTTTGCTTGTCAATTATTACAACTGCTTGGTGAAAAGAAATTGAGTTGAACAAGTTAAATACTACATTTGTAGAAACCATCGAAGGAAAAAAAGGGAAGAAAGAAATGGATCGCTATAGGCCAAAGATTTCAATTGGAAAGAATGGAACAAAAGGAAAGAAGTAGCCATCGATAATAAAAGAAGAAAATATAGTCGATTCCATCTCCTGGGAAAGCTTGACAACCATTGAATGCTGAACATGGTGGCTTACCAATCCGGTTGACAATTCACTGAACATTGCTCTTCAACATGCTCAAGTAGACAAGGCTGTTCAAATTCCATTTTTTAGTTATCGTGAATTTGAACCATACTTGAAACTTATGGTTGCCAACTATTATTGACAAGAAAATAAATTGTTGATAAAGTATATAAATTGTTCAGTTACCATTTCCTTTCAATCGATAGACTTTCAAAGGGTTTTTGGCATCCCATGTTTGGGAACGGTTGTATCAAGACCTGCCATAAAAATAACATCGAGAAAGAAAGAAGCATCTACTCGAAGGTTGTGCAGAATAGAGTTGACTCATTAGGAGAAGGATATTATTTGGCACATAGGAAATAGAGGGTTATGAAAGCATCTTTTGGTGAATGTTGAATGCACTGCATAATGGACTTAATTAAATGTAGGTTGATGGGTGCTAGTAGGGCATTTGATATTGCTCTCTGGATGATTGACTATATGATTGGCCTAAGTGAGGGAACAATCTCTACAATTGGGCAATGTTATTGTCAAAAAACATACGAGAGTTCATATCTTTGAAACATAAGGCTTTCTATGTGACTCAACATGCCATAGCATTATTTCTTGATGCCATTCTCGCCCAAGTTCCTTCAGTCGAAATGGGAAAATTCTAGCCAGACTTTGAGTATGACTCCTTGTGGCCTATTGTCTTCAGATGGACTACATTGGGTATGTAGGCTCGACCAGGTGAGAAAGTCAAGCATTCACACAAGAAACATAAACATCTGGATGCATTTGCTAAAGCAGAAGATAGTAATGAGGAGTATGAGCAGATTGAATTGACTACATCTGCTTCAGGCACCACACTAGGAGACATTCCCTCAGCTGAAGCTAATTCCGTAGTTGTCGGAGCCATAGTAGAGGCTCATTCTCCAATTGCACGAGATATTCCCAATGTGGAGACTACTTTTGTAGCCAGTGATATTCCTTCTACATCACTTCTAGTTGACTTGTCAGTGAAGGCCTCTAAGTAGATTGATGGATGGCTGAAGCTACTAGGGGCTGTTGGAAATATTGTCATTGATGCCGAAGAATCCAAGAATAAAGAATTGGAAATTGTTGTCAAAGGGAATCGAAGGCCAAGAGAGATCGTTGAGGAAGGAAGTGAATGTGTTTATGAGCAGCCCTCTATGAAGTCACTGCCCTCACAAAGGGAAATACAAATTTGATTTTATCTATTTCTAAGGGCGGACCCTTAGATTCCTGGTGCCCCCATGTGGTGACTTAAAAAAATAAAATAAAAATAAATAATTTTTTTTTTATGAAGGGGGCCGATGTCCTTATTGGAGTGCCTCATTTTGGGGACTTAACTTTGAAAATCAAAATAATAAAATATTTTTATGAAGAGGCCAACCCCTCATGGAAGGATCACCCCTCTTGGGTGAGTCACCTCCTCTAGGCGAAGGGGTATGTTTGAAGGGATATAAAACAAGGTAAAATGGAGATGTGAGAAGTAAGCTTTTAAATGAAATATCCTTCTATATATCAGCAGATTTAAGTGCAGATCTGAGGGCAGATTTGAAGCAAATCCAAGAGTAGATCTAAGAGGATTTGTAGCAGACTATTGCAGACTTGCAAAGGGGATTTGGAGAAGAAATTATAACTTACTTGCAAGAGGATTTAGAGCAGAATTATAACAGACTTTATACCAGATTTGTTGAAACTAGAGCAGAATTATAAAGGAAAGATTTGCATTACTTGAGAGAAAATTTATGAAGGAAAGGTCTTGCATCATTATCAAGAAGACGTGTGAAGGAAATCGATTATATCATCTACAAACCAAGTATTGGAGGAGAGCACTTGCGTGATT
Organism: Sequoiadendron giganteum; assembly: GCA_007115665.2. NCBI lineage: Eukaryota > Viridiplantae > Streptophyta > Pinopsida > Cupressales > Cupressaceae > Sequoiadendron > Sequoiadendron giganteum. Next base: position 28,088,837 of record CM021101.1, read on the forward strand.
ACTGTTAGATCATCCACAAGCAAAGGTGTGAAAGAAAGTGCATTCGTAATCAGATCTTTGTGAAGACAATATGATCCCTTGAAGAATTTGGAGGCTGGTGGCTATCAAAATAAGATATTAGTGGCTCTTGCTGAGATGGTGCTTAGGAGTGGGGATTGGCGTCTCTAGTGAGTTGGTGCCTATGAATTCTCTAAGTGGGGATTGGTGCCTATATATATATATATATAAGCAATATTTTTCCGTGGTTTTCTCCCACAAGGGTTTCCATGTAAATCGTGTGTTCATACAATCTTCTTCATTGCTAGATCTTGCATGTGTGCTATTGCTATGGTTAATTAAGTTTTGAAAAGTAAAAGATTATTGTTGTACCGATTCACCCTTGCCTTCTCAGTATAACTGAGTGCTCTTCAAGGGCTCCTATTGATATCAAGGATTATCCTCCATTAAGCCCTCCATGGGACATAGAACAACCTACAGTGGTCTTGCTCACTACCAATATTATTCAGCCTTGCACCACCTAGGAGACTGCGCATAACATTGATCCTATGTAGCAAGGTAATATTTTTGAGAGACAGGAGCAACCTTTTGAGATGATAGGAACAACTTGTAGAGTTACATGTGGATTCACATACTTAAGACAAAGATTCCATTATTTTTGAGGAAATCACTATCCAGATTGCAAAGTCAAATCCACATTACCCCTTGGGCACCATTCAAAGATATGTTCATGACTTGGAGCCAATGGTTGTGGTAATGCAGGAATTGGTGGATATTGCCAAACGACTAGACAACACTCACTCATTTTTGGTCCTACGAGAGGCTCGCCATATCCTGAAGTTTATGGAGGAATGATATCTTGAGGAGTTTATGAGAATCTTCATCTCCAAAGATTAGCCCATTGACTAGACTCTCGGGATGAAGAGAACATGGCAGCTTGAAAAATTTGCACCTTCATTTGAGGGGACAAATGGCAAGGTGCTTACAATTCTGCATGGTATGGAGTCCATATGTAGGGAAGTTTTCTATCTACTTAAGCACCATTTGGTCTCCCATAGCTAGCTCATGGAGCGTGTGGGTTAATCAATATTGATTTCACGAAAGTTATGTGTCAAAGAAAATGAGCTAACCCAAAGATTTCAAGAACAACTAGCTCAACAATCACACATCACCGGAATTGAGAAGAGCAAAGTGATCGAGAAAGAAAAGATATTGATTGAGAAGAACCAATAGTTGATGGATAAGGATAGCCAAGTTGATGAAAAGGATAAGCAGCTTGTCAAGTTGTAGTTGGAAAATGAGAGGGCCAAGCGTCAACTACCTGAGGCAGTCTACCTAGTGAAAACCACTTGTGAATGAGAACTCTTGGAAAATCATCATTTGAAGCTTCGCACAAAGGAAGTCTATTGGTTGCACCAGAGCATCTTTGAGTAGTCCACTTCGTCTTCATTAATTTATGGGTGATCCCACAATATTGGTTTATGCTTTTTGGGCAAACTGGACACTGAACTGATTGTTTTTAACTAAATCTTCACTTTCGGGCTCCTATAGCGGCTAAACTGTGAGGAATTTGAAAATGATGCAAACTAGTGATTTGTGAAGTTTTGTCTATAGATTCTAAATATATTTTTTTCAAAATTTTTGGAATCAGATTGCACTTTTTTTTCATCTCCTTTGAAAACTAGTTTTTATCAGTAAACATCATTTTTAGGGAGTGATGCTCACCGTATACAACATAACTTTTTTTGTATGAAGGATAAAATTCCAATTTTTTCGAATTTAGATTTTTAACTACGATATCTAATCAGTTCATTTGGTTTCATAGTTTTTTATTAAATATTTTTTCCTTAATCAAGTTTCAAAGTCAAACCAATTACAACTCAGACATAGGCGGACTGTATACAACATAACTTTTTCTGTATGTATCGAAATTCAATTTTTTTTTTATGGATCAAGAACATCAATACCCAACTTGAACATATTTTTCAACATTTTATTTTGATAATCTACTATTTTTTCACATGTGCAGAACAAAGAGCTTGATTTTCGGTGAAAAATCTACATTCACAAGAAATAATAAATAAATATAATAATCAAATTAAATTTAATTAAAATTATACTTTTTTGGAAGCTTATAATAAGGACTACATATTTACAAAAAATAAATTTTAAATGAACTCATTTGATCCCCCAAAAAGTAAATCAAAAGTGGTTTTTCATTAACATTTTGATAGGTGTAAAGGAGACTCCATTATAGGTATGGTTTAAAACTAGTGGGGTTCTATTCAAGGGGGCTTGGTCTAAGGTGGTTTGATCAAACCCTCTTCAATTGGAATCCTTTAAATGGAACTTTTCAAGTCTTAAATCATTATATTTTCTAAAAATATGTGATTTCAGCAAAAATCAGGATTTCCTAGAAAGTGTAAACCACTATTGTGGCAGCACCCTTATACACCTTTAGGGATGTCTTCTCAACTAGCTCCTCAGTAAATGTTTAGGTTTTTTTGTTTAGTCTTCCAATTTTGTTCTCCAATCATCTAGAAGACGACTTTCTTTTCGGGGGGCCTGATATAGTTAGTAAAATAATTCTATTAGTTTTATTTGTAGTCAGCATAATTAATTCTTGGTTGTAAGCGGTTGGTAGTCACCGATGGTTGGTAGGTCTTAGCAATCGTTGACCACTTTATATACTTATATGTAAATGAGAAAAGGGGACCACATATATGGAATTTCCTTGAACCAATTCTGTAGAAACTCATGAATGAAATATATTGAGAATCTTTATGTAATTATAGTTATGAACTCTTATAGTTTCTAGCATTCATTATATTGTTTACTCAGTGATATTCAATCAAGTAGAATTAGGTAGTAAACATAAACTACCTTGATAAGCTCCTACCATTGCCATTTGTTGAAAAAAGCAAAAAACCAACTTTCTAAAAATAGAAACTTTTGGTTTTCATGCTTCTCTCTTCGATTTGGGGCATAGTGGAAAAGCTGAAAGCAACTTTAAAAAAATAGAAATTTGATCTTTGGTAAGCACTAAAATTGCTTGTCTTGATTTTTGAATTCCTTGTAGAGGCAATCTCATGCTTGGAAGATGATCTCCATAAATGATTTTCCCTCAATGAGATGGGGAAGATTTGTTTGGCATATAGTCTTTCCCTTAACCTTATCCTTTTCTATTTTGACCTTTATTGGAGCCTTTTTTTCTTCTCACTCCACTTGTTTTGAAGCCTCTTCAAAATTCAAATCATTGATATTTCTCATCATAGTTGGAAAACTTGGCTCGGGAAAAAACTCACCAAGCCAAAAATTGGAGAGTCAACAAAAACTCAGAGAAAACTTGGCAAAAAACTCAGGAACTTAAAAAATTGCTTAAATTTCATTTGAAACACATTTTTTTTGCAAAATTCAATGACAAGATGAATCCAATGAGTACATAAATGAGTACAAAAGTGTTTTCAATTAATTTTGATTGACTTTAATGCAAATTGATTACAAAATCGCATTCTCATGCGAAATTCCGATGGCTAAAAGCCTGAAAGTTTGATACATGAAAACAGTAAAAGTAGAACTAGAAGCAAATACTAAATAGTAACTAAATACAACATTTTAGACTTTCTTCTTCCCTAGTCCAGCAACAGCTACGGAAGGGGTGGGTCCTCTAGTCTTGCCGCGTGTGCGTGGTGGCGGTGGCAGTGCTACTACTGCTGGCTTCTCGACTAGTATGGAAGGCTGTGGCTCAGGCTCGACTGCCATCTTGGAGGTATCTGGCTTTGGCAAACTCTCATCCACATCCTCATGAATGTTCTCCAACCCTACTTCTCCTGATGCACCAACATCCTCCATTGCCAGTCTCTTGAAGTCAAGGATCTCGTCCGCAGTAAACAATGGAGGCTGCTCATCTCGCCTTGTCCAATCACTATAAGGATCTATCTCATCTAAATCAATAGGATCCAATGATTTTTCTTCCACTCTCTTTGTGCGCAATTGAAGGTTGTATTGCACAAAGACAAGGTCATTGAGGCACTTTTGTGCTAACTTGTTCCTCTTCTTCGTGTGAATGGCCTCAAACAAGTTCCAATTGCGCTCACAATTGGATGCACTACAAGGCTGACATAGTATGCAGAGGGCAATTTTTTGTAGATGTGGGGTATTTCCACCCCAAGTTTTCCACAAACCTCTGCAAAGTAAATAAATATTGAAGAGTTAGAAAACACAGTCAAAGACTCAAAAGTCAAAACACATTTTATCAAATTATAAGATGCATGTGAAATAAACTTAAAAGTTAAAGACTCCCAATTTTATACCTGGTGGTTGAGTGGTTCTTCCTCTAATAGTTAGCTCCGAAGAAAAGAGATTACCCCTTGCTTCCCTGTAGATATCCAACTCGCTGACGATGAGGTCTCTCACTGCAACCGTGGATTCCATCCTTTGAATGCATGTGGTGAGCCCCTCCATAACCTCTCCATTAGGATCGGAGAAGCTCTCTGAGAAGAGATAATTAGGGTTGAGGAAGTACCCTGCTGCATGGATGGGTTGGTGGAGTTTATTGTTACACCTCCTATCAACAATCTCCTATATGGGATCAAATTTGAGGTTGTCCCCCATGTAATAACTTTTGATAGCCTCCTTGGCCCTATCCATGGCCTCATAAATATATCCCATTGGGTTTTGATCCCCATCTACCAAGCGAAGGACTCTAACCAAGGGCTCCGACAACTAGATTAAAAATACAAAAAGATCAAAGTTATAAATTTATAATGAAAGGCTTAAATTTAAATTTAAAAAAATAAAATATTTATATTCAACTTGAGTTTAAAATTAAGATCAAAGTTTCGAAGTTACCTTCACGATCTCTTTAGCTTTTTGTGCAAACAAGTATCAAAGACTATTGCTGAAACTCTCTCTCCTTCGGGCTTCTTTGAATATGTGGAGTCATTCCATGCATGACTCGCGAACATTTGTTTTAAAGAGCCCAAAGAATCCAAAATGCTTTGCAACGTTAGGAAAACCATTGCAAACCTTGTCACCAACTCTTTCCCTTGCGTATGCTCTCTCATCAAATCAAGAACCCAAGGGTGATTGTAGATAAATTTTGTGATGCTCCTTGCATCATCTACAATCGGTGCCTCCCAAACAAGTTTGCCTATGTCCTCCAAAAGAAGGTCAAGGCAATGGGCCGCACGAGGTGACCAAAAGAGTGATGGATGTTTAATCTCAAGCATTTTCCCAGTTGCCACATACGCTGTTGCATTATCTGTGATGACTTGCACCACATTAGCAATCCCCACCTACATCACAACTTCCTCCAACAATGTACACAATGTATCTGCAATTTTTATCTTGTTGGAAGCATCCACCGATTTCCAAAACACAACTTCACCTTTGGAAGCAACCAAAAAATTAAGGATGGTGTGGTTTCTCCCATCGGTCAACCCATCGGAAAGAATGCTGCAGCCATATTTCTTCTATTTATTCTTTTGTTCTTCCACTACATGCATTGCCCTTTCGGTTGCATTTGTGAGCAACCTACAAGTACAAAGTAAAACAATTAAATAAGTGCAAAATTGTAATTTTTAAACAAAAAATAGCTTGAATTCAACATAAATTAATTTAAATTAAAGAACATAAACTTAGCATAAAATTTTAGTTGACTAACCTCCCACTCAAATCTTTGCGAGAAGTTGGCTTGTAGCCTTTTCTCACAACTGTCAATGCGGTGACCGTATTGTGCCAATAGGGACTACATGCCACATTGAATGGTATGTTATGGAAATACCAGAAGTCTATACATGGCATGTCGGCATGTTGATGCACCTCCTTGTTCCACCTTGTAGCCTCCAATGACATCTGTTCTCCTAGTGTGTTTCGTGGCACAAAAAAACTTTGTGGTGTGCGTGAAGATGAAGGTGGTGGTGGCACTAGCACAATACTCGAATTAGAGGAAACGGGGGGCCTAGAGGACGGTGTGGCTGTGGCTGTGCCATGTGAATTTGTGGACCACGAAGAGAGCCCACAATGCCAATATCTATATCCTCATCCGACTCTGTCTCCACTTGCTCGGGCTCGGGCTCTCGATCATGTCCACTAGCTATGGTTGCTGGCTTGCTGCTATTGCATTTTTTGCCCTCTCCCTTTGCATTTTTCTTTCCTTGACAGCTGAAAGTAGGGCAAGCATCTCTCTTCTAATCTCTTCTTTGCCCTTCTCACAAGGCTTGGCATCACTTTGAGGAATGCCTGCAAGATGGTATTTGAGGCAATTTATGCCTCCATGATATACATTCTTACACTCACTGAAAACGACTAATCCAGGTATCAGCCCTCTCATAGCATACTTACATGCAGGGCCTCTAGCCCCTGGAGGATGAATGCTTGGAACCCATGATGGTGTGGGCACCAATGTGGCGGAGCCTGAGTCTGAACCAGAGCTAGAAGCTATTATAGTGCACATTCAATCTACACATACAAAAAAAATGTACAACATATTAGTTTTTTAATACAATGTTTTTAAAGAAATAACCTGAATCATTAAAAAATCTCTCTAAATTTGATTTAAATTGATACAAATGTGTTTAAATGAATTATAAATTAACATTATTAACTAATCTAAACATTCTACACAAAAAATGAACCTAGGTCCGAAATTTCATAAAATAGTGAAAAAAATGAAAAAAATCAACAAAAAATTGTGACGAGTCTTGTTTTTTAGAAGTATTGTCATTGATGTCAAACAAAGAACATGAAGGAATCAGGATGAAGGTCAAAATTATCTTGTGGCATGTTGTAGCATTATGTTCAGATATACATCAACATCATGTTCAGATATACATCGAAATAATAGAAGATCACGTATAATATTAAAATCATGTAAATTTGGAAATAGAAGATCATATAAATCTGAAAATAAAAGATCATGTATATTTCAGTTCGATGGTGGTTCCAGATCGCTGCAGATTGTCATCATAATTGTTTAATTGTTAACAGGTGTTGATTGCAAAATTTAACTAATTGTTTGTTAACAAACAAGTATTAAAGAAGACACGTCTTTGAATAGATGCGATTGTTTTTTTCTTAAGAGATGTGTTCAGATTAAAAACACATACGTGTTTTCTCAAAAGACGTCTTTAGAGCAGAATAAAGGATGCGTGTCTTTAAGAGAAGTGAAGCGACTTTTCAAAAGAAGGATATGATTTTCTAAGTCAAAAGGGTGCGAATTTTAGAAGAATATGTTTATTTCAAAATACACGTCTATTCCAAAGATGCAGATGCGATTTTTAAAGGAGGCGCTTAATGAGAAAATGCAAATAAAGTAATTTGATTAAAGGAATAGTAAAGAAACGGCTGTAAAATTCTAAGAGACGTGTTTCTTTAAATATCATCACTCCTATCAAGAGACGTGCCTCTCTTAACAGGTACGAATAGTAATTAAGGATAATCTGAAGTTTTTAAAGAATATTTCTGAAGAAATATTAAAAATAAATGAATAGGTGCAATTAAACAAAGAGTTGTGCTCTCTCTCCAAGGGATGCATACCTTGATCTAAGTATAAATTTGCCATTCATTTCAAGTTGGGAGTATGGTTGTGAAGTTTAAAAAAGTGGTCTATATAAGAAACCCATCTTCTTGTGTGGGCTAAGTAAGAGATTTTTCATCAGAAAGGCAGATTGGAGGATTGGGAGATTGCAGATCTGATAGAAGACATTTACTTCATCCATCAAGTCAAGGTTTGGTGCCTTGCATTAGGGGTTGGTGCTCCTTGTAGGTTGGTGCCTACTAAAATTGTAAAGGAGCTGGTGTTCCTTGTAGGTTGTCGCCTACAAAATCATCTCATTTGTAAATAAAGTAGGTCGGTGCCTACTTCCATTTGTAAAATCATTTAATCAATTCAATAAAGTGGTGTCAACGTGCTTTCATTGATTCATATCAGAAGTTGATATTGGTAAAAGTTTAAGTTTGTTGAAAAGTTGAAAATAAGAGATTGTTTTGATTTACTTATTCACCCCCCCCTCTCAGTAAATCTTTTGTGCTCTTCAGTTTTTTGGATTCTAAATGCAAAAAAAATGATTAATAAAAAACAAAAACAAAAACCCTACCCATGAATCGAATTTGCCTTGAAAATCTGCACAAAATGGTGTTTGAATCTGCTCTCCTCGATGTCAGATCGTTGCATATGGTCTCTCCTTGCTTCGGGGTGGGGGGGGGGGTGTTTGTGGTTTGGCTCTCCACACAAAGTATCACTGCTTTTTGAAATGAAATAAAACTCAAAAAAGACATTTCAGCCTTTTGTTCCTGCACAACTGACTTTTTCGTGTGGATTCGCGAGTTTTCGGCGAGTACTCGCCGAGATTTTCGAAAAACTTGTCCAGTTTGACTCGGCGAGTAAACATAAAAAAAACTCGTTTTTTATAAAGACTTGCGAGTTTTTAAAGGGTCGGCGAGTCTTCTATCTATGTTTCTCATGATGAACGTTTTGCATATTCTCTCGTGGGAACAAGAAAATTCCAACACCTAAAGACTTGGCTTTTAATGGGAAAGATAACAGTTGATATGGCAATAGAACAAGAAATTTTTTATTCTTGGTTACAAACATGATTGCAAGAAAAGTTTTCTAGTGGTATTGTATTGGTAACAACAATACACAAATGTTTCCATGAAAGTGCCACATGTCATTTGCGCTCTTTAACACTTTTCCTGGGAAGAAGTTCCTCAAACATTGCAGAGACTAGATATGCTAGCTATTTCACTTTGTTAAAGAGGATATGATGAGGCAATACAATCTGTGATGGTTTGTGGTGAGTGGAAAAAAGTGGGTTTGTGATGTAAGAATTTAAGAATGATTGTAATTGTTATGATTTTTGTATTTTAGATTTTAGTTTTGAATTCACTTTTAAAAAAATACTTGCTTGTAGACACTTATGCTCTATCATGTATCATATTGTGTTGGTAAATAGACATGTTGATACAAACTTTGTTAGTCTTGGAGATATTTATGTACATTGAGAACATGCTCACATAGATGGGACAAGCAATTCATAGTAGGGACTTCAATTGAAACTTTATGAGCATATAAGCATATTGTGATAGGGAGGTAGATCACAATGAACACCCCATTTAATTTGGTGGCTTGTATGCATAAGCGCAAGTGGTGCACCTAGGGTTGGTAGAGTGCTTCCTTTTCATGATGATGAGGCAAAGGAATGGTTTATGAAGGACCTTGGTAAGATGGTCAGCATTGAGGATGCATCTAGATTTGGGAGCAATGGTCTGAAATTGTCAACAATTTTGGTCTAACATTCAAGTTGGGGACTAGGATGGATTGCTCAAAAAGATCTTATTGGATGGTGGACATGGCATGGGAAGGATACAAAAGAGTTGGGAATGCTTTCCACTTGCCTCACTCTCGTAGCTAACTAGTTCCTTTGCTAAAAGGAGGAACTGGTCCACATACATGTTTGTTACCTCCAAATGAGAAGAGAAGTTCATTGCATTTCATGGTTTGTTGTGACTTCAGGATTTATAAATTCTTGAGTATCAACATACTTTAACTGTATGTTATGATATTGATCCTAAAGATGCTAGATAGATTTATGGGGAGGAGAAGGTCCATCAGGGATTGGTTGGGGCCCTATTGGGTGGGTCAGAAATTGATAATGCAAGTGACTTAGAGTCAAAGGTCATCGTTTATTTTGATAACCCATAATGAGGTTCAGCTTTAGGAGGTTCAATTGTTGTATTTTTTTTCTTTTTAATCTTTGTGCCATACCTATGTTTGGACATTTTGTAGCCTTTAGGCAATTTGCTGTTATATTTTTCTAATGAAAACAATGATTTTTTTCATTTCTGCTATATTTGAACCAACAAGCATTGAAAATTGAATGTTGAGTTTGATGCATTATTAATATGTCTAAACGTCAATCTTGATGTAATGTACAAGCATACTTGTGAATTTTCCCTATTTGTATAAAATAACTATAATATAATGCTGTTCCTTCCAATCCCCGACAATGGCCTTCCAACACTGCCACCCCTAAAACATGCTGCATTGTTTCCTTCCATCCCTTCAACTGATAAGACGTCTCTATTTTGGTGTAAACTTTGTGACATTGATATGTCATCCTCAGAAGTTGCACAAACATCATCTTTAGATGAGTTTTAGTAAAAGAAAGTAAAAGAAATTTGCTTCTTTTACTTTCTTTATAACTTCGGCGTCACCTATAATAGCTACAAATGCTGAGTAATTTAGTTTCCCTGAATTAAAAATTGGAAAAATGGCTTTATGCTCATTGGGACTAAATTGAAGAGTCCAAATGGATCGGGAGTGTATAAATGTTAAGCACTTAAAACAATGAAGTATTCTTTTTAATAATTGTACCCCGAAAGTTAATACTTTTTAGTTGTGCATTTCAGGAGAGATTAAAGAAACTGAAGACTGAATGTGGAAAAGTCCCTGTCGGGAATGTTACTGTGGATATGGTAAGCATTTTTTTGTCTGATGTTAAATTTTTCAATTATGGCCAGAAACTTTTTTGTCATAGGTAAGTGATACATCGGTTCTCATATGCACATTCTATAAGAATTATTTAAGTATAGATGTACACGTTTAATCATTTGTCTCTTCTTGTGGTAAGGTTATTGGAGGCATGAGAGGGATTACAGGGATGCTGTGGGAGACCTCCCTTCTTGATCCAGATGAGGTATGCCTGTAGAAATAAAATGATTTTCAACATTGGAGATGAACTTCATTTTGCAGAGAGTCTTTTGCCATTATTTAAATTTTGCCTGAAATCCAGTGCAATTTGTTCTGCTTTCAAATTTCAGTGTTACTCTCATCTGTCATGTTTGTGTGTTTTTAGGGTATCCGCTTTAGGGGTCTGACAATTCCAGAGTGCCAGAAGGTACTACCAGCAAAAGTAACTGGTGGAGAACCATTGCCAGAAGGGATATTGTGGCTCCTCTTAACTGGAAAGGTGCTCATTACTCTATCAGTTGAAATTTAGTTTTTAAACCTTTTACTTCAATAAGGAGTCACTATTTCTGAAAGTGTTTTGCATGAAGGTACCAACTATGGCACAAGTGTCTGCATTAGGGAAGGAACTTCAAAGTCGTGCAAAAGTACCAGGTACATTGTGTCATGTGGTAGAGCTGTGTGCATTTTGAGCTTTTATTCTCTGGTTAATTGCACTATTGATCTACTTTTGTTTGTCCTTTCAGATCATGTCTTTAAAGTCATTGAGACTCTTCCTATGACAGCCCATCCAATGACACAGTTCACAACTGGTATCATGGCACTTCAGGTATCCAACATGCATTACTTTTTGAGGCTTTGGAAGATGGCCTTGGTAGCTCTTACCCATTTCTGCTAAACAACAAAATGTTTTTTCCGCATGACCCTGCCATGATTATTTTGGAAGAATCTCAATAAGATGAATATTAAAAAGAAGCAATAAAATTTCATTGAGCAGGGTACATTCATATGATGCATCTTTATTCATATGTGTGGCGGTTGTCTAGTGAACTTGTTTAAGAACACATAACTTTAATTTATTTTTATTCTATTGATGACTTAAAGACAGTGATGGTCACTCTTAATATTACCTTTATGGCATTGTGATTCTTAATATCTTAGTATCAGTTTCGTAATCTTCCGACAATGCAAAAGCTTTAGATGCTGGTATGCCTCCATTCATCCAGGCACTTCAGTAAACCAGTTGCAATGCTTGCTGGTTCCTTAGTAGGGCCACCTGGATAATATGACTGTCTTTAATTTTATTTTTCTCTGAACAGATCTGAAACCAAATATCCTCCTTATCCTCTTCAGCATCATGAATGCCAATTTCTACTTTCACATGTCTCTGTTGTTTCTGATTTAAGCTAATTGGGTTTGGTAATTTTCTGGTACCAGGAAATACTACTGGCATTTGTGCAATGATAAGATACTTGTTTGTTAAGTTTTCTAGCCGTTTTCTTCTTTTCATTGGTGCCTATACTGTCTTATGCGAAAAAAGGCATGTTCTGTTGAATTTTGATCATTAAGTCTTTTGCCACAATGGTTGAAATCCACAGATTCTAGGATATTGGGAGATATCCCATTCAGTTGTTTACTGAAGTATTATATTTAGAGTTCAAAGTTTTAAATAATACTTCCTGGATCTTCATCTTGTACTGTAGCCCCAATGTCTGGTATAAGTGATAACCTCAAACTGTTTGCGTGACCTCACATATTTTGATCATCTGATATTTTAAAGCTATCTTGTACAAAGTTGCATATTTCCTTCCTGCACTTTGTTGGATCTTGATGAATAGTCTAGTCATCCTACATGCCAAGTTCACTAAGGAATTTAGCACTTCCATTCTTAGTTTATCTCTTACTTCTCACCAGTTTGTATTGGTTTAATTTCATTGTAACTCCCCATAGATTACCGGAGTCTTGATGATGGGTCTAGGCTTCCTACATGCCAAGTTTACTAAAGTTTACCAATGGATTTAACATTTCCATCCTTCGTTTATCACTTAGTTTTTGCCACTTTCTATTTGATTAGTTTCATTGTAACTCCCCATAGATTACCCGAAACAGCTTGGGGAGTAGCGATACCATGTTTCTGATATTTTCAGATACTGTGTTTCTAGGGGTTAGCTGAATGGAAAGGGATATAGATACATTCTTGATGTATATGCGGAAACCCATCATACTGGTTTCAGATTTGTATCTGGGTGAGGAAGTGACTATGGAAATGTATTCAGGCTGCTGGAGTCATCTGCAGAACTGGCTAGCCTTGATAATAACCTAAACATCCTAGCCTCATGTTGGTTGAATATTTTGTAAACTTAGGAGGTTTAGCAAAATGGTGATTTCAACACAGTGTGTGAGTTAAACTCTCCTATTTAAGGGAAGGCTCCCCCTATCTAAATAACTAAAAACAAATATGGATGGAACGATAATCTTTCCTCTTGTTTCAAAAGAGATCAAACTCTTCTCTCTTCGCAGAAAAGTAACATGAATTTTATAACCGCTGCTTGTAAATAAAATCAGTAGAAAGGAAATGAAGTTTCCTGAAAGCTCAAAGACTTCCGTCACTTCCTTCGGGATGGGAAAACAACCTCAAGCACAAAGTCTTGAAAATCTGCAATCCTATCTACCCTTTTAAAAGATAACTTTAATGATAATATACAACGTATGACAGCACAAAGTCTGAAATATGATGTATCTATTTAACTACTTTGAACGAGAATCGTCACGAGCACAAAGACTTGTAATTCTTTTTAAATTCTAATCTATGAATTCAATCTTCAATATTGACAGCACAAAGTCTGAAAATATATTAATTGAAGCTCTCCCTAGCAATCTTTCTCAATTTTCAAATGATCACAAAGCAATGTCCCAAAATGACATAAGAACACAATGGACACAAAGTGAGAATTCAACACAAAGTCTGAAATCTGCAATTCTTTGATATTATTTGAAAATGAACAACTTGTAATTATAAAGCTCAAAGTCTTTATGAGTACAAAATTCTGCAGAGTTTTCTTGCTTGCCAAAAAGATAACTTTACAAAGGACCCTCTAAAGTATTTATAAGAGAGAGGTCATGAGAAAATGGTGGGAGGATCCCAACTAATTTGAGAAATTCTCTCAACCACCAACTACTTGCAATTGACTTATTCAAAATTACAGTCTTAAACTATTTTGACTTGTAATTAGATTACATGTAATTACAATTTACAAAATTGCAAGTGAAAGAAACACTTGCGATTACAAAATTTGTTTTTACATGTAATTTGTCGAAAACAAAATGCATAAAGATAAAACATTTTATTCTACATCAATCCTAGCTTTGAAAGATTGAAATTTGCTGATAATTTCTTGCAACTCAGCTGGATCGGGGCCTAGTGTGTTCTTGGCAACTGCCACAGTCTTCAAGATTACATCAAAATATCCTATCGTCGCTAGTCTATGTTCTTCACAAACAGATTGCATTTTATCAAGGATCATTCTATGGTTAACCAACTTGTGAATTGAATCCATGACAAATTGTTCTGATTCCAGCTCTTGACGAAGATTTGCTGCCATTTCTGTAGTGACCATATCAGCTGCAAGTAATTCTCCTTCATGATTCAGAATTCTGCAAGGGATTTTCTCAAAGCTTGAAAGGATGTCTTGCTGAACTTCATCACTCATTTCTAGAGTAGCTTGGACATCTTTGATGAGATCTTGAATAACCAATGTTTTATTTGTCATGAGTTCTTCAAATTCTATGTATTTTTCTCTACTTGGTAGAATTGAATTGCTGCATAGAATCTGTAACTTGATCTGATCTATCTCATGCCAAATTTTCAAATCTTTTTCAAGTGGATCCAAACTTTGCTTAAAAACTTCCAAAGTTTGATTCAGCTTTATCTTTGCTATTTTGACATTATTCAAAACTTGTAATGTCTTTTCTATCACTGGTATGCTTTGATCAATCAATTGCGTTACCCAAGAATCAACTGCTTTGGCTTTTTGTGCAATTTTCTCCAATTGCTTGACTGATTCTTCAGAAGTGAAAGAAGTTAAAGGATTAACTTGCTCTGAAGAATTAGTAATCTTCTGAATAACTGAGATAAGCTGTGAATTCTCTTCTTTTAGCTTTTCTTTCTTTGCCAGAAGCTCATTGTAACTATGTGTTAGAACAGTTACTGAATTTTGAGCGTCTTGCATCATACTAGCATGTGTCTGCTTGCCTAAATCCACCCTTGTGAATTTATAATCAGAAACTTGCATTTCTTCTGGTGACTTGTCTGCAAGGGGTTCAGCTATCTCTGCATATTTCATTTTGTTGCTGTCCACAACTACCCGTGAGACGGTCTTAGCTTTCTTTGCAGCTTTTGGTTTTGAACTCTTCAATTGCTGGAAATCAAATACATCTGGAGAGATTGCTTGTTTCTTTCTCTTTAGAGTGACTGAATTCAACCATGGAGGAAGATCCAATGTGTCAGTATTTGAAACAACAACCGTATTTGAAATAGCAACAGATTCATTCTGAGTCACGGTTGTCACTCTTGGAGATGTCTCAGTTTGAATCGCAACAAAAGCTTGACTGGATGGCGCATTGTGATCAACATTAGCCATGAAACAATCAAAGCTTGCAGCAGATGTATCAATTTCTAGAAGTGTTATCTGTGATGTGTTTGGATACATTGGATTGGCATCAAAAACATTCTCCAGATTATCATGCATGTTTTCTATAGAGGCAGTCACCGTTGATGAAGTTGATGTATGAAGAGCAACTTCAATAGGAGGAACATAAACCGTTGAAAAGGAATCAATATCACTATCAAATTGAGACAACGGAGACATCACTGATACAGGTGCAACATCGATCTGAGGGGACATTATACTTAGAGTAATAGGAGACTGAAGAACTTCTTTTTCTTGCTGATCGATGACTTGGATCTGCGTCTCTCTAACCTCCTTCCTTTTTAATGTTGGTTCCTCCAAAGGTTGTTCTACGACACGGTTGACTCTTAGCTTGATCCTCGTTCTTGAAGAAGAAGCACCTTCCTTGGATTTATCCCTGACTTCTGATTTCAATCCAAAAGGACTAGCTGAATCATCTTCATTATTAACCCTGATTTTTATAGTCTTGACGCCTATACTCTTGAGCCAAGAGTTAGTATTTGCCAAGATTGACTGAAATCTATTGAAGATAGAAACTGATTCTTTATTAGACCATTTTATTGTTGGAGTAGAAGCATCAGCAACTCTTTGTTCTTCATATTCTGGATCTAAAATCAGCCCATCATCAATTACTCCTTCTGGAATCAAGGTTAGATTAAAATCAACAACCTGCTCAACTGTAAGCTTGCAATAGTCCATTTTATAGATATCCTTCTCTGTTCGGAGATCTGCCCAAATATCTTCAAGGCGATGCACATGAGTGAAGGCCCTCTTTATCTTGTCCTTCATGCCTCTGTAATCAAAATCTGCTCTAGCTTTGAATCTTTTCATCTTAACTTCCTGAATCTCGGTTTCCATAGCTTTTGCCTTTGGAGTACTTGTCAAGGAGTATCTCCCAATCTGTAATGGTTTATGAGATGAGATACTCACTCCAGTTTTATGTTGCAAAGCTTGCCGTGCATGCATTGTCATCAACTGTCTTGCTAGCTCCATTAAAATGATCTTATCAGTTGGATACCTCGGCAACATGTATGGCTGATCTTCAAAACAGCCAACCCTTATGTACGTAAAAGTAGGAAACTGAAGAAAAAGGCAACCATATTCATTGACTTTTTTCCAAGCAATATCTGATACTTTGTTGTTTTGCAAGGTCTTGTAAAAAAGGCACATGAAATAGCCAAAGAATGCATCTTGAACTCTTCTGTAATGAATCCTGCTAGGAATCAAAGGTAGCTGATCATAGTATTCCCAAACTGGGACTAGAGATCTATCTCCGACAGTAGAAAGGCCTGGAAACTGTCTCAATGAAGCTGCTATATAAACCAGATAGGAATTCATATAGAAAGTGAGCGTGGTAGGAACTTGTGCAAGCTGCACACATAAGCTATCACTGATTATTTCACCCCAGAAGATTGGGTGTTGTGCCTTCCTAATCACCACTATGAATTTGTACATCCACTTCTCAAAGACATTAGAGAATTTCAACCCCATAATTCTGCTCAAGAGAGTGATGATATCATTAATTACTTCTTTGAAGTCAGATCGATACAGCTTAGCCCACCGAGACACACCAGCTCGACGCTTGAGAAGCCATTTGGTATTGATGTGCTGTTTACAATCTTCTTTCTTTTGCTCACAATGATCTAGAGCACTCTTCAATGAGATATCTGAATATATGGGTGAATCCGGAACTCTGAAAACCCTATGAATGGTTTCTGGATCAAGCCGTATGACTACATTCCCATCATCATCTTTAATGGTTCTGGATTCTCTGTCAAAATGAGCTGCGCACGCAAGGACGAACTCTGGTTCTAGGACAGCAACAGGAAAGGAAGCAACCGGATGAATACGACTTTTAAACAGCAACTGCATATGATGAAAAGTTGATTTCTCAGCTCTCCCCAAAAACTCAGACATATCAACATGCCCAATCTCCGTGTCTTTGATTTCTTCAATGTTTGAGACAATATGAGAAGGTGAAATCTCATTCTGGTATTTGTTATATTTGTACTCATCTTTTTGTTCGGTGGAGAAGAAGGTTCCTCCGTCATTGAACAAGAATCTGGAAGATTGCGATGAAAGTTCCATAAGGTCAAGACATCATCAACGTTTACAGGCGTAGACATGGCGAAGGCTCAAACTCAGAATGGTATTTTGGCTGTTTGAGGGCAGAAAATGAGCATTATAACTCATTTCGGGTTTTTGGAGGCTGATTGCGAGTGAAAAGGACATATGCTTTTTATGACAAATGAAAAAGCTAGACTGCAACTTTACAAAGTGCAAGTCACAACTTTTTAAATTGTATTTGCAGTCAAGGATAAAAAGTCCGTTTTTAAGGCACTTTAAGAGTATTTCGGGATTTTGAAGGCCGACTGCAAGTGGAAAGTGAATGTCGGGATTTTTAGGGAGACATTGCAAGTAAAAGAATATTACTTTTTGAACTTGTGTATTGATTAAAATCTCCGACTTGCAATGGGTGAATAAAAACCCGAATTACTTTGCTTCACTAACATTATCATTTTTCTTTTCTTTTTGTTTCTTTTCTATTTTCAGAAATGGTAAATGGGATGAAGTGATGAAAATGGATGCCATGAGGAAAAAGCATTTGGGTATGAGGCAAATGAAGGCATTTGAAATGTGAAGAAAAACGTTTTCCAAATAAAGAACAAAAAACGCGTTTCCAGCTGAAAGGAAGATGATAGCATATGAAGTGGAATGAATGAAGTCATGAGAAATGCGTTATCATGCGTTAGATATGTTCATGATGGAATGGCGAAAATGAAGAAGAAATGTTTTTTGTGAAAAGACGCGTAAATGCGTATGGAAAGACAATGACGTTGGTGAATAAGAGGCATGAAGGCGTTGAAAGGAGAAACGTATTTTGGTTAAAATGTTTTTAGCATAGCCATGAGGTGAACAAAACGCACATATAGAAACGATTTATAAGGACATAAAATAAAGAAAGACAAAGAAAAGAAGAAGACACATACCTGAAACGAAAATTGCAGACAAACAAGAAGAAGAAACCGTAGGCGTGATTGCAAACTCAGAAAAAGAAAGAGACTCGATTATTTACAATTGAAATCCCGGTCTTCAAACAAACGAATTTATGAGATCCCCAAGGGAAGAGAGGTGAAATAGGATTCGAATTGCTTCAATGAAGAATGGTGTCGGACTTTTACACGCCTTTAGCAAGTTACCCAAAATGAAATCGGGGTTTTTGAAATGCTTTGCAAGTCAATCGGGTCTTTCAAAGACAAATGCAAGTCACTTTAAATAAAATCAGACATTTAAAAACACTTTATGAGCAAATCGGGATTTTTAAATGCAATTGCAAGCAATTTTAGATAAAATCGGACCCTTTTCATGCTTTTGCAAGTGACTTAAAGGAAATCGGACCTTTTTCAAACAATTACAAGTATTTTATGAAAAATGACTTGTAATGAACTTAAAAAGTTCTTATAATTGCAAGTATCTCAAAAAGTTCCTATTAAAGACATTTTTAAAGTAACTTGCAATTAAGTTAAAAAAAACTCCTACTTGCAGTGATGTCAGAAAAACCCGAATTGGATCAAAAACACACTAAAAATGACTCGGAATTTCACGAAAACAGGCGAGAATGTGTAAAAAGTGGTAACCCAAAGGACTATAGACTTAAAATTTGAGATTTGCTAATCTTTGCACCTCAAAGTACGTGCCATAGAGAAGAAAACCTTCAAATTTAATCAAAATTTCCATTGGTTATCCCAATTTTTAACAAGTCAAAAATTAGGGACAACACCTCACATTAACTGCTCTAATCCATTATATCTCAAGAAAAACAAAAGGAAATTGTAATATCTCTTTTCCATTACACACATGAATTATAAGAAAATGCTCGTGTGGTAGCCATATGCCATATTAGGTGTTTCATTGCGAGATTCCTTGCTTATGCGTGCTTCCCATAGCTTCTAATCAAAGTAATCTTTACATAGGTTGCTTGTATTGTGAAACTTGAACCACAAACTAAACTTCCATACTTTTATATTCTATGGAGTGTAGCATCATAAAGTGGGAGCGACATTGTTCAATGGAATACATAGTGTGGAGCTTCCATGTGATGTTGATATTTACTACAAGATGTTTAAGGGTTGTAAGAGTTGATATAGAATGCTCTATACCATGCAAGATTTGGCTATGGAGGTAGTTGCCCAAGATCTAGGAGCTTCAATGAAAGCATAGGATAGATCCAACATGAGAGAATAATTTAATTCTATTAGAGGATGCAAATACATGATATGTGTACATGAATTGAGATTACAAAGAGAACATCGTGGTTATATAGACCAAGGTGAAACACATGCCATCATAAAATTATGACGTGTCTTGATGTAATGTGCCCTTCTCAGGCCTAGTTAGTTCGAGGACTGTTAGCCTATTTCCTGAGTTCCCGTGGGCTAATTGGTGCTGATTGGAGCTTCCAGTTTTGGTTTTTTCAGATCGAATGCTTTGATGGAGTTTTTCTTCCATTTTTGATGAAGATGTTTGAGTTTCTTGTTGTTGATGTTATTAAGCAGCGTCGGGCTGCTGCTTCCAGACCAGGACGATTTGTTCATGTTGAAGGCAATTCAAATTATAGCCCAATGGCTATTTGAATTGTAATCTTTATAATCAAATGAAGAGGCGCTTCATTAACACATATTTATTGAGGCTGACATGAGGAGATGTGACTTCATCTTGGAGACATGTCTTTTATTAAGAGACATTTAATATTTGTTATTATTTGTTATTGTGGCCGACCTCTTGTTTGGTGGAGACGCATCCCTTCATTGGTATATGTATAAATACAAGACGAAGATCATTCATTTTAATAATCAAGTTCATTTCAGCATTCGCATATCTAGAAGGAGTTCATTTCGCAGCAGTAGATCTTCATCCTGTGGCAACAGTTCGATCTCAAGGAAAAACATATTCATTTGTATCATGCATCTAAGAGAGATGCTATTATTCATTGTATCAAATTGGCATTGTGTAATGTCTGAGTTGTAAGCAGATCTCTGCTCTTATTCTATCAATATATAAGAGATATATTGGTTGGGTTTTTCTCCCTCAGGTTGGAGGGTTTTCCCAGGGTATCTTGTGGTGTTCATTGTCTTATGTGTTGCATTTTCTAATTGCTTTCATTTCTGATCTTAAAACTAACATGGTATTAGAGCAGGTCAAGAAAAGATCTGATTAGAAATTGATTGCAAGGAGGACTTGTGAGGCGGGCGATAATATCTATCTTTGAAGGCGGTATTCTTCAGTGATGTCTCACTGATCATACTCTCTGCACATCCTTACTTATGTTCCGAAGACAAGAGTTATATTTGGAGCATTGTCATTACATTCTTATGCCGGAGACAAATCCCGAGGAGATTTCGCGTGGCATCTTCTTCAAGTATTTGAATGCAGGAGAACATACAAAATGTTCTTATATTCATTTGACTTCCTTTGTGGATACGAGAAACCTTATCAAACGACATTTACTGTTAATGTTCCTGTTGGCATTTGATAGTGCCGTAGAGTCATATATGGTCGTTTGGGCAGAATCGGGACTACCTTATCTTCAATATTTCATATTGCTGGCAATGCTTTTGTCTAAACATTGAAGGAGCAGATCTGATAAGTATTTGTGGTGTTGTGAATTCATGTCGTCTCCACTGTTACTGGCGATCACTGGCAAAAGGTTCGATAATCTGTTGCAAATGCTCAGCGATGAATTTATTCTAAAAGATCGATAGAAGTTTTGGCGTCCCATGAATATTAAAGGAATCGTTTGTGGCATTCATAGTCGGTATTCACATTCAATACCATAGCTATTTGCGTATACATTCCTAATCTCATTATTGATACAGTCAGACTTTTATCGTGGATCACTCTTCTGTGGAGGCGACTAAGGTTAAGCTGACATTTAGCATTGGCGCTAGTACATCCATGTCATCCCGATATCAAACATTTTCACTGATAAACATCATTGCGCTGGAGCAGTCAAATGTCTCGATATTGGGCATATTCATTCCGTTGATGACTTTTATTGTTGCTGATGCTGAATGAGTGCACGGGCAATCAGAGGTGGAACAAGGGTTCAGTGGGCTATCTCAACCCGGATTAAAATATTCCGGAAGTTTTTCTTTATTGAGCACTCACTTGGGAGTCATTGATTATCAGCTCAAGCAAAGGGGTTGACTTGCAGCGATCGATGCCACTGAAAGGACAGAGAGAGCAGATATTGTGATCATCGTTTGAGGATATCGATCCCTCTCTTTTCTGCGTACGGGATTTTGATTCAATGAGATAAGTATTTCATGGTTGAATAATGTTCTTGCATTTTTTTATGTAGTTATTAATTGATGCTATAACATTGAGATATAAATCATGTATGCTTCTAGCATTGGTATCTCTCTTCGGGATAATTGAGTTCTATAAACTAGTAGTAATCTCTCCTTAATGTCTTCAGGACGAACCAAGAAGTGTAAGAGATTACTTTCAAGAGAAGAAGTGCTTGATGCATCTCGTAGGCTGAAGCATGGAGACACAGCTTGCAACCATGAGACTGAGTTGATGGCTGGAGACATCTCTTTGAAAAGGAAGAATTAACCTTCAGAGGGAGTTCTGTGACTCACGCAGAAGAAGTGAAGGTTGCAGTGTTGCAAGGCCTGATGCTAAATCCTTGAAGATCCTCTTCAGCAGTTGAGATAAGAATTGCTCAAGTCAGTCAACCTGGATTTAACATTGGTAGCTCTGCAAACCTATTCGGTATAGAGTGTTTTGGGATGAGATCGAAGAGGACAACCTTGAATCTCTACAGAGGTGTGTGCTGGAAACCATTTATCTAAGGCAAGCGTTGCAGGCAATCTTGAACAATGAGGTCAAAAGGTTGATGGAAGTACTTAAAGATTCAGAGGGAGCCAATTAAACCTAAAGAAGATGGTAATCTAATTGATTTTGGTTCCTTATGTTGATTTATTTCTTACTGGAGAAGATCACCTCATTATCAAATGTAAGAAGGAGCTAGCTTCTGAATTTGAAATGAAGGATCTTGGTCTCTTGCACTACTTCCTTGGCTTAGAAGCATGGCAAAAGCCGGATGAGACCATTCTGAGTCAAGGGAAGTATACAATTGACATCTTGAAGAGATTTGGTATGATGGATTGTAAATCCATGTCTACGCCTATGAAGACCAACTTTCAGAAACTTAAGGAGACTGCAGCTAGTTTAGATATGGTGGATCCTACTATGTACAGGCAGTTGATTGGATTGTTGATGTATCTAGTCAATACTAGACCAGATATTTGCTATGCAGTGAGTGCACTTAGTCAGTTCATGTGTGAACCAAGGCAAATACATCTAGTTGCAACAAAGTATATCCTAAGATACTTGCGTGGCACAATTGGATATGGCTTGAGATATTCTTTTGGTGTAGACTTGGAGCTGCATGGATATACTGATTCTGATTGGGCAGGGTGTGTCACTGATCGAAAGAGCACCTTTGTATGTTGTTTCAGTGTGGGGTCTGTGATGATCTCCTGGTGTAGCAGGAAGCAGTCTTCAATGGCACTAAGTACCACAGAGGCCGAGTATATTGCAGCTTGTGTGGCAGCTAGAGAAGCAGTGTGGCTTCGGAAGCTCCTTGCAGGATTGTTTGGACAATTGATGGAGCCGACTGTCATTCATTGTGATAATCAAAGTTGTGTGAAGATTTCTGTCAATCCAGTGTTTCATGACAAAACCAAACATGTTGAGATCAAATACCACTATATCAGAGATATGGTATTAAGGAAAGCAATCCAGTTGAAGTATATCATCACTGATGAGCAGACGCCATACATTCTCACCAAGCCTCTTGCCAGAGTAAAGTTTGTGTACTTTCGAGACAAGCTTGGTATTGTGGAGAATGAAGCCCTAGCTGAGGAGTCTCAGCATCAGTGAACTTCAGATTTGCTTTAATGCATTTCTCTCTGTTAGAGAGATTTGAGGTGCAAGCCCTTGTTTATGCATTTCTCTCTATGAGAGAATTTCAAGGTGAAAGCCCCTGTTTCCACCCTCTGGGAGAACCATGGTGGATGTCATGTGTGTGACAACATGACAACATCATGTGAGAGAGTCCGTGATGATTTTCTTGTACTTGTGCTTTTCACCCTCTAGGAGTAGCCATGGTGAATGTCACGATGAGGTGACGATATCACGATTGAGTGATGGACACTTATGTACATTTGCCATACATGGGAGAGCCATGATGGTTAATATCACGATGAGGTGATATGTTCTTTTGCCATACATGGGAGAGCCATGATGGTTGATATCATGATGAGGTGATATGATACTTTTCCACATATGGGAGTTGCCATAGTGGTTGACATCATGATGAGGTGATATGTCTTATATAGTTGGAAGTATCCTCCCTAGCTGAGAGGGAGTGTTGATGTTATTAAGCAGCGTTGGGTTGCTACTTCTAGACCAACACGATTTGTTCATGTTGAAGGCAATTTAAATTATAGCCTAACGGCTATTTGAATTGTAATCTTTATAATCAAATGAAGAGGTGCTTCATTAACACATATTTATTGAGGTTGACATAAGGAGATGCGACTTCATCTTGGAGACACGTCTTTCATTAAGAGACATTTAATATTTGTTATTATTTGTTATTGTGTCCGACCTCTTGTTTGGTGGAGACGCATCCCTTCATTGGTATATGTATAAATACAAGATGAAGATCATTCATTTTAATAATCAAGTTCATTTCAGCATTCGCATATCTAGAAGGAGTTCATTTCGCAGCAGTAGATGTTCATCCTGTAGCAGCAGTTCAATCTCAAGGAGAAACATATTCATTTGTATCTTGCATCTAAGAGAGATGCTATTATTCATCGTATCAAATTGGCATTGTGTAATGCCTGAGTTGTAAGCAGATCTCTGCTCTTATTCTATCAATATATAAGAGATATATTGACTGGGTTTTTCTCCCTCAAGTTGGAGGGTTTTCCCAGGGTATCTTGTGGTGTTCATTGTCTTATGTGTCGCATTTTCTGATTGCTTTCATTTCTGATCCTAAAACTAACTCTTGTAGTGTGAGAATGCTTGCCAATGGTGACCATACCATCCATAGCAGGTTGTACCACTCATAGCAGGCCTCACATGTCCATTACAACTATATTAGTGTTTGAAATTTGAATGATGATTTTAGACTTCTTTCAGATCCGTTCATGATAGTTTTTGCAGTTTAAAATCAGAAAATGATGAATTGTTGATGGTGGAGGCCGTACCACCTTGCTCCAACCGTAACTCCAAGCTGGGCGTGAGCTTTTGGGATTAAATCACTGCACCTTTGGAAGAGATTTCACTTGGTTTTGAGGTGCCTAGGCTGGGTCAATGATTATCAAATCATTTTGAGGTGAACATTGCTGAGGTGGAGGTGTTTTGGGGCGCTTACCCTAGCCGCCCAAACTTGTAACAACTGTTTTCAGAGTGTTTTAGACCTGCTATAGAAGATATAAGCAACCATAAGGAGATTTCAAACCTATACCTATGTTTCCTAGCACCTGATTGCTAGGTATATAAGTTGGTTGGAAAGTCCATGATGAGCAACTTTCCTTTACATGGTTTACGCATTCGAGGTCCCAAAACTAAGAGGAACTAACGTGTCCTAAAAGTGAGAAAACTTGACTAGGTTTTTGAAGACCTAGTTGATGAAAACGATCACCTTGGACAAACGAAGGGGCATAAAAATTATTTGAAAAGGGGAGAAGGCTTAGAAAACCCTTATCTAACCCTAGTTAAGAGGTTTTACATTTTGGAAAATGTATGGGAATGAGGTCGCCCCTGCACAAAATGAGGCTACCCAAACATACATAGTGAAAATTTTGGGATTTTAACCTTCGAACCAAGCCGCCCCACTTTCCACCAAGCCACCCCACTTTCTACCAAGCTGCCCCAACATTCCAGGCCGCCCTAGAATGCTCTAGGCTGCCCCAACACACTTAGACAAGTTTTTGGAAGGTTGGGTTAACAAATGAAATGTGCCCAAGTTCATTTTAAGCTTCCAAGCCATAATTACATTCATAAGCATTCCCAATCATGCCCGACACCAACACCGAGACACGTAACTAGTCTAAAACACTAACTTTCAAAAATGAATTACAACCATCTCATGGGAGATGCCCACTTACAAATTACATTACAATTGCACTACAATTACATATGAAAGGACTCAAATGTCCTAAAACAATTAAATTACATTCAAATTAACTAATCACAAAACAATTAATGAATAAAAAGATGATGTCGATGCCTATTCGCTCTTCGAACCACCGAACCCCTATGGTGGTTTACACACCACGCTACTGCGTGAAACCAACAAGGTTCACTCCCACTGTGCTAGGAGATGCCACAAGGCCCATACACACTCACACAAGACACAATGGAAATTGGTATACACTCACGCCAATCACGAAGTAAACATATGTCAAGCATATCGTACAAGGATAGCTAAGACAAGCAAGCATCAAATAATGAACCAAATAACAAATCCATTGGTATACATAAACACTCACATTGGGGCACATCCAACAATGGAGGAAACCATCCAAAATTTCATAGAAAAAAGGACCAAGTCTTATAGTCAACACATTTGGCGAACTCAAGATTGGGTACACAACCCAATGCATTATATTCACAATTTATCAAATTTCAACGAATATTTCAATAACATTTCCAAATGCATATTTTCATAATCCACGAAGTACAACTTCGTCAAACACTCCAAAACTTTCATCACACCCCCCAACGAGTGTGGCACAAGTTTTTTTGTTCAAATTCAATGAAATTTTCACACAATGCATAACATCACATTTTACGAGGTTCCATCAATTCAAAACATTCAAATTCAATCATTTTCATATAAAACTTTCAAATTTTTCAATATTTTAACAATGCAAAAATCAGGAATTTTGTCAATTCCATCATGGAAATTCATCAAAATTCAAATTTTAAAAAAGAAAAATCTATGAATAACCTTTGGTGGCAAAAGTGCCCAATACCCTTCTTAAGCTATAAAATTGACATTTTCATCATTTCCCGAAAAACTGGGCATGGTAACCCCGCCATTTTAACAATTTCCAAAATTTAAATAGAAATCTGCTCTACGCAATTCAAAGTGCAAAATAAAAGGAGATGGAAGGATTCTACACTCCCCTAAACATTCTCCTACAAACAATTTGGAAGATTAATGCTCATACGAATTTAAAATCAAGAAAATACCTCAATGTCCTCCAAAATTTGAAATGAGAAGTTCTTCGAGCACGCCAAATGAGGAGTCTCAAAAACGAGCAATCATGATCCCTTCCCAATTCCTATTCCAACGAATCCGACCTCGTTGAATTCCATTGAGAATTGCTCTCCCAATCAACAAAATTCAAAATGCTCAAAACTGAGATTTTTCCTTCTCCCAATTTTCCCAATTTCATAACATAAAAATGGAAATAGAAACTCATTTTCTTTTTAACCCCTTTTCTATTCCTTATAAAATAATATATTTTCTTTTCTAATTAATTTCATTAAATCTCTTATTTCACCCAAGCCCAATTAACACATTTTAAATACAATCCGATTTACTATTCCACATTGAATCCATGTTTTTAATATATATGACATATTTCACATTACTTTGCGGAAAATTAGGATTCAAATCAAATTAAATTAATATAACTCATTTTTCCATTCATCCATTTGAAACTTCCACAATTAACCCCCAAGTCTCGAAAATCAGTTAAAATCATTTCTCAATATCATTCAGCCTATAATTTCACTATTAAATCCATATAAGCATTTAATTAAATTAAATTGCGGAAAAGGGAAATTTAACTAGGCATCAACCACACATTCACGAGACATCCACAAAAGAGTTACGATATCCAGAATCATACCAATGGTAGTGTCCAGGTCAACATGGGTAAAATAACGAGGGTCTCACATTCAAATTGTGTATGACAGGTAAGGCAATACAAAAATGGCCAATGTGACATTTCCTTATAACCATTGTTGGGGTATACTCAAACTTGTGGAGCCAGGTGGAGAAATACCTAGTACTTGTAACCACTCAATGCACACGTCAAGCGTATTTGCTCCATGCATATAAATAGCCAAAGCATTGTATAAATATCCCACGGTGTACAACATCATATCCATAATTTCATTGCATTTATGATAAATTTCATTATATCATTTAATTATAACATCTATATGAATGCATATATTAATGAACCAGAACATGATAATAATCACTCGGCAAGCTCGCATCATGCAAACATCCCAAGAAAACGTCCAAAATGGAATGCATCCATTCCCTTTTAAGGGGCTTTAGCAATATAACACATACACACTTTTGTGCCATTTAAATCAAGAACAATGGTAAAATAACCATAGAGGAAGCATGAATCAAGACATAGAACAATAATGTCAAAATATGATCATCTAGCATTTTAACATATATATAAAGTACAATTCTCCCACTAACATCATATGCTAGGAATAGGTAGGCACTACAAATTTCCCTCACAAATCTGATTACTATCATGTATTATTTCTTTTCACAAACATGATCCAAATTATGCACACTTTTCTTTTTATAAGTCTGATCCAATTTTTCCTATATCTTCCTTCAACTTGGTCACTATGTATATCAATTTTCTTAGACTTTTATACACCTGCTCATATCTTTTTCATTTAATTACACTATTTCCTTCTAGAATAAATCAGAATTGCCCTCCATTTTTCTGCTCTTTTACTCAGTTGTTATTTGGAAATATATTATTGGATTACTTGCTTGAATTCACAAACGTTACCACCTTATATATTCTTACAATGGATATGTCTCTGATAAAGGAATGTGTCTTTTACCAAAAGTTATGTCTCTACGAGGAATCACACCTCTTCCAAAAGTAATCGCTGCCTTTGAAAACTAATTCATAATCACCTTTTTGTCTTCTATGGAGCGCTGACTTTTCTTTAGTATATTTACTTTATTCAATTGCTGCCTTATCGAGGATAAATCAGACTACTGCACCTTTTTGAATTTTGTTTCTTTTTAATAATAATTGCACCTTTCTTAACATGGGTAATCCTCCTTATAATCGCTGCCTCTTTTGGAATATAGTCGCTGCTTTTTATTTGCATTGCCTTTACTTTTGTCTTAGTCACAGCTCATTGTAACTTTTGTCTTATTCTTGAATTCGTTGGATTTTCCTAAGCTTTAGCAACTGCTTCTATGTATCATATAAATATGATACTTTGTCTTGATCGATCTTCCTTTTCATGTAATCATATCACTTTTAGTTATCAATTGCTGCCCCTCATTTTGTCCATTGACCAGTCATCATATTTTGTCTTATTTATAAGTCATCATCTTGTTTTATTCACTGTTTGTCTTCTTCTTACTGCTTTCTAATTTCATTGATGACTGTTGCTCCTACCACCAAATTGTAACACATAGAAATCATTGTTCTTCACAAGGAAATTGTACCATATATAAAACTGATTGCTTAATGTGTATTTCAGAGTATGGTTATTTAGAAATGACTTCAAACCGTTTTTTATATCATCCTTGTCTCTTTTCTTCAAGGGAGTTGGCCTCTAACATTTATCTCTCCAATGTTTAAATCTTTAATTTAAACATGGATTCTCGAATGTGTAACGGATATAGCAGGCAACACTTATTATAACGAACAACTCTTATTACATCAATGATAAATCTCTTTGACATCAATGACTTTCTTTCTAACAATCACCTTAGGGATCTCCTTCGACATCAATGACAGTATTTCCAACACTTGCATCGGAGGATGAAAACCCTTTGATTGAAGGAGTGGTCTCATCTAGAGGTCACATTTGAGCTTTCATGGTGGTGGCTCTTCAGTGATATCAAGTTGGTTCGATTTACAGGTTGCCTTAGGAGTAAGTTATTATATTTTTGGCTGTATTACGGTTGGGCAGCTAATATTTGGATTATTAGGGCATACTGTTGAACTTTTTGTTTCATTTGTTACCATAGCTGTGTTTTGTAAAAAGATTCCAATTCCATTTAATGTAACTGGAGGGTTTTGTAGTTTTATCTTGTTTGTTAACTCAATTTGTAAATTTGGGTACTTTTGTGAATATAAAATCATGATTAAATCTAGTTTGACTAGTTCCTAATTAATACATCTAAGCTAGCAATTTAAGTAGTCGAAATATATTACATTAATATTTGGCTCGTGACATTACAATGGTATCAAAGCATATCAGCTAAAATATATAGGTTGTAGGGGATTTAAGGAATATTACCATTAATATTTGACTTATGATGTGAAATTGCCACATGATTCGTTGAATTTAATCAATGAAGTTTAGAATACGACAAATTTAAAGAAAACCTTAAAAAATTGTTTCAATTTG
Source organism: Sequoiadendron giganteum (assembly GCA_007115665.2). Lineage (NCBI taxonomy): Eukaryota > Viridiplantae > Streptophyta > Pinopsida > Cupressales > Cupressaceae > Sequoiadendron > Sequoiadendron giganteum. Next base: position 28,118,444 of record CM021101.1, read on the forward strand.
CCATGGAATCCATAAGGAAAATGGCTTAGGAATTTTCTATTAAAATATATTTAAAAAGGAAGTGATGGCCACTTCTTGTTGTAGAGTCTAGACTAAGCTCTTTTCCCAGCTATTTGTTTACTAGCGGTTTGGAACATTTTTGGTGTGGAAGCTACTAAGATCATGAACTTTGTATCAGGAGGGGTTCTGTATTGGCAAAATTTGAATCATATGATTAATGGGTGCTGTGTATGACTAATGAAATTGTTGTCGCTGATGTTGCAAGAGATGGCTGTAGTAAGCAACAAAAATAGGCACATCTTATTGATTTTTCTTTACTTTGTTTTGCGTAGGTTGTCTTTAGGTTTTGTTTTTACTATAGAGGTAGCTTTTGTCTTTGTTTTATTCTTTTACATTTATAAAATTTAATACATTTTTCAAATGTGGCAATATTTTTATTTTTAATTTTGTTGAAATTTAATAGATTTAAATATAATAATTTAAAATATTTAATTTAGAATTTTAAGTATTAATATATTTAATTCATTTACAATGTTGAAGCTTATTTATATTTTTTATATTTTAAGTTTATTATAATGTATTTAAATTTAATATAATATTATTTTATTTTTAATAATTATATTAAATTTGTATTTAAATATTTGCAAATTTATATCTGTCAAATTTAATCATGATTTTTTTTTTAACCTAACTTAATCTGAAAATTTATTCTCGCTGAACTCGAGTTTGAACACAAACTTTGTGACAGCTCCTGCCACACTTCGATAGTCTTTAATAGATGATATGTTTATTTTGAAAGTGGTTTTGTTTGTTTTATTGCCACTTCTTTCTGCTTGCAACCTTGCATTCAAAGTTCACCTTCTGTTGTTAAATAAGACATTGTTTGTTAAGAATAGTTCCATCATTGATTAAGATTAACTAGATTGCTCATTATGTAAGTGCTATTGTTTCGGTGTGCACCTCTTTGATATTTACTTGAGATAGTTAGAGACAATTGGCCCATGATAGTTAACATTTCTTTTGTTTTTCAAAGCCAAGGTTGTAATGTATCGGATTGATTTTTTTTTATTTCTTACTATCACAATGAACAAGCATGAAAACTTAACAGCTTTCGATCACCAAGATCCTGACGAGGTCAAGGTGAGAGCATGGGGTGAAAGGGTTAGAGTGATATCATAATAAAATTCTTGTAGGTGGCAAGCCACACAATTCAATATTGCAACTGTTACAAAATTCTGGAAGTAATAAAATGCTTATTATAGTGGCAAGCCTTCCAGATTAATTACAAACTGAACTAGAAATGAATGAAGCAATTACAAGTATTAAAATTTGCAGATAACCACAAAGATTATCATTAAATTTAATAATGCTGGAAAATAAGAATAATTCACTGTTGTCATGGTAGCTTAGCCTTTCAGACTTAAACAAATCTGTTTAAACTGGTGGTAAACCTTTCAGTTTTGTACAAATATCAAATAAGTGTGAATACTGAAGCTCTATAAAATTTCTCTGTTTATGACAGCAGCAACTCCACTGAAAATTATTAATATCAACAAATGTAATAATGACAATGACCAAAGTAATCAACAAATTGATGAAACAATATTACCAGAGAGATATCAACTGATAATAATATTACCAGTCCCAAAGGCTGCATAGAAGTGAGTGTTTACTCACATGACTAACTTCACCGTATGCAATGAATAAATGGAAATAGTTGACAGAACATAACAACTTACTAGAAGGTAAAGCATAAAATCATCACTGTTGTCTTTATTTATTCAACATATGCCAAGTACAGATATTTCATGACAATCATAACAGCAGTAATTTCTATTGGCTACATGACTCTGATACAAATAGTGGGCGGAGTTGGTTGAGTACCAACCATCGCGTCGCTCCATACATTAATTAACCCTTCGAGAACTAATTCCCGAACTACCAACTAACAAGACAAAACACACAACTAATTGCCAACTAACTAAGTCTTATTCATTTTATTCCCGGCCGACTAATTACATTACGGCCAACTACATCATCCCTCCCAACAAGTAGTCGTCTTCCAGGTGATTGAAAATGAAAAACTCGATCAAAACGGATTTAAGAAGAGGGAGGGAGAGAATGCGCCCCTGGGTGTACGGATGAAGAGGGAGTGGTGGTGGATTGTTGCTGGAGGCACTCAAGCTTCTGATTGGCCACCTTTTGTCGCTCCTGAGCTAGCTTTACAATCTTGACTGCTTCGGCGAGTTTGGCTTGAGCAACTGCCAACTCTTCTTTTGTACCCGCCAAGTCCTCCTTTTCTGCCAGTTGAGTAGCCTTTTCTGCCAACTGCACATCCTTCTCTATCAACTGGTTATCCTTCTTAGCCAATTGCCTCTCCTTTTCCGCCAACTCTTCTTCCTTCACTGCCAAGGCCCGTGCTCTCTTTGCGGTCACTTAAGCCAACTGCTCCTGTGACCTGTGGATTTGCTTCGCCAGCTCTATACGACATTCGACCACTTGCCCCAAGCCCTTGTCCCGTTCCCCCTCCGTCATATTGATAAGGAGCGACTATTGGCGCAATCGCCAGTATGCATCTCTGTAGCATCGTTCCATGCCATGAAGTGCAACGAGAACTTTGCCATGTCTTCCTGTCGTTGCCGGTCTCCTTGGCTACCATGCAACTGTCATTTCCTTTATCTGGTCTTTTGCCTACACATTCAACCAACCTCATGTTGTAAAGCACTGAAAGAACTCCTCACATCCCTTTGCATGAACGCCAAAATGTGCTCTGCCTCCTGTGCTACTAGGGGATCAAGTCCGGTGATGAGCTGTTGGCTTACTTCACCGATCTCTTGCATATGTCGACCCATTGCACTCAACTCCTGTATCTCTCTACCCATGGTACTCAATTCTTCTATGTACCTGTGCAAGGTGCCAATAGGGTCCTGAGGATCTGCTGGTGTCATCCCTGCCCTCCGTACTGGTCCCACTGATTCATCTCCGTTGGATGCTGCCTCTCTAGGCTGCCCTCGTCTCCATCGCCTGGGTCGTGTCGGTGAAGTAGTGGCACGGCCTGCTGGATGGGTGGTCCGTAACACTGCCGGTGGTGCCTGAGGGGTGACTACCACTACTTGGTCGAATAAATTGCCTCCCTCTGGCTGTATGCTCGGCGTAGTGGCTACAAGTTGCTGTGCATCTGGAGTGCTGAAGGGTGGCTGCTCGCTTGGCAACTCGGTGCTCTCCTGTGTATTTGCCGGTTGAGTGGCCGATTGCACACTTGACTCTCTCTGGGCGCTCCCCTGAGTGCTCGGCTAGGTGGTGTCTGGTATAGAGATGTGCGTTGGCTCCTTGGCCACAGCTGGCGATGTTGGAGGAGTCCTTGCCTATTCCCCCATCCCATCCATCCATGCATCCACTGCTTCATCACCTTCCTTCATTCGTTCCTCACAAGCGACCATTGCTACTGGCATCCTGTGTACTACTACCGGCGGGGAAATTATCGGAATGGCTTGCTAGGGTATGTCAGCAATGATTGCCTCCTCTACCTCCTGTAACCCCACTTCCCCTGCCACAAAGACTCCATCTGTGCTCATGTCCTCGTCCTCGTTTGAGGACACCTCAATGGCTGCCTCCTTTGTAGTGTCGCCCTCTCCTGTATGTTCTTCCTCCTGCTCGTCCTCCTCCTCTTCACTAGGTCTAGCCATCTGTCGTCTCCTTTTTTCCAATGGTGCTGCCTGCTGTGCCTCCTCTCCAGTACTCTGAATGCCCAAATTGGCCTAGTAGAATACAGTAGGCCACCCATCGTCAATCTCTGCCATCGACTGTAGTGTGCCCCAATGGCTAGTCGCCACTTGTTGGTGGATTGCATCCAAAAGTAGTCCTATAGCATGCTGTGTCATGTAACATGCTTTATGTCGGAGACTCATGAAGTCTCTCATCCGCTCTGAAAGCCTAGTTGCCTAGTTGTAGACATTGCCAGTCACCAATCCAGTCATTAATCCAATCATCCATATGACAATATCTGACGCCCTGCTTGCTCTTGTAAGCCCGCTTTTGATTAAATCCAGCACACACTTCCACTCGTCATTGCCGAGGAAGTTCTTCCTTAGCCCTCTTTTCCCTGCGCCCCAAATGGTATCCTTTTCCTCCTATGTGAGATTGGACCTGCAGACCCTAGTAACTAGAGCCTCCCGCTTCTGCTTTGACATTTTGCCTGGTTGTTTCGTTAGTGCCAGCCCTCGGGAAGGGATTCTGAAAACCCTTGTGAATTTAGGGGTGCCATACCATACTGTCACCTCGTAGCCCCTAAATTTGATTATGGACTTGTGGCTATGTCTGTCGTAGTCGACTACCAACTGGCGCAGGTAAGGTTCAAAGTCTCTAGCATTAAAAAATGGTACCTGTGCTGCTTTATCCACTTGTTCTTTTTCTAGTGCTCGCTTCAATATGTGGGTCTCAGGCGTTGCGACCCACCATGACTGACATTCCACACTAGTGAGACTTTCCCACGTGATTGTTTCTGGGATGACTGCATCATCACCGCCCTTGGCCATTGTTACGCTTCTTGCCACCTTTGGCAAAACAAAACTCAGCTTTCTGGCTTTGCTGGAACTCGCTGCCATTGTTCTTCCTTTGTGATATTTATTTTCCAGATAGCACCAATGTTCTTCACTCTCACTGCACTTGCTTGCCAGATTTAAATTGCTTGCTAGAATTGAATTGCTTAATTTAATTGGTAGTTGCCGACGGTTGCAATAATGATCGCCTGTCACACAATTCTCGGCAATCTGTCTTGTGGTGAATGGTACAACTTTTTCTCCTCTTCTGATTTGCTTTAATTTAAAAATTCGTACAAGATTTTTGAATTTAATTTTTCGCACAACAAACCTGAATTTGATGTTTCTGGCAATTTGACAAATTCGTACGGCCTCCCCAGCTTCTCCAATTCGTATGGCTGTCTCAGTTTTCCCAATTCGTTCGACCTTCTCAGAGCTTTCAATCCGTACGGTTGCCTCAGCCTCTTCAATTCGTACGACCTTGCTGGTGTACGCAATTTCTCTATGACGTACGGCTCCCAACCTCTTCTCTTTATGGCGTACAGCTTCAAACCTCTTCCAGGTGTGTACAGTATCCTTCTGGCGACTTCCTTTGGCAACTCAGATACCTCCTTTGGCAACTTGGACACTTTCTAACTTCTCTTTATGGCGTACGACTTCCAACCTCTTCCAGGCACGTACGGTCCTTCTGGCGACTTCCTTTGGCAACTCGGGTACCTCCTTTGGCAACTTGGACACTTTCTTTGGCAACTTGGACACTTTCTTTTGCAACTTGGACACTTTTTATTCGTACGACCTTCAATTTCTTGGCATTTTCTTCCTTTCGCCTTGTCTCCAGCTCCTTGCCAATTCGTATGTGCCTTGCCTGTGTTTTTTCCTTCTTGGTAGCTCATATGGCATGTTTAGTGACTTGTGCGATTTTTCCCTTGGCTCGTACGGACTTTCATTTGGCTTGTGTGGCTTTTGTCTCTTTAATATGGCCTATAATTTTCTTTTTCATGTTTATGAGGGCTTTGGCCACTTTCACCTTTCTTATATTTTTATTTCCCCATCTTTTAATCTCCTTTTTTAATTTTTAATTTTTTCTCTCTCCTCCGTCAATTTGCACTTCTTTGGCTTTACTTTCTCTCTCCTTTGGCCTTTTTCTCTCTCCTCTGTCAATTTTCACTTCTTTGCCTTTACTTTCTCTCTCTGGCTTTTTTCTCTCTTCCTTCAACTTTCTCTTCTCCATCTCTAGTTTCTCTCTCCTTCGTCAACTTTCTTTTCTTTGTCTCTAGTTTCTCTCTCCTCTGGCTTTTTCTTCTCTCCTCCGTCAACTTTCGCTTCTTCGTCTCTAGTTTCTCTCTCCTCTAGCTTGTTTCTCTCTCCTCTCGCTTTTTTCTCTCTCCTTCGTCAACTTTGTTTTCTCCTATTTTTTGCTTTTTCCTATTATTTATTTCTTCTTGATCATTCTTCTTTTCATACCTCTTTTTTCGCCTCCTTCCCGAACCTTCAACTTGGAAGCATAGTACCAACTAACTAAGTCTTATTCATTTTATTCCCGGCCGCCTAATTACATTACGACCAATTCCAGTGAGTAGTATAATAATGCTAGAGTAGCAGACTCTTAAAAATAAATTGCAGCACTTTATATCAGGTGTTTCAGCTTGGAAATGACAAGGGAATGATTTCCCAAAGGTTGCGTTTCTTTTCTAATATGAAGAGGTAGCTTCCAAGATTCCCACAACTCTCCTTTTGTGAAACGTGCTAGCCAATTTTTTCTTTTTCTTTTTAACTCACTAATTTCACCCGTTAACGTTAGTGAAATCATAAACCGATTGAAGAGAACCCTTTCTCTTTCTGATCAACCCAGATCCCAATATGGGCAAGGTGAGAGCATACTCAAAAGGGGATTGTTAGTATAAATTTGAACTGTTGGAAAGTACAATGAAAGGAAATAACAATCAACTCTACCACTTATTCAGTAGGAGGACTGGAGATAGAAATTACATCCAAGTAACAATCAACTCAACCACTTATTCAGCGGGAGGACTGAAAATGGAATTACAATACTGAAAGTAAATATGCAACTTGACCACTTATTCGGCGGGAGTATGTTGACGGCTCAGCTGATCAACAATATGAAAATGCAATACAATGTGGATTGAGCATGACCGGTCTCTTCCACAAGCATGGGAAAGCAGTGTAATAAGCAAGATAAGAATACTGGCTGATAGTACTACTGAACAACGTTACAATGGTGATATAACCCTGCAAGCACACTATATTAGTGGAATAAGCCAAGTACAAATGACTCTAGGAATGATGGCGCCCAGTTCCCGATGTAGAAAACCTGACACACATCCCTTAATATTTTCTTGCACGAATCCCAATGCAACACAAAATGGTACGACCCTCAGAAGGGCGATTTGCTTGGAAAAATCAGAATCTTCATTTGAAAATCTGCAAACTGGTACAAATGGTCGCCCCTAGCAAGGAAACAGATAGGTAAAGTACCCAAAACAATATCATTTTTATTTCATGAGATATGAGGAAAAGTACAAATCAGCTATGCAAAACCAGCAACTTTGAAAACTGACAAAAATGCAAATAACTCAACTACAATGTGCTCAATCTGCTCTCAAGGATTAAGAACAGCCAAATCTCAACTAGTTGCTATCTTTCAAGCAAGAAGTCAAGCCAATATTAGGAGGTTTGCATTCCTCGAAGCAACTCTCAAACCATTTCGGCAGCATAACAATACAGTAGACATGAGATAATCCATGAAGAACAAACACCCTCCTTATACAGACTCTGAAGAGAATCTCCAACTGTTTCTAGAAGGTGCGCCCAAGGTCCAAGAGGATATTTGAATTAGAGTTGACTTGTTTCCCCTCCTTCATGGTGGCGTCCAACTTCAAGGGAGAATAAATCTTTTAATAAAATAATTCCCTTCTCCAAATTGGCGTCCCATCTCCTCAAGAGTAATTTTCTAAGTTACCGGGTTCGCACCCGGAGGCCTCGAACCCAGTACGGGTTCACCTGCGGGTGCGCCCTGGGCACGGACCCTATGCGTACCCAGGGCGCACCCAGCTGATTGGTGCGTGGACCTGAAGGTACCAGACACGTACTTGGGCGTACCTCGAAGAACCCAAGGCCCATAATTAATAAAGTGTGCCCAAACATAAATAAAAAGCATTTTTTTTAATATTATTTTGTTTCCTAACCCTAATCCGGCCCAATATGAGGCCTTTCAACACTAAAACATTTCATTTTTACTTCTCATTTTGCTCTCACTATATTTTCTCTACATCTTGGCATTTTGAAGGGAGGTGATTGTATTTGAAGGAGATCGATTGTGGAGTGCCAAATAGCTTCTACAAAGGAGATTTAAGTGTTTAAGGTATGCATTTAAACCCTATTCTTTGATCTTTTGAACTATTTTTTCAAGTTTCTTAGTTTTTGATGGATTTTTTCAAGTTTGTGAAGAATTTTTTCAAATTTGTTTATTTTTTTTTCATTTTTTTTATAGATTGCAACAATGGCTAGTAGTCAAAGTTCAGTGGGTGGGGAGGGAAGTCAAAAATTCAAAATTGAGAAAGGATCTCCTTTATGGGCACATACCACAAGAATTTCACAAATTCCTGGAGGTGGGGGTTTTGTTTGGAAGTGTAATTTATGCAATGCACAATATAATAGCTCCTATTACCGAGTGAAACTTCATTTTATGGGCCCTAGTGGCAAAGGGATTGATATGTGCGTGGGCCCAAATAACAAGTGGTTGTCTTCTGTACAAATAGCAGAATTTATAAAAGAACAAGAAGATGCTGACAAATCAATTGCAAAAGGAAAAGAAAGTAGTTATTCTTCTGGAAAGAAAAAAACACCAACATTACCCTCTCAGGCAGTTAGGGCCTCTAGACATCCCTTCTTGCCTATGCCCTCTACGGAAGAGAAATATGAAGATGAACAACAAATCACCACCCGCAAGGGAGGTCCATTGGAGAGGGCATATAAAATGGAGGCAAGAGATATTGCTGAAGAAAAAATTGCACGTTGCCTCTATGCCATGGTCTTCCATTCAACTTGGTGAGATCACCATATTGGCGGGACATGGTGTCAACACTAAATAGTGCACCTCCTGGTTTCACAAGTCCTGGGTTTGAAAAGGTGCGTGCCACCTTATTGCAAAGAGAGAAAAAATCTTTAGAGGCCGAACTAAAACCAATTAGAGATTCTTGGATTGAAACAAGTGTATCTATTGTTTCTGATGGATGGAAAGATTGCAAAAACCATCCATTGATCAATGTTATTGCAGTGTCCCCCAAGTGGGCAATGTTTTTGAGGGCAGTTGACTGTGAAGGGGAAGTGAAAGATGCAGAGTTCATTTCCAAGATTCTCATTGACTCCATAGAGATGGTGGGTGATGAACTTGTTGTCCCAGTGATTATGGACAATGCAAAAGTTTGCAGAGCTGCAGGTGCTTTGGTAGAGGCTAGATATGAGCACATCTTTTGGACACCTTGCACTGTACACTCCCTCAATTTGGTGATGCAAGCAATTGGAAACCAAATAGAGTGGGTGAAAGAAATATATCGAGAGGCCAAGGAGATCCAGATGTTTGTGACAAACCACCATATGTCACAAGCAATTTTCAGAATTTTTTCAAGATTGGAATTGTTGAAGGTAAATTTAATTTATTTAGTTTCATTTATGTCATGTTTTACATAATTGAATTTTTTTTATTTTTTTACTTATTTAGTTATTAACTTATTTACATGTTCCTAGGTTGTTGAGACCCGATTTGCATCTCACACAATTGTTCTGAGACGACTTGTGAAGGTGAAAGAGGCATTGAGTCAAATGGTTATTAGCAACCAATGGGGTATATGGAAGCAATCAAATTCAGAGAGGGCCCAAAAGGTCAAGGCATTGATCTTGGATGACATTGGTGGGATCGTGTGAATTATGTATTGGAGATGACCGAACCTATCATGTCTATGCTTCGGTTTGCTGATACAGATGAACCATGCTTGGGGGATGTCTATGATAGCATGGACACAATGTTGGAGAAAATAAAAATTGAAATACAAAAGAGAGAGAATGATCCTGAAGACACCCTTTACAAAAGGGTGGAAGCAATCGTTCTTCACCGTTGGAACAAGATGACAACACCATTGCACCTCCTTGCATATGCCCTATCTCCAAGGTACTAGACTAGAGAAGTACTTTCTATCCCAGGGAGAATACTGCCATATAGAGATCTTGAAGTTGCTAGAGGGTATAAGAGTGCATTTAATAGACTTTTGACTGATCCAAAGGTGGAGACAAGTGTTATGAAAGAATTTGGAATGTTTATCATAGGAAAAAATCTTAGCCCTTCTGTTGTCAAAGACCAATACAAAATGGATGCTATTACATGGTGGTACCTCCATGGTCAAGTTTATATGTACCTCCAACCTCTTGCAATCAAGATCCTCTCGCAAGTAAGTTTTTTTTTTTTGCCACTTGCATTGTAGAATTTAACACTTAACATTCTTGAATTTATCTTGCATTTTTTATTTTTAATTTTGTTGGTTTTCTCTCTAGGTTGCAAGCTCTTTTGCTGTTGAACGGAATTGGAGTACATACTCCTTTATCCACTCAGTGAAGCGTAACCGATTGGCTGCAAAAGAGCTGAAGACTTGGTGTATATTCATTCCAATTTGCGTCTTCTGTCACATAAGGAACCTCAATACAAGCAGGGGGCGACAAAGCTTTGGGATGTAGCACCCGATTCTGCTGACTTGGATGGAACCATTCAGGATCTTGCTAGAGCCACTATGGATGATGTGGATGATAATGATGATCATGACATGCATGGTGCTAGAAGTGGAAGTGGAACTGCTTTGGGTTCAAATGATGAAGATCTTGAAGTTGAAGCCACTGAAAATCCAAATCACGATGACTTTTTTGATAATCTTTTTGATGATTGATGAACATTGAAATTGAATCATGTTTCAACTTTCATGAACTACATTTTGTAATTCAGTAATACTGTAATTGTGATGATTTCCATAATTGAAATCATTGATATGGCGTATTTGAATATTTTTCAACTATCAATTGACATTTAATATTTATCTTTGGCATTTGGCATTGATCAATGATCAAGTATCTTACTATGAAATGATTTAGTTTTACAATTCTGTATATTTCTCTTATTTTTTTGTATATATAATACATATATATATACACGTACCCAAACCCCTAAAAAAAATTCATGTACCCACGTACCGGGTTCTCGTACCCGAACCCGTCCCCGAACTCGAACCAGTAACTTAGGTAATTTTTGACTTTAGAAATATTAAATCACCTCTAGATGAGGCGTCCACCCATGAAATCCCTCTTTTAAAAGCAACATTAAGTTATATCATTAGGACAAGGGATCCAACGTGAAAATATAACATTTATATCATAAAATAATTTATTTCTCCAAAAATTCCACCACAAGGCTTAAAGTCAGCATTACAACCCCAAACTGCCTGAAGAGGAAAGCCCACTGAGATGATGCTATAGTAACACTGCTAGAGATAGAATTTACTAAAAATAGTAAATTCAGAAGGTCGCTCAGAACGAGATGCATGTAATATTGTTGCGAAGCTCTCAAAAAACCCATAAAGAATCCGCAAACCAAATTTCAAAACTCCAAGTGCAGGCTCCAAAAAAAGCTAAAACATCCTCCTAGAAGATAGGAAACCCTAATTTCCATTTCCGAGTAGCCTACGAGTCTCCGGAATAGGCTAATGACCACTACAGTGATCATTTTTGAGAAGGGGACATTACATTTTGAGCAATATTAAATGCTGCAATCTGTTTAATAAGGTACGGTAGTCCCTTTTATTGATCTGCAAACTATTAGTAATAAATCAAAATGGAATGGCAGCCTCTATTTAATTGTTAACAACAATAGCATAGGAGCTGGGGCTAGACATGGTATAGCCAACTTAATAGAAGATGTAAGGATATAAAATGGTAAACCAACTTATTGAATATTGCCTTCAACATTACATAAATTTTTAATATGAAATCTACACACATCACACCAAAAATCCACAACAAACTTGAAGATCTTTACACCACATACTACCAACTGAAAATTGGAAACTTTCTCGAACTATTCAACTCTTTGGGAATCCTAGAATGGAGTTACTGTAATGTCCCCTTTTTTTGGGATTTGTATCTTTGCAGTGGTCGATCTACTATCTGGTCCCAATAGGCTAATGGGATGTTCAGGGGACCTTTTTGAGGCTGTTCAATGGTTCCTCAGTTGGCTATCAAATGTTTATCTCAGTTTTCTCTTGCTAAATGACTCAGTGTTTTGGTAATGGACCTTCTAGAGGCCGTTCTAGTTGATTTCTCCCACACTTACTATTTATAGTAAGTCACTTGGTCATATCGCCTATACTTACTATTTATAGTAAGTCATATTTGGATCAGTTGTCATCATGCCTACATCCGGAAAATATGATTGGATCACTATTTGAGGTGGTGTTGGGTAATTTTATTGGGGATTAATGATTTATTATATTATCAAAGTTAATTGACTTTAATAATATTAATATTTAATGATGACTTTATTAAAAGTTGATATAAGGGGTTAAATGGAAATTAATAAAGTGTTATATTTAATGATGCTTTATTAATTTATTATATTAAAAAGCCAAATGCATTAAAAGCATCAAAAACAAATATTATTTTTAATTATTTGGCCTAGTGGGGATTTGGAGAGTATAAAAAGCAAAAAGCATCGGTTTTTCATTATTATTTATCATTTTCATTGAAACTTGTGCATTTTAAGAAACTGAGCAAGGGTTTGTTGGTTTTGAAGATTGAAGTTTTTTTAGGACAAAAACCATAAGAGAGAACAGTGTCTACAAGTGTGAAAGATCACCCAAGGGCATCAGGGAGATAATCTCATTCAACGGTTATTATTGGGGTACATTGAATTCAGAAGATTTACTTAAATCAGACATTCGGGGTGGAATCATACAAGGTTTTTGGAGATTGCTGATGTTCTTAGTTGCTGATCAAACACTTTAAGATCTGCATTATTGCATATTATGTAATCCGAGTATGATTCTAATGCAATTTCTTAAGCCATAATCAAATCTGAGTTATTAATTTCATGCATTTGTTTGGAATTGGTTTGTTTTGCAAATATCTGTAGTTTATGTATTTCTTGGTAAAAACCCTAGACCAGTGGGGGTTATTATCGTGGTATCATAGCACAACATTTTCCCACCAGCTTGGGAGGTTTTCAAAAAGAAAATTTTCAGATTGCTAGGGTTTGAAGGATTCATCAGTGGAATGTGATAATTGAATCCAGGTGATATTTATATCTACAGTTGCAAAATTTCAGAAATCATCCATAGGGAATTTACCAAGAACTTTCAGGTGAAGATATTCGATATTCACAATTGCACAGGCATTGTTACATTTTGATGATTATATTGTAGACCAATTTATATTGGTAATATTGGCTGTGATTATTTCCTACGGATATCTCAGTTATAATTTATTTTTTATGAAGACTTTAATTGAGCCGCCACTCTTCCAGAACAAGTAATCGCATTTCTCAAGGTTTGTCTTTAGTGAGCTGCTGACTTTTCTCTTAGCCACGTGGGTAGTTGGAATGATAGAAGATGACAAAACTAAATCTTTGTGAAGCGTAGAAGAAGACAAGTTCGTAGGTCTATTGGAAAAGACGAACACTTCTATGTTTGAGCTGCTAGTTAATTTAAGAGAAAATATATGTTGAGCAGCTGATTAAAGGGGTTAGAATATTTAATAAATATAAATCACAACCTTTGTGGGAAAAGACAAAGTTGACTCAGTCCGCCCGGGCATAAAGATAAAGTCTGAGTCTTTAGTGCCACGTCTAAGGAAAGGACTTCCAAATTATTTGCACCATTTTAAAAGATATCAGGTGATGAGATACAATAACTACCTTTTTGTCAAAGAATGTGCTGCCACATGAAGACAAACAAAATTTTGTAGGAAGTGCAGATACTAAGGGAAAAGACCAATGGTATCTACGCAGGCATAAGACAAATATTGGATTTGGAGGCTACGAATTGTTCCAGGTCAGAGTACAAGAAATAATATTATATTCGGATTATGCTAAGGTTCTGGGATATTTTGTGTTGCATTTGAAAAATGAACAATTTCATATTTTGTGTGTGTAAAACTTTAAAGATTATATATAGACACCTTTGTCTTTGACAAAAATCTGAGTATATAATTGTATTGAATCTAGACTAGTAATTGCAATGTATCTGAGATGACGATTTCAGTTTGAAAGTTGTGCAATTTGAATTGTTGTAAGTAAATAGAGGATTTTACAAGGAATTGCAAACATTACAAAGGATAAATCATTTGAGATCAATTCATCAAATTAGTTTGACAAATAGCATTGTCAAACTAAGAAAGAGAAATCGAAAATATCACTTACAAGGGTTGGGAATATTTTAGTGGTATGCAGTGGTATCGCTTTCGTGAGTGAGAAATATTAGGTATATCACAGAGGTTCAAGATCGTGGAAACCCTTGTAGTTGCCAAAAGGTCAAACTATTGCAAAGGCATTGGGAATTCACAGTTCACCAGGTGACAATGCGACTTTTACAGGTGCCATGGTAGATAAGGATAAGGGAAAATTTGGCTCACTTAGTCCTGATTTCAGAATGCAACACAAATTTGACACCATGATGGACATGATGGCAGAGCTCCTGCATAAAATGAACCAGAATACTCCCTTTTGTCATACAGTGCATTTTGAGGACAATTGGCACAACCTAATGACAGGAAGAGGATTAACACTTACTCTACGTCTAGACCCCTGCAACTTACTTTCACATGCAGGGTAGAGGCACATGTTCGCTAGGATTGGCCTCCTGAGCAACACTTATCCATGGTTGATGAGGTTAGAGCCAGGCATGCAGAGTATATTACACTTCCTCTTGATATCAGAAATATGTTAACTTTTGACTAGTTCCTGAAGTAGAGTAGACAAAGGGCTATGTCAGTTGGCAGATTGGAGGTTAGAGCACCGTAGATCACAAGAGACTTCCAACAGGCAGTGGTTAAGATAACCTTGGAGCATTATGATGGGAGTGAGAGGTGTTCAACACGTGCTTGGGTCCATAAATTGGACAACTACCTCTCCTTGAGGCCCATACTTGAGGATGAGGGAATCAGATTTGCCACTCTTCATTTGGATGGATTGGCACATGAGGGGTGGTATCATGGATTGATCATGCTTGGGCATAGGTCAATCACCACCTATGATGAGACTCATCTATTGGTTTGATAAGAAAGACATAGAGGTATACTTCCGAGAGCTTGCACAATCGAAGCAGCTTTGGTCATTGGAGACTTTTATCTCCGATTTTTAGAGGCTCTCCGATATGGTTCCCGGCATAACAGAGAGGAGACTTGTGGTTCTCTTTAGTGAGGGTCTTATGGAGACTTTATTTGGATGGTTAAAAGCCTTTGATCCTCCCTCATTACAAGATGTGATGAATAAGGCGCAAAACATGGAGCTCGCTGCCCCAAAAAGGTAGTTTCCGCCTAAAACAATCACCTATCCCAAGAATGATAGTCATCATAAAGTTGCAGATCAGCAAAAGAAACTAGCACAAAAACGTAATGATGACAGCATAAAAGACTTGAGGAGGCAAAAATCATGCTTCAAATGCAAAGGGCCTTGGGAACCGGGTCATAAGTGTCCTATGCATGGTCATGCAAATCAGATGGAATACTTTTATGCTGGCGAGATCAATTCTGAAATTTTTGAACAACGGTCTGATCGAGAGGACAATGAGATAGGAAGATCATCCGATGAGTCAAAAACTGATTTAGCGATGTCATCTCCTATGGCACAACTCTCTAGCATCCAAAGAGAGGGGTCATTCAGAATCAAAGGAGTCTTGAGTGGGCAGTGTGTGATCACTTTTCTTGATATAGGAGCCACTCATAATTTCATTGATGAGGGATTGGTTGCTAGACATGAACTTCAGATAGAGGATTTTGAGGGGTTCAGGGTGAGAGTTGCTGATGGTTTCATTCTTACATGTACGAGGAGTATTCTTAATCTCATCTTGCAGCTGAATGATTATGAGTTCCAAGCTGATTACTATACTGTCAACATGGGTGAGATGGATGTGGTCTCAGGCATGAAGTGGCTTCATGCAATTGGTGAGTTTTCCCTCAACTTGCGCACAATAGAAATGAAATTTGCGGTTGATGGTAGGAAATATGTGTTGAGGGGAATGTTTGAAGGAAGTCTATGTGTTATCTCCCTCAGTGGAAAGGAGAATAGAGGGAAAGGGAAATAGATTGAACAAGTAATGGAGGAGTGTGATCTTGTCCATTGCCCAAAAAATTTAGAAAGAAACAATTCAGATCAGCAAGAAAATAGTTTACAATTTGTTAATAATCCATTGTTTGGGGTTGACGCTGATTTGTCTTATGATAATCCACTCTTTTAGCTGGATGATGGTGCTCTTTCCGACTCTTGTATGGAGTTGGGTGACAATCGTAGGACTTGGGATCCTAGTAGTGGATTAGGACTTTCGACAGGGCTTACTGATGCATTCCACAATGTGTATATTGTGCGGTGTGCATACAACTTTACTTTCAGCCAGCTCACATTTGATTTGACCATGATGCAAAAGACACACAAGTGTGAGTTGGATGGTTGGTATGAGGTGTTTCCTTCTGTGGATGAAGGGGACAAATCTTACAGGTGTTCTGAACTACTTCTACAAGATATTCATGTTGCTGGGATACATGGTATAGGAGCAGATTTTGTGCAATTTGGCATTCCTAGTGTAGTTAGGATGGTGCAGTAGGAACCATTAGAAGACAGGAAGGACAAATTCCAAATTTGTTCATGGGATCCAGGTGGAGTACACCCATGGAGGGTTATGATACTTGGAGATGATTATAACAAAAAGGTTTGGTAAATATTCGATGTATTAAACAAAGGAGACGAATGCTTCTTAAATAGATTTACAAAGACGATGTTTTTAAATGAAACAATCGCTGAAGATGAAATTAGAAACTATCTAACCTAACTAAGATGACCATTAAAGAAACATTACATTATTTAATAATGATTACATTGTGTTGCTTCACTATATTCAGCTTGGTGAAGATTATATCAGAGTCGCACAATGAAGGTCAGCGGGTGATGAGTATGGCAGGCTTCCGGTTGGGTTGCGGGCTTTGGGATCTACTATGCGTGGCAGTTTTCTTTTTCTTTAGATAGTGTTTGATGGGGCTGCCAGGTTTGGCTCTATTTTCTCCAGTGGTTGCAGTGGAGTTTTGGTAGAGCATTTTACAGACTGATTTTGGATCCTAGCATTTAGGAGACAAGCTTGGTCGTCCAAGTGAGGATTGCTTGGGGACAAGCAATCTTGGGGAGGGTGGACTGTACTGTCCCCTTTTTTTGGGATTTGTATCTTTGCAGTGGTTAGCCTACTATCTGGTCCTAGTAGGCTAATGGGATGATCAGGGGACCCTTTTGAGGGTGTTCAGTGGTTCCTCAACTGGCTTTCAAATGTTTATCTCAATTTTCTTCTGCTTAGCGACTCAGTGTTTTGGTGGTGGACCTTCTAGAGGTCGTTTTGGTTGATTTCTCCAACACTTACTATTTATAGTAAGTCACTTGGTCATATCGCCTATACTTACTATTTATAGTAAGTCATATCTGGATCACTCATCATCATGCCTAGATCCGGAAAACATGATTGGATCGCTATTTGAGCTGGTGTTGGGTAATTTATTGGGGATTAATGATTTATTATGATATTAAAGTGAATTGACTTTAATACTATTAATATTTAATGATGACTTTATTAAAAGGTGATATAAGGGGTTAAATGGAAATTAATAAAGTATTATATTTAATGATGCTTTATTAATTTATTATATTTAAAAGCCAAATGCATTTAAAGCATCAAAAGAAAATTTCATTTTTTAATTATTTAGCTGAGGGGGGATTTGGAGAGTATAAAAAACAAAAAGCATCTGTTTTTTCATTATTATTGATCATTTTCATTGAAACTTGTGCATTTGAAGAAACTAAGCAAGGGTTTGCTGGTTTTGAAGATTGAAGCTTTTTTAGGACGAAAACCTTCAAAGAGAATAGTGTCGACAGGTGTGAAATATCACCCAAGGGCATTCAGGGAGATAATCTCATTCAGAGGTTATTATTGGACTACATTGAATTCAAAAGATTGACTTAAATCAGACATTCAGGGTGGAATCATATAGGGCTTTTGGAGATTGCTGATGTTCTTAGTTGCTGATCAAACACTTTCAGATCTACATTATTGCATATCATGTAATCCGGGTATGATTCTAATGCAATTTCTTAAACGATAATCAAATCTGAGTTATTAATTTCATGCAACTGTTCCGAATTGGTTTGTTTTGCAAATATCTGTATTTTCTGTATTTTTTGGTAAAAACCCCAAATCAGAGTGGGTTATTATAGTTACTTAAATGAATAGGAGGGTTTTCATCTTCAAATCTATTGTTTGCCAAAGGGTTTTCGTCTTAGGGCAGAAAAAAATGAACAATATTCAATCTCAAGAGAAACAAATTTTGATAATTTGAATTAGTAACTCTCTGCATTCTTCAACTTATCTTTATATAGGTTTTTCGAGGAAAAATAATATTAATTTTTTTTCTCCTTTTCTGTGCAAACTTTATTTTGAAAAGTGTGTAGAAAGTTTTTTTAATTAATCTAATTTTTTGTTTTTCTGTTAAAACAACATTTTTAATAATAAAATAAAATTTGCCTTTTTATGAATAAGACGAAGTTACTTTTTGAACAACTTTATTATTATTATTTTTTTTGCACCACCCTATTAGCCTATGGAAATGGGACATAACAAAGGTCCAATGATGGTTGATGGGTGTCAAGTTCTAAAGAAATTTTGATTTGAAACCCAACTGGCTTTTGAAGTCTATGGGTCAGGTTAAATTGCAATCTATAGAATGTGCAACCAACACAAATGATATAACTTAGGTATCAATGGAAAGCCATGTATTGTTTACCCAATTCTTGATTTTGTACTTATCTTAGATCTTATCATAATATGCTTGTCAGATTCCAGACTATTATGGTCAACCCTTTGTCTAGGATTAATATATCTCTTGCCATGCATTGGTAGTGTTTAATAGATAATATTTGTTTTTGTTTTCAAGTTTGGTTTAATTTGTATTATTGCCCCTTCTTTTTGGCTTTAACTGTGCATTCAAAGCTTTCCCTCTTTTGTTAAAATAAAGGCATCATTGATTACATCAACGAGACTGCTCATAATATAACTACTATTGTTTTGGTGTGAAACTCACTAACATTTAACTAAGATATTAGAACAGGTTGTGTTAGTATAATTAGAATGTTGTTGGAATTAAGTAGAGATGCTCTATCTTCTATCCTATTTGTTAATCAAAATGAAAGAGGTTGTGAATGTTTCTTCTTCTATGATGTCCTCATAGTCATCTTTTATTAGAGGAGGAAGGCTGGTTAGACTTACTAACACCAGAAGCATAGTAGGGGATTGTTGATGCGTGTTTTGTGACACACACGAACACTCTAGAATAAAGTATCCATAGACGCTCTATCCTCTCTTGATAAAAATCACCTTTCGTGCTAAGATTGCGAGATAGGTCACAAGGTAATTCCAATGTTCCAAAAATTGGGGTGCGGATAGGCTCTGTGGTAGTATGTGGTTTGCTGGTAACCCAAGAGGCATTTTACTTCAGTAAGGTACTTAAAAGTAAGGGATCAAATACAGTGTTGTATTTTTTGGGGATTTTCTGATTTTGGATAAAAAAATGAAAAAAAGGAAAGGGGTGAGAAATCCTATATTAGTCCTAAGGAACTAGGAGACTGTAAAGATCAAATGCAACTTAAATGAAACCATGCTTTGTTTCGCCACGTAAAACGACAACTACACAAAAGCAGGTGCAATCTTCTGGGATTTGTGCTTGAGATTTGTTTACTATAAATAACACCATCAATTTGAACAATATTATTTAAAGTAAGCGTATGAAAGCATCCACATTAAAAGCTCAGTCTAACTTTACACATCAAATGAAAATCATCCATTCGAAGAAAGTATGAGCTAAGTTACTTCAATCTTCACTATCAATCTTTCGTTCCGCTAACAAATAAATTTCTAATCTAAAACAATCCTATGAGAAAGAGAAAATATGCAACCATGCACCCATTTGACAATAAAGATTTCAAAGCATCTCATGCAATTATGAATTTCATTATCACAATAGCTTTCGCAACAATTTCATACAACTCTTCTCTTACTTCTAAAATTTAAATCTCTAAACTAGTTCTAACTCCAAAATTCTAATCTCTAATCCTCTGATAATAATTCTTTTGATTCTGATCAAATGAAAGCGAGAGGGTACTTATAGAGTTCTCAAATACAACGAATGGCCGAGATTAAAACAAGATCAAGGGCCCAGATTTGAATAAGAAAACCTTAATTAGGGTTGCTAAAACATCAACCAGTTGACAAGCAGATGAGTCATCTAGCGAGAGTTGCGCTCTCATCCGCTTCAGCAATGCTCCGTTCAACGAACCTGGACACAATGGCGCCAATCTCCTCAATGGTAATGTTTGGCAAGGTACTGACATTGTATTCCAGCAGGTCCAAACTGTCCGCACAATCGACAAAGACAACTACCCATTTTGATTCATGCCGCAAGAAAGTACTACGGACAACCAAGAGATCAAATGCCTTAGTCAGATTTTCTCCCAAGATTGGCATGATGGAGAAAACCTTCTGAACTTCCCTTTGCATATTACCCGGCCGTAAGTCATTTTCCCGAACAATGTCCGTGTTCAACACTTCTGCCGCCATATGAAAGATACCATTTTGAATGCCCTTCACTTGCTCATCAATTTTGGCACTTTCTGCCTTCGCTTTTTCCAACACTTCTCTACGCGAGACCAATGCACAATACCAATTGCTGAAGTCGTAAGCCGCCCCAGCTGCAATAATTTCCTCGTCAACCAACCTTTGCTTGGGTATTTTCCTTATGTCACGGAGGCAAGGAATGATTCTGTCCTGCAGGTCCTGCAGTCCGTCCCATGCTTCAACCAAGTTTGCAACCCTTGTGAGTAGGGAAGAAGTTTGCCCATGAGCATGTGCTAACTTCTCCACAAATGCCATTACTTCTCCCTCTTTCCCTGCCATCCATTCCTTTGTTTCCTTGGTAGTAGTTAGTTCTTTCTCAAGATTTTCTGCCGGCTCCTGTGATTGCTTTTGGGAGTAGAGGGGTTGATTGGTCACCTTGGTTGAGTGGCCTTGTCAAATGCCGGATATACTCCTTCAGGCGCTCAACCTCCATCTTATATTCCTTTTTCTTCGTAGTCTCCTTTTCTAATCTGGACTTAATGGTGGAGACGGAATTATCCAGATCTTCTACTTTTTGCCCTTTTGTAGATGGACCAATGTCAATTACAGTAATGGCATACTCGACAGGAGTAATCTCATCCTGCGGCTTCTCAATCGTTGGAACTGCAATCTGCACTGTGCGGTTACCAATCTCATCTCTCTGAATAGTAGAGAATTTCTTGGCAGGCTTTTTTGTGTTTACTTGCTCCAACCTTGCCAAGAAATCATCAATGTCATTTGCTTCTAGTGCCTCAACTGGTACCTTGACCTTAATCCTTTCCTTCAGCCAATCTGGGATTGTCGGCTGCTCGACCCCATCATCCTCATATTCCGGAATATCTTGGAATTCTTGTACTGACGGGTCCTCATGAATTCCCTTGAGGGCTGAAATCATCCCTTCTTGGAAGTCGCCTTCCTTGACATTCAAGTCCTCATCCGACTCACAAATCTAAGTGCCAGTTGGAGAGTGATGAAAATCATCCTCAAGCTGCATGGGCTCCATGTCTCTTTCAAGCACTGGCCAAGGAATTCTGATATGTCCCCATGATTCTTCGTCCATAATCAGCAATTGCTCCACATTCCTGGATGCGGCTGAATAAAGGGGTTTGGATTTCTTCAGGATTGGCTCTTCACCTGTCGCCCTTTCCTTACCCTTTCTTTTCTTTTTGTTGGCAGGTTCAATTAGCTCATCTCCTTGAGAAGTGCCGGTGTTAGAAGAACAAGATTCAGCTTCGCCCATCAAATCGTAGGTGAATGGTAT